>OY759275.1:38791652-39064152 GCA_963662155.1 Lamellibrachia columna
GCTCCAGTGGCGCCGTCTAACGAGTGAAACTTGTATTAAAGGTCCCTCCTCAGTTCCATTTGTTTCGCTAGTCTCATTTCAAATTCATTTTTCGAAATACCAAACCTACCTACCCACTGCAACATGGTACCTCGTTTGTGCAACGACATTTCGTAACTTTACCATCTGATCGGCGAGAGGATGGAAGTCACGTTCAAAGTGTTTACCGTTTTGGATATCCAGTATTTTGAACCTTACCAGATTAAACGACTAAAGTGAATTCTTTTGATGACTGTCTCCTTTCCATACATTCAGTTTAGTCTCAACCAGTAGTAAGCACTATGCAATTTGCTGGACATTGTGCACTTATCAGACCACACGTAACGTGTACACGGCTAGTCTTCCATATACAGGCCAATAAGTAGTTATCTGTATGTAGGCCTTGCCATCTTTCCCCGCGGTCGCGACTGCCTGTCAAACTCGGGCAGTTAAGCGAGGTTTCGGAATCCATTGGAATTCGCTCTAAGCTTCTCGTAATCGGTGTTTTTTGTTTTGCTATTATCAGATCTGCTTCTGCATTATGGAAATCCACCGAATACAACCGATAACTTCCAGTTAGATAACAGACGTGTCAGCGGATTCCGACAGCTCTTTCACCGACTAAACACGGAAAATGCCGACGATGGCCGATTGCACTCAGTGGCTCCGCCAAGTGGCGGTCTTCATCGCGCTGACGTCACTGCTGCCGAGCTTGCTCTCCGTGGCCGTAGGTGGAAACACGCAGACACCATACAACGCAGCACTCAATCGCCCCGTGTCCGTCTACCCTTCAGACGCAACATGTGGTGGAATTACTACACGCGAGCTTCTGAGATACAGCGCGAACAACTACGTCGTATGTACAGCCGGTTGCGGACGCAATTTTACCATCCAACAGAACGCAAACCGTTTTCCGACTGACGTCATCCAGATAGGCGGAGAGAAATGTCACATGGCAGAATCCGGCAATGATGAGCTGAAGTCGTCGATGTGTTGGTTGATTCCGGCCTGGTCCACGCCATTCACATACAGCGTTTGGTTTAAGCCGACAGAGACACGGACGAAACAGTAAGTCAGATGAGAGTTGATATCCCAGCACCAGAACAATGTAAATCCGTAACTATCCATAACGGAATGTAATTAGTTCATTTGTTTATATTTGTATAGATACCATGTCCGTATAAAGCTGATTTGTTTATATTTGTACAAACACCAAGCCCTTAGATAGCTGATTTGTTTATATGTGTACATCACCAAGCCCGTAGATAGCTGATTTATTTACATTTGTACAGCCACTAAGCCCACATATAGCTAATTTGTTTATATGTGTATATAACCAAGCCTGTAGACAACTAATGTGTTTGTATATGTGCAGCCACCAAACCCAACTTAAGAAACAGAGGATCCTTATGTACAACCACATTTCAACCAATTTATGCCATATCCTTGGACATTGTCTGCTACAGGTGCCTCATTTCGAACAGTGACTTCCAGATATTATTAAACGGTGGTCATTTGGAAGGCGTTACCTACACGACAGGACGAAAAGAGTCAAAGGTTACAACGTTGACAAAGATAGACTCCGGCTTGTGGACTCATATTGCTATACGGGTACACTTTCATACATTCTGAGATACCGAAGGAATTCCAACAGACGTGTAATACCTAAGTGTATACGAACAATGTGTGATACGTCTAATATTTGATACGTCACTTACACATCTGGTACACCTCCCTCCCCCTCTCTACTCTCTGAAGCACGTACTATTCTTTTGAAAAAAGATAACTCTTTGTGGGCGTTGTTATATTTTGATCGGCCCTGCCGCCCGTATAATATTGAACAAAGCTAATCCACTCACTTTATCGCCGAGAGCTGGTATGACTTATGATGACAATACACAAAACACGATTCAAACAATTATAAAATTGTCTTAATCACATTGTCCTTTCGCTACCACTTGCTACGATTACTAAAGTGTGTTGCCTATGAAGGAGGCGTCATCTTTTGCATCTATTATGCTGTGTGGAAGAACGTACTGGATATTATCAAGACAAGAGTAAGAGTGTGTTCTCATACAGGTGCAGCAAGGCGATAGACGTGTACCTTCCCATGTTGCAGTCTTTGCAAATGGCGTCTTCCTGGCTCCGGTACTACAGGTTAGTACACCTGAGCGTACATGGCTAAACTTGCTTATTTGATTTAAAACTGATCACTCGTGCAATGTACGCTGGCCCACAATTCAATTTCCGTCGCGAGAACGGGCGAAAAACGCCGCCAGGTGTGCGTCGGATTCGGCCAAATCAAGACACTAGGTGCGCGTGTGCATGCAGTTCCAGAAAATAAAGTTAGGATCGCGGCGGTGCGCACACGAGTTGCGACACCGTTTGTTGTGTACAATACGTTGATCACTCGTAGGGTCGTAGAAACCACGGCATTCGTCGCTAGTCGTAGAACGGCGCAATTCGCTACAGATGTTCTGCAATGTACTCTTGTCATAAGACGTATTGGCTGCTTCTGAATTTAGTGTGTGTATGTGTGTGTGTGTGTGTGTGTGTGTGTGTGTGTGTGTGTGTGTGTGTGTGTGTGTGTGTGTGTGTGTGTGTGTGTGTGTGTGTGTGTGTGTGTGTGTGTGTGTGTGTGTGTGTGTGTGTGTGTGTGTGTGTGTGTGTGTGTGTGTGTGTGTGTGTGTGGCTAACAGAGGTGTGTGACCGGTCCGAAAGACTGGACACGACGCTGCACAAGATCGCACATTTACCTTTTTCGTCTTTCAATAATCCAGTTTTCCATTACGTTTTAATTAACATTATTGTATAGCTATATTACATGGATTAGGACCACACTACCGAATTCCTTACATAGTATAACTTCGCAATTCATTCTGTTTTTCAATCGTTCACTTGGTGGGTTTATGTACAGATTGTGCCAGGCGAAGGACAAACTGGCGTCAGGCCATTTACTGAGAACTTGGTGGGTTTATGTACAGATTGTGCCAGGCGAAGGACAAACTGGCGTCAGGCCATTTACTGAGAACTTGGTGGGTTTATGTACAGATTGTGCCAGGCGAAGGACAAACTGGCGTCAGGCCATTTACTGAGAACTTTCGCATTGGCATTGCACAAAATCAGACTGGTAAGTTTAGCTCTCAATAGTGATGTCTACATGCATACTACTACTACTATTTAAACTAAGCTATGCAGTTATAGTTTATTATGCCCCAATTTCGATTTGTGTTGTAATTAGAATCCAGCAGATGTGAAGCTGCAACAAACTGTTGCTTTCGTAGCAGATGTAGCGTTGTATAGAGAATGAAAAAAAAATATATATATTTTACGCAAGATAAAACTTAGTAAAATCAAACAATTAATTATGCTATGTGACTTTGGTTAGGGAGATTTTCTTTAAATCATCCACTTAATGTGTCGTGTCGTTTTAGATGTTGGAACATACAGAGGTGAAATTCGGCGTGGATTGTACCACAAGAGACTACTTACAGATAGGTGAGTTCAGAACTGATTGTACCACAAGAGACTACTCACAGACAGGTGAGTTCAAAACTGATTGTACCACAAGATACTACTCACAGACAGGTGAGTTCACAACTGATTGTACCACAAGAGACTACTCACATACAGGTGAATTCACAATTGATTGTACCACAAGAAACTGCTCACAGACATATGAGTTCAAAACTGATTGTACCAAAGAGACTACTCACTGAGAGGTAAGTTCACAACTGATTGTACCAGAAGATACTACTCACATACAGGTGAGTTCACAACTGATTGTACCATAAGATACTACTCACAGACAGGTGAGTTCAAAACTGATTGTACCACAAGAGACTACTCACAGACAGGTGAGTTCACAACTGATTGTACCACAAGATACTACTCACAGACAGGTGAGTTCACAACTGATTGTACCACAAGAGACTACTCACATACAGGTGAATTCACAACTGATTGTACCACAAGAAACTGCTCACAGACATATGAGTTCAAAACTGATTGTACCAAAGAGACTACTCACTGAGAGGTAAGTTCACAACTGATTGTACCAGAAGATACTACTCACATACAGGTGAGTTCACAACTGATTGTACCATAAGATACTACTCACAGACAGGTTAGTTGACAACTGATTGTACCACAAGATACTACTCACAGACAGGTGAATTCACAACTGATTGTACCACAAGAGACTAGTCACAGACAGGTGATTTCGCAACTGATTGTACCACAAGAGACTACTCACATACATGTGAGTTCACAACTGATTGTACCACAAGATACTACTCACAGACAGGTGAGTTCATAACTGATTGTACCACAAGAGACTACTCACAGACAGGTGAGTTCACAACTGATTGTACCACAAGAGACTACTCACATACAGGTCAATTCACAACTGATTGTACAACAAGAGACTACTCACATACAGGTGAGTTCACAACTGATTGTACCACAAGAAACTGCTTACAGACATATGAGTTCAAAACTGATTGTACCAAAGAGACTACTCACTGACAGGTAAGTTGACAACTGTTTGTACCAGAAGATACTACTCACAGACAGGTGAGTTCACAACTGATTGTACCACAAAATCCTCCTTACAGACAAGTGAGTTCACAACTGATTTGTACCTTTTGAAATCAATGTTATGTTATCGTTTTTTTTTATGCCTCGTGCTATTAACACGCCTATTAACACACCTATAGTGTAGCACGGCGCTACATTATCTTCCTCCCCTCCTCCCTGTTTCCTATTACCCCGTCTCTTCATCTGGATAACGTGTTCAATAACACCGACAAAGATATACCATATCCCTCACCTCATATAACCATGTGATCATTTTAATTTTCAATCATTGTTGAATCCACGAAATTATTTAGCATGTTTGTAATGAAAAACAGTGCCGTTTTCAAATGACACCACCACCGAAAATGAATCAAACCACTGAAAATTTAACATGCGTTTTGTGATGAGAAGTCTTGTGTTATGTTGGGTGCTTGGAACTAAGACCATCCTTCGATTAAAGGAGGTTGAAGTTAATGGTTTGTGGTAATTACATGTGTTCTGTAGCGCCATTGGAAACCAGAAATATACATTTCCGCCACAATAGCACATCGATAGGAGACATGTAGATAGATAGTTTGGTTATATACACATGCTATGATAAATGTCGTGACTAGAGTAATTAATGCTTAAGAAATGAACTATCTTTTAATTTGAAGAGTTTGTTACTCGCTAAATGTGTTATAATAGTGTATCAATATACACGGAATACATAGGTGTTCACTTATTGAGATTTGTATTGAAATATAACGTAGCTTGACCATTTGTTAGCGGACTACCAATTAGTTCTCCTTCAACATATATATATATATATATATATATATATATATATATATATATATATATATATATATTTATATATATATATATATATATATATATATATATATATATATATGTATATATATATATATACACACATATTAACTTTGAATTTGAACTGTTACAACATTATAACATATAATTTGTGTATAATTTGTATAACTGTAAGCCAAACCATAAAATACAACAACGTGTAAAACAGACATATTAAAATATCGACTCGTTTCAGAAGTCTAAGAAGAAGTCTGAGATACTAACATACTAACTATGCAACTGATAGTACTGAACAATATCAATATCAAAATGGACTATAAACATTATTCTCAACACTATGCATATGGCCAATAGTTGATCGTAGTTTATACATAGCTAACAATGACCTTATTATATAACATAACCTGTGTTCATCTTTGACGTCTTCTAGAGAGATTGAGGCAGAGTACACCGGCCGTCTCCGTCGAGTCCGACCGTTGTCCGAGTGCCTCTGCTATGCCAAATACACGCCGACTCTGCTGGCCAACACCAGCCTTACCTGCGTGGCCGACCTGTCCAAAGGAAACCCCTCGAACCGACTCGATGAAGATCGTGGAACACACCACGTCGTCGAGTTCGTGAACGATGGTGACATGTCGACTGCCTGGGCCAGCCGCAAACCAAGTCCCGATGAGGTCACGATTCAGATCAACTTCCGACAATCGATTCAGGTGAGACGAATGGCTTGCGGTATACGCCAATATTTCCGTACAGTCCATCCTGTCAGCTGCTGCTGATGATGGTGATGATGACTAGTGTTGATAATATGATGATGATGGTGGTGGTGGTGGAAGTTAACGTTAGTGATAATGATAATCATAATGACAATTATGATAAAGGTTTATCATTATGATAATGACGATGGTAATGACGATACTGATGATATTATCGTAGTATGCCAATACATGACGTCTACTTAAGTTATTTACGCCTCATGCAATGCGTGGCTTTGAAGGCCTCCAGTAAGAATGAACACTTGATTGTCATCAGTAGTCTTTATTTCTTTCACATTGATAGATCTGGGTGATCGAGATTAGACTGCAGTCTGACTTTCCTCAGAAAGGAATAAAGATCATGACAAAGAGGTCGGGTGACTTCCGTTTAATGCAGATCATGTCCACTGAGTGTGAACGTGAATGGGCCAAACCCATCGACGGAGTCTTAATGCAGCCAGACTCAGTCAACTGTCAAAACATAAGAAGGTGAGTTTGATTTGAGTTTTTCTGTGTGTGTGTGCGTATATGCGTTCGTGCATGTATGCGTGTGTGCACTGCTGTTTGTGTTTACGTCTTAATTGACCATCACATCAAAGAACTAATTGCCATCATAGGCTTGTGTTGTTTCCGTAGACTGGCCGGATCATCTCGTACTCCGCCGTACTTGATCAAGTTGGACTTACGCGATGGTCGACCCGATTTACCAGGGCAAGGACGTAGGAGACGAGAACTACATGTTCCAACGCCACGTGAGGAGTTCCTTACGTCTACATCCATCCGTGTTGTCTTCTATGGACAGCCGCTCGGAGGAGATAGTCACATTGTACCGGAAATGTCCGTCTTTACAAGGTGAAACACGGGAATGTGTATTAACATTAATATAGTGTCATACAATATCATGTAACTTTGTACTCGTGGTACCGGTACACTACGCTATACCACCAGTCTATAAAACATATTACAGTGATAAATAATACACGACACGACAGTTTGGAGAAGAGACTGAGTTACTTGAGTTCACCTAAATACACATTCCTCAATATGCACCTTACGAACGGTGAATGTATCAACTTCTTCTTTTCAATATTTTTCAAGAAGCATGCTGTAGCTCTAATAATATTGTCATGAAGTCCCAGCAGAGCTAACTTCCAACGCCTGCTCACCAGGGCGACTCTAACTTCACTAGACCTTGCACCACGAGTGAATTCATACTTAGCATCAAAGAACACAGCTGCGGGAACAATTCAAACACTTGGGACAAATAACTCTTCGGTGGTTATCAGACATGTTCAGCAACTGCTTGAGTACTAACAACATTGTGGAAACAAGCAAGAATAGTGGCTACGTTGAAGCTTGGAGAAAGTCCGGCCAACTACAAGAGCTTCCGACCCATCGCCCATTTGCCACACGTACAAACTATTCGAGAGACTCATTCTAAATCGTCTGGCCGCCTTTGTGGACCAAACTGATTCAAAACATGCTGGCCCGTAGACGTTTCTTTGTGGACCTTGCGGGTAAACGCAGCAGATGCCTTGTGCTACTCAGCAGTTGAATACGCCTGCCCTGTATGGGGTCACTCTATACATGCCAACAAGATGGACCCAGTCCTCAACATGGCCTGTATAGCTATCACTGGTTGCCTCGACCAAACATGAGTGGATAACCTCTATCCGTTGTGTGGTATTTCTCCACCATCGATCAGGAAGGGCATCCTTCTCACAAACACAGAGAGCCTAGCAGGACAATTACCCTCACCATCCCCTATTCCAACATGGGCTAGCACCCGAGAGGTTGAAGTCCTGGAATAGCTTCCTTCATTCTATTAAGCCCCTGGATGTAAATCAAACAGCAGCAGAATTGATGATTGGTCAACGCACCTGCAGTGAAGACCTCCCAAAGTGTATCATGACAGGTCGCTTCGAACCTTTGGCAAGTTTGATCACCCCACGTTGCCACAGTTCACTCAGCTGTATAAATGAGTACCTGGCAATACAGACAGTGGTGGATATGTGAACGAATAGCCTTCGCGCAGCAATTGCAGCGTGGCTGAATACTTCCCAAAGAAGTTGAGATGGCCATGGAATGAACAGTTCTGCCAGGGGTGAAGTGTAAAGCGCTTTGAGCAGTCCTATGGACCGGATACCGCGCTATATAAGAACATACCTTTACCTTTTACCTTTTTACGCCCGAGGAGTCCCTGCCAAAAGGAGCCAGAGAGCCGTGGCCAACCTAGCAGTGTCTCAACCGCCTCACGACTGGTGTCTGGCACTGCAGATATTTGATGCAGAGACGGGGGTATGACCAGACGGGGGTGTGACTGTGGAGAGAACCCCCAAACGATGGAACATCTTCTAGAATGCCCCCTCCTACCAGAGCCCTGCAGTCAAGTCGACTTGCCTGTGTACAACTCAAGCGCCAGAGCCAGCGGCGAAGAAAATTCCAGCGACACGAGAAGAAGATATAACATTTTGATGCAATTGCATACATAATAAAAACTTCTTTAGTGTATGCGTAGACTGTATTTATGTCGTGTCATGATTAATGTCATGGGAAGACACTTTATCGAAGCAATGGTGTTATGGGTCTGGATCATCTTCGGATCGTTTCATGTATAGTGTATCGTCCGAGGTTTTGTGGACGGACGGTGGGGTCAACTTTTTCAAACATATAGATCCCATTGCTCGTTAAATGCAGCTGTTTACTTGAAAGGGTTTGTACCTATTTATGCATAGGTTCTAAGAATGTTTGTATGAATTAGTATGCGTCAACTTTGCCTACACTGCAAATGAAGGTCGAGCGTATAAAGTAAATGTAATAACTGGTATATATATATATATATATATATATATATATATATATATATATATATATATATATATATATAAATATATACATATATACATATATACATATATACATATACACATATATATATATACATATACATATATATATATACATATATACATATATACATATATATATATATATATATATATATATATATATATATATATATATATATATATATATACATATACATATACATATACATATATATATATATATATATATATAATATATATATATATATATATATATATATATATATATATATATATATATATATATATATATATGTATATGTATATATATATATATATATATATATATATATATATATGTATATATGTATATATATATATGTATATGTATATATATATATATATATATACCAGTTATTACACTGTGCGCTGTCGCGGAAAAGTGTGGTGACACACGAGAAGACGATCCCAGTGAACGATATATATATATATATATATATATATATATATATATATATATATATATATATATATATATATATATATATATATATATATATATATATATATATATATATATATATATATATATATATATATATATATATATATATATATATATATATATATATATACACAGCGCAGACTCTGGCACGGAAAACTGGCAAATCGTCTGGTCTGGAAAGCTCTGGTATGTGAGGGCATTCTAGGATTCTAGGAGATGATCCACGTTTTCATTGACACTTGTGTTTGATTGATATATTAATATATTCTACCCTGCAAAGGCAAAAAGCAGTATCTACAAAAGTCCAAATGAAATAATTGAATGTTTATGTTTTTGCTCTGCCAGCATGTTGCAGTTACTTTCTATTTCAAACTGCTTTAACTGGGAAAATCGACAGATGAATAATCCGATTTCCACCAATTTTGCGCTTACTACCTTTTCCCTTTACATCCGTTGTCAAAATACTGTGTTAACGTTGATGTTACTGACATCGATCATTAACTAAAATACTTAATTGACATGCCGCAAATCGTACACTGAGCAATGCAAACAGGCGATATTTACAAACATACGCATGTGCTACAAGTATATAATTCAACTGCAAGATGACATAATTATTTTACCTTTGCTGCTTATAGAAACGCATGCGGGTGCTACCCCGAGGGGACGATCGACGGGTACCGTTGTGTGGTCGGCGTCTGTCAGTGTAGAGACGTGACTGGAGTGGACGTCGCAGAAGCAGGTCCGAAATGTGTAAGTTCACAATCTCGACATTTTGTTTCTCAATTCATAGGTACATGCCCACAAACTGACAACAACAATGATACGAGGATTTAAGAGCAACACGGCGATCAACGGGAACAACACCGATTGCATTGATTTAACAATCACCAGCAGCGCCCCAGAATAATAATGACAGAAGCAGCGCCCCAGGAAAAAACAATGACATAAGCTGCGCCCCAGAATAACAATGACAGAAGTAGCGTCCCAGAATAACAACGATACACGTAGAAGCAGCGCTCCAGAATAGCAATGATACACGTAGAAGCAGCGCCCCAGAATAACGATGATACACGCAGAAGCAGCGCCCCAAAATAACAATGATACACGTAGAAGCAGCGCCCCAGAATAACGATGATACACGCAGAAGCAGCGCTCCAGAATAACAATTATACACGTAGAAGCAGCGCCCCAGAATAACTATGATACACGCAGAAGCAGCGCCCCAAAATAACAATGATACACGTAGAAGCAGCGCCCCAGAATAACGATGATACACGCAGAAGCAGCGCCCCAAAATAACGATGATACACGCAGAAGCAGCGCCCCAGAATAACAATGATATACGTAGAAGCAACAATAGAAGTAATAAAGTAATATCAGTTATATTAAAATATCATCTTTCAATTGATACTTGATCAGTATTGCAATAAGTAGCGTTTGACAAACAATAACATATTATAATTATGACAGCGATATATGCGATGCGATTTAACATTGTATAATGTTGTTATACCAGAGGCCTTACTTGACTTGGATGATTCCCTCGTTCGGGCCGCGTTCCGGTGGGACGAAGGTGGTGATCTTAGGTGGCCTCCTCGGTCGGGAAAACTCCTCAGTCTCCGTGCGTACCTGGATCGAGGACATTGCTTTCGACATTGAATACAGGTAGATGACTCTCTTGAACTTTGATGTGCTTCATCACAGTTCCAGTAAGTTCTACAAAACGCACAAAACGCGCAGATGACCGGGTTGGCAATGTTTCAAGTCAATTAAATAAGATCAACGGAAATAAAACGGGTTGTTAGAGTGGCACAAACTAACTCTCCCATTACTAAATCAGTACACGAATGCGGTTAAACTGTTAAAAGTCGTCCTGGTATGATTGCCTGGTGTTATCGTCGTAGACGTTGTTGTGTAGTAAGATGATGATTGCAACATCTGTGTAATTCTTGTTATTACAATTGTCGCGGTTCGTTATTGTTTGTTGTTCGTGTTATCCCCTGCACCTGATCCGATTGTCCTTGTCTTGTTTAGTATCATCTCTGTCCAACCAACCACAGCTTACCTGGCACTAATCAGCTATCCTGGTGGTAAAACTGTGCACACATCTCATACGTATGGCTCAATGTATGTTCCCTGAATGTTTCTAATTTACCTGTTCCAGCAATGAAACTTGTGTCTACGCTCTCACCCTTCCACTCACGAATGCAACTGGGGCAGAGGATATCATGAATATCGCCACGGCGCTAAACGTGACTTTAGAGAGTGGATACGAACTCAGAACTAAGGAGAAATTCGTTTACAAAGAGGATCCGGAGGTCGAGAGGATTGAACCGGAACAGTCGTTCTTGAGGTAATGCTGGCTACGCTACATTTTTGAACCCACAATTCGTGATCATCTTATTGAAACGTTGCTATACGAATAAAGCACGAAGATATATCAACTGTTACGTAGTATTCAAATACAAACCCATAATTTGTTTTTTACTGCTTAACATATAACCAAAAGCTACCGTAACCATATTTGTGTTACCGTATATCTTCTTACGAAATGCCAATTCATAGTGTTACCAAACAACAGCTCAACGCCCTCAAAATCTAAATTACACGTTCGTTACAGGGGAGGTATCGTGCAGACCATAATAGGTCGTCATATGAATTCGGTGGCGTTTCCCTTGATGACGGTTACCCTTGTATACAGAGGACGTCACTATGAGCAAAAGAAATCGGTAACTATATATATTATTCGTGGCTACAAAATGGTGTCCTTGTATGCTGTATTTCACGTGCGATGCAGGACTCGCGCTATTACACGCGCACACATTGCGCGTGCATACGTGCGTGCGTGTGTGTTTTGCGTCTGATCTATCATATCCGCGTAAAAAATAAACATTTGATATACATCAAATATTACGACTTGGTTGGACGGCAGAAGCAACTATTGATAGTGACTAGAACATTACAGCTACTATTATTTGGACATGCATATCGAAAGGGCGTAATTTGTGAAAACTAGATAGTTATATATCCAGAGAGTGGCACAGTCTGGAATGGTTCCAAAGTTGATGTAAACAGCATAGAAGTCCAACATATTACATCCAGCGGTTGGTGCCTACCGAATATAGCATTGTAGAAAAGGTAACTAACGGAAATGTCACCAGACACAGCAATTAAATATACGAAGAGGATGGCATCATCAGCAGTGTTTCTGGTACTGGAAATAACCATTGGTAAAGTCTAAATGTTGATTAAAAAATATAATAACCTAGCATTTGTATTTTTGTCTCCAGCCGTGCCGTGTACTCAACTCGACCGAGATGCATTGTCCAACGCCAGAAACGTACCTCCCGCCAGGCATCTCAAAGCGAGACTTGTCACATTTATCAGAAGTACGGTAGTCCCATTATTATTGGATGCTGATAATATAAACAAAACACTTTTCGAATCTTGATCTTGTTTATTATGAGATATTTTCTGCATGATTACATGATAAAGAACAGTTACTTCGTTAAGATATATAACCACAGCTGATTATATATGTACGAACAGCCCAATATGAGCGCCAGATAGTGTGTGTTACTGCATCATGGTAGCTAGTCATAACTTAATAGTGTTGCCATCCCGGTTGGATGTAGACGTAAACCACATGACCTTGTGTACAGGTGGTGTTCAGAAGAGCATATAACTTAATGTTCTTCTTGTAATTGTGGTGGGAGAAATTTCACAACGGAATCGTAACAAGAGCTAATGTCTTGCTATAACATATATCTTTGGCAAGAAGCAGACCTGTCACCTGTGTAAATTCAGAGCTATGTCGACATGAGCAACAAAATGGGTATGTGTAGCTTATGTACGGAATTAATATTGGTATGTCTTATTGGTGGATCGTTTAATTAATGCAGCGTATCTCCAATGTCAAGACCGGAAAGGACGTGCGATTGCGTCGTGATGTGGCATCCCGCCGGCCAGCAGGCTTTTACAACAAAGAGGACGTAACATTTTACATTGGGTTACTGTTCGACGGTGTCCCCACCTATCAAAATGTCAGCGAAGCACTTCCGCAGCACGGCCAACTGTACATGTACAAAGACCCGGAAGTGTATGTGTTTGAGCAGGAGGTGTTGGATTTTCGACACGACGACGAACATATAGTCATCAAGGTAGCAATACCATATAGCTGTTATAATGCTTCGTTCACATAGACCAGAGTAACTAAGATTTGACAATATTTTTATGAAAAGCAATAAACTTCAGATAACATGATATGAACAGATCCATTGGTTTGTCAAGAATCCAACAGTTTTGCATCTTTGTGTAGCTCGCTATGTCAGATACCTACCAATTCTTGTTCAAAATTGTTCTCCCTTACATATTGAACATGTAATTTGTTGCAATCATTCGTCGTCTTATTGCGCCGAAATCCTCGAGAAACCGAGATCACCAAAAAGTAAAAACCAATTTAAACTGTTGTGTGTGTGTGTGTGTGTGTGTGTGTGTGTGTGTGTGTGTGTGTGTGTGTGTGTGTGTGTGTGTGTGTGTGTGTGTGTGTGTGTGTGTGTGTGTGTGTGTGTGTGTGTGTGTGTGTGTGTGTGTGTGTGTGTGTCTGTGTTTTTTTTTTAACCCTCCCACCCACCTGTCTGCAGGGTGATCGCATGAACCACGGCTGTTCGGGTGGAGACTACATTGTGACAGTGGGTCTGGAACCATGTGAAGTTCTTGAACTCCACACAAATCAACTCGTTTGTCGGCCACCGAAAACGAAACCGGCGCTAGGCCAATTTCACCTGCACGACGCCCCGAGGGTGAAGGTACAGTATATTGTAGTTATAAAGCAAAATGTTACCTCAGAGAAAACTATGTGCCAAGTAAGTATAGTAATGAACATAATTCAATAAACCAGAACACCATAAGACGACCCAGTAAACACAGCACTGAACAGTAAAATCACTGATTGAATATATACCTGAAAGGGAAGTGTGTGCTGGAAACTGTATACATTATATATTATATTCGTGAAATTCATCAAATTGGTAATTGAATAATTATACAATCTTCTTCTTAACTCAACCTTTTCGACGTTCTTGCGCCCTTCGGTTGTTTCCTTCAAGAACTGAATTGTGGAAATGAGTTCCTCATGGTTTGGCGAACAGGCGATCCCATAGGTGGCTGAGCCGTTATCGTCTAGTGTGGTCGCTAGCCGGTACTTCAAAGTAGGAAAACACATTTACAACACATACTAAAACATCATGATATCGCTTCAGCCGTCAGAACACATGCACATTTCAGAAAAATACTAGTGCATCCAAAGGACAGAGTAGATGAGAGTTGAAAGACAGGCTGGGTATACCAGGTTCCATGCAAGAGTTGAAAGACAGGCTGGGTATACCAGGTTCCATGCAAGAGTTGTAATCACTACTAAATTGGTGAAACATTTGGTACACGGTCTACTTGTGAACTGAGACGTCAGGTCAGTAAACACAGAAACTACTGCGTTATTGACTGGTAGTGCGCCACGGTGATTGACAGGGAAAGCAACTTTAGTGAGCACTGTGTGAAGGGGGGATCTGGATCAAGAAAATAGCACTGATCACGAATCGAAACGAACGTGGTACCGACTCAATCACGTATATGACGGCCTGCTCACCATACAATCTGTACAGCAGAAAAAGAACTCCCACAATACAGTTATTGAAAAAGACAACGGAAGGTTGTCGAAATGTCAAAAAGTAAATCAGACTTCAAAAAAAGAAAAGTGTATGATCATCATAGATTACAGCATCGCAAGATCCACGTCACTATATTTGATCTAAGCCCGAACAGTGTCATACGTACAAAGGGAATGTTATGAAACGGTGAGTTAGTTCATGTCAAGTTGTCTTTCGCTGGCTATGACATTCATGGCTTCGTCTCCGACATACTTAGTGTGTGTACGTCTAAATATGTCTTTGTCGTCCGCAGGTGGTGGTTGGTTACATCAACGTGGTCGTCGGCTACCTGCGCTATGAAGAGAATAACGGCCTTTCAACCATGTAATGATATTTGATAAACGGTGTATGTATTTGCGTGCGTGCGTGCGTGCGCGTGCGTACGTATGTACATGCGGTTTGTGTGCTTATACGTGTGTTTATGCGGTCGTGTTTGCCATATTCATTTGTAATATTTAGGTGGAATATATATATATATAAATATATATATATATATATATATATATATATATATATATATATATATATATATATATATATATATATATATATATATATATATATATATATATATATATATATATATATATATATATATATATATACAACATTTTCATTCCTCATTGACAATTTGTCGGCGATAGTAAGTAGTCAGACTGACTGCTAGACGACGCTTTTATTGGGGAATTCGGGAGATGTTGTGTGTCTCTCTCTTCCCCTCTCATTGAAGTTATATGCACACAATATGAGAAAAGAGGAAGAGTAATGCAAGATGAAACGATCAAGTGATAACGTGATACGAAGACATGAAAGAAACAACGAACATGAACGAAAATACGTCGCCGTAAGGGAAAGATGACAGCAGAAATCTTGAAAAATTCACAAACATGTAGATACAGAGCAACACGGTGCATATGCCAGACCGACATACATATATAATGTTCTAATCAGTAGCATCGTCTAGTGGTCAGTCTGGAGATGTCCAAGTAATGTGGATGAAATAAGATTAGTCACGTAAAAATATGATGTGGTCGTGCAGATTGATATACATGTATTGTCTTGTTTGTTATATTATGTAGAACCATCACGGTCATAGCCGTGTGTCTACTAATACTTCTGATACTGGCCGTATTCGTCGCGGTCTGTATCTATCGGAGACGTAAGGCGTTGCCACAAAGTATTGGCAGCGGCGGATATGGTAGAAATGATTACATAGGTAAGTTATGCATGTTACGTTATAAACCTGCTTACATACAGTGTTATGTAAAGACATAGCCGTGTAGTTGTCATATGAAATGGTTGATTTGACGTGAATTTAGCGAAACCACGGTTAATTGTTATGTTGGCTTTTATATTAGTGTTATGCTACTGTCGTTACTGTCGTAAACTGTCGTTACTGTCGTAAACTGTCGTTACTGTCGTAAACGTGATGATTTCACGTGCAGTTTCTATACTAATGTTCGTATAATGTTTCTGTCATTTAAGCTTGTTTTCTGGGTTCTTTATAACAACATAAATTACGTATGAATGCGTTGCAAATTGAATTGCTATCAATACCTGTATTGGTAGGCATGCATCGACCCCGTGACATCGTGCAAGCACTAAGCCAGTCTCTAGCCGCGAAGATCAAAAGCGTTCAGATTGACTCAAGTAGGATGAAACTAGGAAAACGCATCGGGACAGGTAAACGCTTCTTCATTTCATATTTTTTAAAACAGCTATATGCATGCACTGTGCTGATTCCAGGTTCAATATCGACACTTTGCTTTTAACTGCATTGAGTGTCACCACGCGGCACTCATATCATCACTTAGTCTCCCTCATATGCGCCATGTGTCTGCCTGGGTGATCCAGGATTACGGGGTCATGTTATTTTACAACGATAAGTGTCGGTATCATCCTTCCATTAAGCCGATACTTCCCCCTGTATGTATACGTGATGTTGAAGCTATATCATCGCACAGATGTTGGTCATTCCCAAAATAGTCTACGACATTGGCGAAGAGTATCCACATATTCGGCCAATGGCCTATATATTATTAACTCACTTTACTGTGACAAATGTTTGAAAACATTGCTAAAAAAGGCCTGTAAGAGCTCATCTATGTGTGAAACTATGTGTTGTGTTCAACGTGAAAGCCGCACCAATATTTTAAGCTTAAAACATTAATTTTGTAAACATTTTCTTGCAGGCAACTTTGGTGAAGTTTACAACGGCACATTGACAGACGAACGTAATAAAGCCAATTCGACTCAAGTGGCCGTCAAGACAATCCGAGGTTTGTAGGTTTCTAGGCGGCAGTTTCGTTGTGTACCGGGTTTCCTAATCGTGTAGACATTGGAGTCGAAATAATAGCCTAGGCTCCAATTTGCTATGCGATACAGAGAACATGACACGACATATATTTAGATATGTACAGTGCTATGTTTGCCATTTATAAATCCCATATGACTTACTTGACTTGACATAAATGGCCGTATAGGCCATATTGATCCCTCCCTGTCCTCCGAGAAGTTGCACAACTCCATTGCATTTTGTTTATGGCTTGCCGCTCTGCTGTAGACAGCGGAAGCCCAGTATTATTTCTGATTTTGTCACTCCATCTCTTCAGTGGCTTTCCTCTGTTCCGCTGTCTTTGATGTATTGTCTGCATGCTTGCCTAACGATGTTGTCTCTTTGCTTACGGCGAACGCGCCCAAACCACCAGAATATTCTGGGTCTGATGACATTATGATATGATATATATGATACATTCAGAGGTAAAGTGTCCTCTCTGATATTGATATGTTGTACTCTGTCCGCCCTGGTAACACCTCTAACAGCCGCAGGCAGCGTGTCTCGAAAACCTTAAGAGATTGTATCTCCTGTGATTGTGGAGACCAAGCATGCACACCAAAGATACGATTGCTATAAGGGCTTCATATGATCTGGCTATCAGTCTTTTTGACATGAATCTGTTGGAACATATATCATTTCTGAGGCTGCTGATGCTGGGATTATGCATCTACTAACATGTCTCTCTGTAGACTATGCTACCCATGGAGCAATCTCGAGTTCTTCGACTTCCAGAATAATACGTTTGTCCGATGAAGTGAAGACCTTGCATGGAGAATGTGATTTTAATAACCCATTTCCTACAGGCAGCTTGTAGTTCTTCAGTGGTTAGTTGTAACTTATCGAACACGGTGGACATAATTGTTGTGTTATCTGCATATATGATATCAAAGCTGAGGTTGGTATCTAGCTTGAACTCCTTGCATAAACGTTTTAGGTCTAATAATAATTAATAATAATAATTAGAGCACTTTTAGAGCGCCATGGATCCAGGTGACCCTGTTCAAAGGCGCTGACACAAACATAGTTAAAAACAGTCACGATTAAAAAATAAATAAATAGATAAATAAATAAAAACATAAAAAACAGCAAATCCAAGTTCATAGGACATACCACTAAAAGTCGAATAAATTTGACAGTTAAGAATAATAAGCGCGTTTAAACAAGATAGTTTTAAAGAGTCTTTTAAAGGTGTATAGAGAGTCACATTTTCGCATCTCATGGGGAAGACTGTTCCACAGGCGAGGAGCAGCGATGCAGAAGGCACGATCACCATAATGGCGGAGATGTGCACTGCGTACAGTCAGAAGAGAGTCTGATGAGGATCGCAAAGTTCTGCAGGGTTGGTAAAACTGGAGCAGGTCTGCAATGTAGCTCGGCGCAAGCAGATGAAGAGCTTTGAACGTCATCAGTAAGACCTTGTATTCAATACGGTACCGGACAGGAAGCCAATGGAGAGTCTCTAAGATGGATGTGATGTGGTCATAGCGACTGGCTCTGACCACAATGCGAGCTGCCACATTCTGGACTCTCTGCAGCAGCAGGTCTACCATGACGAACTCCAGGAAAACATGAACAGGATAGTTGACGGTAAACAGCCGTCTCGCTCCTATTTCTACTCTGAACCATTCTGTCAGTTGACCATTGATGGCGACAGCATGTTCAACATTATCATACATAACCCTAAATCAGTGATGTAATCTTGGGACACCACCCCAATAGACCTCAACATCTTCAACAATGTCCCTCTCCAGATAAAATCAAATGCAGCCTTGAAACCCACAAAATTTAAATGCTGCGGGACCTGGCGCTCTTTCCATGATATGTCGCACTATGAACATCTACTTTCCCTCAATTCTTCCTGCTGCTTTGATAGATGTGTGTCAACGTTGCCATCTGTTCTCATGAGTATCGTGTTGCAGAGGACCTTACCCGGGATGGATATCATGGAAATTGCTCGGATTGCTAGAATGAGAGGGTTAACTTGCACCCTTTTTGTGTATTTGGTTGTCATACTTCTGCACCAATTTGATAAATGTGGCACGTGTATTTCCTCTAGAGAATGTCAGTTTCGCACACATCTCGACAAGTAGTATATGTTTTTTTTATGTACACCAACACGCACATGCAGATACTATTTCGTTGCAGATGCTGATTCTGACCGTAGCGTGTCCGAATTCCTCGAAGAAGCGACCATAATGCACAACTTCACCCATCCGAATGTTCTTTCTTTGCTTGGTGTCGTTATTGATGACAACAAACCGTACGTCATCATGCCGCTGATGGAGAACGGTGACTTGCGGGCCTTCATCGGGAAACAGGTGCGTAAACAATCTCACTTAATACGAATGTCATCGTCGATGTTGATATTACATTCTTTCTAACTGTACTGATGCGTTGAAACTGCTACTACGACTGCTGTTGTTTATAATAATAATTTTTTTTAAATAAAAATTAAACATCATTAATATATAACAAACTAAGGTCATTTTTTATCAATGTGTGACTTTTAGAATGCATATATACTATGGATGTTTATTTTAATATTACTGATACTTACATTACACACATGTATAGCTGGCTTGTCGAGCTCACAAAATGCAATAATATGTAACATTGTAAAGATTATTGTGTAACTTATTAAGTTTTCTTAGAAAAAGCAGAAAAAGGTATACAGGTTCCTTATATTTCATTGTTTTTTGCTGGATGTGCTAGTGACAGGCAAATTATAAAAAAAAAACGTAATTTGACCACATTATTTGATCAAGGAGACGCTATTATGACTTATGAATGTCTTGATGTGCAGAACATGTTTGCACCCGTGGATGCGACTGTGAACATCCCTACATTTGAATGCTGAAAAAATAAGTTTGTTGATCGCGGCGTATCTCAATCAACAAAAGCACTGGTAATCCGTGGCGCCCCTTGTGTGTAACGTCCAAACCACTGTTTGAACTTTTTCCCATTGGAAACAAGAAAACAACTGTGCTGATGTTTGCAGAACTTCACCCACGAAAAACTTCTACGGTTTGCCCGCCAAGTTGCCAAAGGCATGGCTTATTTGGAAGATAAGTGTTTTGTGCACCGCGATTTGGCTGCAAGGAATTGCATGTGAGTCGAATAATAGGCTATGTTTAAAAATACAGAGTTCGGCATATTGCCTTTGTATGTATGGCATGCCGTATATTGCCTTTGTATGTATGTATGTATGTATGGCATGTCGTATATTGTGTATCCGCTTAAAGTTCATTGTACATTCATTCTAATACGGTTGCTATGGATACATCGTGAATTGTGAATACAATGTAACTACTGTCGGTGTCATAGTGTAATTAAAGCAAAACGTTGATACACCGTTGTCCTGACAATCCGTTTTTGGAAAGAATAAGACAGATACGGATAATAACTAGATTATCCCAAATTGACCACACGAACTACACACACAGTAGCTGCTACGAGGTGATAGGTGCATATTTCAGGGTCAACAAGAACCTGACGGTGAAGATCGCAGACTTTGGCCTGACGCGAGACATCAGCGGTGACGACTACTACAGAATGCAGGACAAGAGTCGCCCCCTGCCGATCAGATGGATGGCGCTCGAAACGCTGCAAGAAGCAAAGTTCACGACCAAATCGGACGTTGTGCGTATTGCACCATAACAACATTCTGTTGTGCCTAATGCTAAGCATACATTGCTAAACCGTTGTTGTGTGTCACGCGATTGCACGACCAACTATGATTTTCCGTTGTTGTATCAACTCGTACAGCGACTGTAGCGTTATTTTCTGGGAATGCATGCGCGCGCGCCACCTATATATGTTATATATTGGTGTGAACCCGACACGCACCAAGTGGAGTTCTCCGCAACTATCGACGAAAATGTGCTTTGGCCAGTTGCCGCGACTACAGTTTTGTAGAGCTGCGGACTAACGTACACTGCCCGACTATGCTCCACGTCCCTGCAAAGACCGGCGCATACTACGAAACATGTGTTGCCGCGATTCAATTCTAAAATCGTTCAACAACTGTTGCGCTCGCCAAATGAACCCGCGACGCGAGTTTTGTTGAGTTGCTGACCAGTGTACATTGCACGACTGGTCGGTTTTAAGAAGAACAGTCAAGCGACTCACGACAACAGTTTAGCAATGTACGCCTAGCATCACGTATCGTTATGTGTGCTGATTGTTAGTATCATCAACATATAATTGCGTATGATGTAATTTATGAATATTGGTTTAGTTTGTGTGTCAATGTCGACTTTAACGTGTAGTTGCTTGCGAGGCAACAAATGCATTTGTATACAATTTTATTTAACATTTCAATTGGATTTGGGAAGATTGAAAACGAAAATATAAAAAGTATATTTTCGAAAGAAAAGAGCCATTTTTGAAGGTTGAATAACTTGATTAATGTTGTTAGAAAGATGCGTGTATATGTACGTCTTTGCATATGCAAAAAATCATATTCACAAACAAAATGACTTTTGTCATTGTTTATTTCAACACATTCGTGACTTGAACTTTCCGTCGACGATTTTATACTCCTACTATATAATAAACCAGCGTGCATGATAACAAACCCATGTTGGTCTGTTGCAGTGGTCATACGGCATAGTTCTCTGGGAATTGATGACAAGAGGATCAAGGCCGTATGCTGACGTAGATAATATCGACATGAAACGATATCTGGAGACGGGACGTCGACTTGACAAGCCGGAGAAGACTCCTCAGTGCACGTGAGTGTGAATGTTCAGTCAGTCAGCTGGCAAAGATTCAGATACGTGTCAGTGCATTTCAGTGCAAATACAAATGCTTGAATTTATTCAAATGCAATTGCACCTACATACACGATTGCAATGAACTGGTATTACAAATCTTTGAAATTATTCAAATGCAATTTCAAGCATTTACATTATCATTTAAATGCAGTCGTGTATAGGTGCAATTGCATTTGAATACTTTCAATCATTTTGTATTGAAACGCACTGACGCATATTTCAATTTGAATAATTGCAACAAAACTATTTCAACTGCACTTATTAGATGTAAACTTGACTGTTGCAATTCCCTTTATCACAGTATTGCTCTCAAGGTCATCTTGAAACTTCAACGTGTGCAACACTATTTGGAAAGGATAGTTGCTCGGTCTCCTCATTTTGCTCACTCATTACCACTTCTTAAATCGTTGTATTGGCTCCCTGTCCGATATCGCATTATTTTTAAGATCTGCACAATTACGTATCAAACACTTTCATCCCAGCAACCAGCATACATACATTCACTGCTCACTCCTGCAAGACAGCCCAGACAGCTTCGATCATCTAATCTACTTCTTGTTTCCAGTGTTAAGACAAATGTCGGAACTAGAGCGTTTTCAGTTGCTGCACCGACACTGTCTTTTGGTTTGGTGCTCTGCCGAGCTTGGGTTTCCCGAGGATTTTAGTGCAATAAAAGTATTTTGTTATCATTTGACACATACACGATTTCCTTCAAATGTAAATGCAGATGTGCAAATGTTTAAGATTGATTAAAGTGCAAATGCATCGGGCTATGCATTTAAAATGCAGCTGAATTGTTTCCAAATGTTTGTCAGTGAAAAACCAATTCATGGTGTCAATCGTATGCAATAATGAACAGTTTGTATGTAAGAATTTTATTGAGAGCATCTGTAATATGCCCGGACACAATTAGTATTATGTTCCATTCGTATCAATTTAGCATGTTGCTCATTTCGTTCAGACTGTACCCCTCTCCAATATATATTGTTAAAGGAAAAAACCGTATCAGCATGTTCTACATTTAAAAATTACCTGACACACTCATCTCCTTCACAATGTATTGAAATATGTGGTGTATATCCACTTGTACAACTGTGTGTTTGTGTTGCACTGTCACGACGACTCACAAATGGAACCTTTATATATCACACAATTTTACATTAAGGTATGGGTAAAAATGGCTGTTTACTGGAATCGATGTTTGCTGGAATCAAATCAAGACGATACATAACTTGAGAGCCAATCACGTACACAGTGTGGTTCAGTTGTGAGTGCATTGTCCTGTTTATATGCTTAGCACAAGTGTGGAAACTTTTTTTTATACGTGATACAACTTGTTCCAGCTACGACTTGATGATGCAGTGTTGGTCGAAAGACCCAAACAAGCGCCCATCTTTTGCCGAAATTGACAAGATAGTGGGAGATATCCTGTTCAAAGAGAATGCGACGACAACTTCCGACCACATGGATAACTATGTTGGAGAGCAGCCCTCGGAATATGTTGGAGACCGACCCTCATCCGATGTTGGAGAGCAGCGTTCGCTTGGAAGTTACTTGCCTATGTCCGGCCAAACAAGTGATCAACCGGTTGGGAAGTCTGGAACAAAAGTAGCCTCGTCCGATGGTTACCTGCGTATGTCCGGCCAAAAAAGCGACCACTTGGATGGGAAATCCGGAACAAACCTACCTTCATCTGATCGTCACGTGCCCATGTCCGGTGAAACGAAGGACGGTAAACGGATCGCACCAAGACCAAAAACACGTAAAAACCGTACACGACCAATCAATCAATGAAGACAAAGAAATACGGACCAAGGGTAACTTCGTCCGTTGATTACCTGCATATGATGCGTCAAACAAATGATCGGTCGGAGAGGAAATCTCGAATAAAGCTACCTTCATCCGATGATCACAGGCGCGGGTCCTGTAAAATGAAGGAGGGTAGACGGATCTCACGGCAAACATACACGTACACGTGTGTCGACGTAATGATTGACAAAGGACGATCTTCTAAGTAGAAAAGAACAAATGAGTGTCGATAGAAATGATTATTTCTTGCATGTAAACGCGCACTTACTAACGTATATTGATTGTATATAATTTGCAACGCACCAGTGTGCAAGATTTTTCGTCCATGTGCCGGCGCAATCTCCATCAACATACTATGTCATTCAATGTCCAATAAGTGTAGTATAAACTGATACAGTGGGTGAAACTCATGAATGACAGCAGCTTGAAGCAACCTGGCCAGGATTCAGCATTAACGTGTTTATGGGACTCTAATAAAAACCGAACAAGTGAAGGAGTAGGCCCACGCACGGACACATGTAGGAGTAGACACATGCACGGACAAATGTACGAGTATACTTTTCGACTAGACTATGACATCATGCACCGTAATAGTGATATCATATGCTGGTATTAACCATGTCTTTCTTTACTATTATTACTGATACTGGAGCAATTATGCAGAAAGGTTCTATATAACGTGTGAGAGTATGTATTTTACACCTTGTTCTGCGAATTCCATATTTATTATTGTTATTTTTAATAGTTATGTTTATACTATATATATATATATATATATATATATATATATATATATATATATATATATATATCTTTTTAACCGAATATTAATTATGTTACAATTACAGGGTTTTAAATGGGATGTTGCCAAGGTTGGAGCGTGTAATGTGTTATACGGAGAACATTAATTTCAAATATTCTTTTGATGTTCGTACGGCATAGTACGGCATCTTTTTAATACGGGTGGATTTGTGTTATTATCTTTTTCATTTGATCAACTTACAGTTTTATTTGGTTTCTGCTTAATACTATTTGTTATGCTTAGCCGTGCACAACTTGCATTGAATTGTTCCCTCAATGTATGTGCTGTATCACCACTGTATCACCACTATGTCACCACTGTGTCACCATTGTGTCACCACTATGTCACCACTGTGTCACCACTGTGCTTTATGACATTTTAACATTTATTCACAAAACAGAAAAGCTCTGCCTTTAAAGTACTACAAGGCAATGAGTGACATGTTCACGTAAGCATTTCAGGTGTAAACATATTGTTTCAAACTCATAACATTTGAATAGGTTTGAAGTCACCTACTCATTCTGCACAGAAAGCGAAACAGTTGCATAACATATATATGTTTTGTGATATTTTATTAATACGTTGGTTTGAATAAAATCGAAACTGCAATTTTAACATGTCGCTCTATTAATGCGTTATCTGAATTGTCATATTCCCCCCTCTCTCTCTGAAGTTGTTCTTATCCTTATCCATCAGTAGGATAAGAACGTTGTCGAAAAGGAGGTTGTAGCGCTGATGTGTGTGAATGCTCCCGGTCTGACTATTATCTTTATTTATCAACGTTTTTAGATTCTGGATTTTCTTCGTGTTCTGTAGTAACAATCGTGAAGGTCCAAAGAATATAAGTGGAAGGTTTGTGACTTGTTTGTGTCTTCAATCATACGTTTTTACATTGACTTTTAAACTGGCCTTTATTCTGAGGCGCTAAACCGCTTTAATTGCCAACATATCTGAACTACACACGCATCTGCTACCAAGCTATGCGCTCAGCGTACTGGAACATTGCTTGCTTGCAGTAGCAAGCGCTGAAGCATGTCGCTGACCAGAACGTTCTTGCTGAGTGTAAGGAAATGCCTGCAGCCGCCTAGTCACCCGTGGACGGCAACAACTGAAGAATTTTTAAATAGTCTAGCTGGTACTGTACTTGTGCAATCTTAATTAAGTATCGTTTTCCCTTGTAAATTGTTATGCTGGAACATTATATAACAGCAACAAGGGTTTTTTGGTCACACTGGTATTGCTAACATATACCAGTTTGTCTTCTACACTGATGTAATTATCCAGACAGACTATTTATTCTGACTGTGCACCCTATGTTGCAGGCATCTTAAATTTAATGCTGTGTGCACAGTGGCAATTACGTCGACATTCACCCTCCAAAATAAATTGGATGAATTGCCCATTTTCAACCTACATAGTAGTTGGGTTTATCCACACAAACTTAGAAAGGGTTGCACGCCCCCGTTGTTAACCAAATACACCGGGGATTCATGGGTAATGGAACTGCTTAGATCGAAAGACTAAATCTGTGCCGGCCACCAACTAGACGTGGCACAAAAGCCGGTCTAAGGCGATCCAGGCCAATAACCAGGGTGATCAGCCGACGGTGCCATGGGGTCAGTTCTGTTGATAAACAAACTGGAGTAAACACCGCAAACTTGATTCAACTGACGTCGAGGGGCTTTGGTAACGGGTCGATCATTGCGCGAAGTTCGCCTGACCTTCGTGCGACGTTTGTCCTGATCAACGTAAGATCCATTCGCAACAAGGCGTTGATCGTGCGTGACTACGTCAACGAGCGCGAACTGGACGTCGTCGTTTTAACGGAAACTTGGCTGGGAGAAGACGAAAAGACGTGTCCGAGTTGTGCGGAGAGGACTTAACTTTTGTTCTTTTTCCAAAGACATTACAACTCGTTTTAGGTGCCGGTATTGACGCCCATGCTAGTGGGACGTATTGTATATTGCGTAACGTCCGCATCGGTTGTACCACGCGCGTGATCGTTGTCTACCGACAGCCAACGTCTGATTTCCGCTCCTTCCTGGAAGATGTTGGGAAAGTGTTGCTCATCGCCTCGACCCACCCTACTGAGACTGTCGTATGTGGTGACTTTGACACGCGATATGGTGATCCAACCTGCACTGACGCAACGCATTTGGCCGACCTGCTGGAAACGTCTGGCTTTGTACAACATGCTGCACAAAGCAATAGTTAGACCCTGTACAAAGCAATAGTTAGACCACATTTGGAATATTGTATTCAAGCATGGAGGCCGTATCGTAAAAAGGACATAGACAAGCTAGAAAGAATACAACGAAGAGCAACTGAAATGATTCCAGAATTGAGACACCTTAGTTACGAAAGCCGCTTATTACAATGTGGTTTGACAACGCTAGAGACCACGAGACTAAGAGGAGACCAAATAGAAGTGTTTAAAATAGTAAATGGTTATGAGGATGTTGACAGGAATATGTTCTTCAAACTTAAAGAAGGCAGTAAAATCAGAGGACACAAAGCAGCATTAGTTAAGGAGCAGTGTAGGTTGGACATGAGAAAGTACCCTTTCTCACAGAGGGTGATAAATGAATGGAACAAACTGCCAAATGATTGTGTTAATGCTAGTAGTGTGAATATGTTTAAAAATAGAATTGACAGATATTTGATAAGGGCGGGCTACACATAGATATTGTTGGACTCTCGAAAATTGTTGGACTCTCGATAAGCCAATGGCGTCCTTGTACACTTGCCATCTGGAACTTGTTGTTTGGGATGGCAATCTTGTTAAATCTTGTTAAAAAAACATGCCAGAGGTGCGACGCATGAGCGTGGAAACACGCTTGATCTTGTCATCATGTCGGAAACGTCACATGTTATCGCCACCGCTGTTACACCGACGATGCTGATCACTGACCACTATTCAATTGAATGTGAACTACATCAGCAAAGACAGCAGAGCTCTTCGTGCCACGGCAATTACAACACTTCCCCGATTAAAACGGCATACATGCTGTATACCAGAGTGCATATCGACCAAGTCATAACGCTGAGACGGCGCTCTTGCGCATCCATAATGATGTGGCACAGTCAATCGATGCCGGTCTTGGCATACTTCTGGTGCTACTGGACCTTTCTGCTGCGTTTGACACACTTGACGACGCTGTACTGCTGCGACGCCTGCACGGTTATGGTATTTGTAGCGATGCACATGCTTGGTTGGCGTCTTACCTGCAGGGCCGAACCTCTATGGCGCGCGTCAAGAAAGAAGTCCGTGGTGACGTAAAGGGTGGACATCGTGTATTAAGAGGGGTCAAAGGGTGTGTGGGGTGATGGTGGTGTTATTGCATGACGAGTAAACGAGAAAGACGTATGTAAGTGGTGCATTCATTTATTACACACACACACACACACACACACACACACACACACACACACACACACACACACACACACACACACACACACACACACACACACACACACACACACACACACACACACACACACACACACACACACACACACACACACACACACACACACACACACACACACACACACACACACACACACACACACACACACACACACACACACACACACACACACACACACACACACACACACACACACACACACACACACACACACACACACACACACACACACACACACACACACACACACACACACACACACACACACACACACACACACACACACACACACACATATATTAACAGTGTACAAACATAATAAATGATGAATAAGAAAAGTATAAGCATATCATAACTTATGAATAAAAATCTTTATTAATAAAAAATTATGTATGTGTTAAAGTATGTCACAAGACGTTATGTAAACGGTATATTTAAATGTTATTCTTTCTCTGTCATATCAAAGCAACCTATGAGTGACAGCAAATTTAAAATTCATGTACGGAAATGTTAAAATATAAAGTCTATATATTCATCGTATCGTTAGTGATTTCAAAAGTGTTGCCAATGTTGTGCCTAAGAAGGCATGTCACAGTCGCACGCGTCGTCATGTACTATGACGCGGCGTCTGTGTCGAGTGGCATTGTGTAGAGAGGCGGCAGCGACCTCCTTCGTCGATTTATCAACTTAGTCGGACGGGAGGACGACGACGGTCTGTGTCGTATTCAAGTACCGGGAGGACGACGGCGGTCTGTGTCGTATTCAAGTACCGGGAGGACGACGGCGGTCTGTGTCGTATTCAAGTACCGGGAGGACGACGACGGTCTGTGTCGTATATTCAAGGTCCGGGAGGACGACGACGGTCTGTGTCGTATTCAAGGACCGGGAGGACGACGCAGATCAATTCCGACATGATATGTTGCCATTTGTTAAGATGTTGCAGGAATGTGCAAGCATCGTGGCACGCGTCTGTCCAGTCCTCGTCCAATTTTTTTCGTCTTCTGACGCGTGCCCACCATCGTTCCGGGGTGGCCACATAGCGCAAGTCGGCCATTACTATAGCCCACCGTATAGGGGCTTTCACGGTGACGTCACGCGAATAATCACATGATCGTCTACCACCCGATATGAACAAAATACAGATCTGGTAACTTACTGAAGCTGTTACCGTGCTCTAGTTTCTTATTGTAACATTCCCTTGCACTGGGATCTAAAACAGGGGCGCATTTAGCCCAGTAGTCATTCATGTTTGTTCGAGCATAGCAAGGCATTTGTTAGAGAAAGATCGATTGGTTTTGCGGCGTTTGCCAGCCAGCGTACTGAGCATGAGCGAATGTGACGTCACTTGTTGGTATACATGAAAGCCGCTATACGATGCTCTCTGCAAAGAAACGAACATCTGGGTGAGATTATGAAACGTGAGAGTAGCCGTCGCCTAGCAATGTGAGAACGATTGTATACGAATTTGGACTCTGTTAGCAGCGAGGACAGCCGTCTGTTGTTTTTATAAGTAGGCGGACACCTATGAAGCGGCATCCGTGTCAGTGAAGCGCGCGTGGGGTTGGTGAGTCATCGCATCGCCTTTCGTGTCAGTGAAGTATGAAGCGCCATCCATGTCAGTGAAGCGCGCATCTGATTGGTCAGTCACCGCTCCGCGTCGCGCCGTTCATGTCAGTGAAGCGAGTATAGGATTGGCCAATGGTCGCGACGCGCTTTCCTCACGGTGACCTTACAAATCAATTGCATCCAAGGCCACGCGATGGCGCCACCAATAAATTATGCTCGGGACTGCAGCTCACCTGGCTAAGCGGGAATACGTTATACTATATATAGCAATAACTGGAAAATAATCGAACTAGTATTACAATAGTAATACAACTATCGCAATAATAAAACTAGATACTGTAGTAACCCTTATTTTTCCCGAGTTGTACCCATGGGGGGGGGTCACTCAATACATCGCCAGCTAGTACGTGCATCATATCCTCCCGACAAAATCCACGTTTTATTTTCTGTATCCAACGCACGTTAACACATGCAAGTTACAATGCTATTGAGCTTACTGCTTTCATATTTCGTACTTTAAATAAGATAAATGTAGTAATAAAAATATGTTAAGCGTATATTAGAATGTTAATTAAAGTGAATAATTCACCGACATATATGATAATGAATTAATCTACAGCACATATCGTGAAACAGTGCATAGTTTATACGCTAAAAAATGCTTTTACTCCTTCAAATTGAAAAGAGAATATCATTTTGCGTAACTTGTGGAATGTGACTCCTGTCCAAAAAAAGTGTACGTGTTTCAACCCGCTCAACGTGAAAACAGTATATTTTTCCTGAAAGTGTAAAATGTATTCAGGGACTCAGTTCGGTCAGTTCTCAACGATGGTATACTGGCAATGCATTGAGTGGCCCACGTGGGGTAGTGCAACTAATGATGGATTATAGTTAAGCTGCGGGTCACTAGCGTGTATTAAGGAATCGTATTACTCGCATGCCGATCAGAACACCAAAAGAACCGCGAAAATGTCGAATATTCGAGAGCGACTAAATAGCATTTTGAACCAGATTAATACCACCTTTAGAGAAATTGAACAAAACGACCAACAGCAGCAAGACGCCCACACGGATGATTCTGATTTGATTTCCCAGTAAGTATATTGTCTTGTAATAAAAAACAAATCTAACCGTAGCCCAGCGGGCAGGCTTCTAATAAACCTAACCGTAGCCCAGCGGGCAGGCTTCTAATAAACCTAACCGTAGCCCAGCGGGCAGGCTTCTAATAAACCTAACCGTAGCCCAGCGGGCAGGCTTCTAATAAACTCCCGCGTGCACACGAAAGCTACGGGCTTTACGAGGTGTGACAGAGGTCTGAAACTCCCACCTCCTATCTGTTTTCGTGGCCAACTTGCCTTTAATTCTTTAGGAAACAACGTCCCACTTACAATCGCACCTCGACCATTAACTCAGGTGTATGTGTTAATTTAGTCCTACATGTGTTGGCATTAAAACAAAAAATTATATTTCCCAATTACAATTTCAACTTCTTAGCAATGTATATTTAACTGACAACAGTTAAAAATATGCATATATATATAATTATATATATATTCAGTATAGTAATGACAATAATCACTGTTAGAAATCCATTTTAATACAAAACTACTTTCACAGGTTACAACATTTCTTACAGAGAAGATTTGACATAACACATAACAACAGGCGAAATATTACACTTCATATTTCATTGGTGCCGAGGCCATCTCATCATCTTAGCAGAAGTTATATGAATTTATTCCGAGGTAAGACAGAAGCAGTAACTTTTTGCTGCAATAATTAATCATTAACAGTCATGTGAATTACCTGTTTGGACTCTGGCTGAAGCCACCTTGGAATATGTATTCAATGTAACTAAGGTTAACATAACACTATGTAACTCCAGTTGATTTGCATATATACTGGCATCTAAGAATAAAGCATTCAATGGAAACATTCACATGAATACTTAAAAATAATATTTTGACGAGTTCCTCGTGCACCCATGCATTTTTGCAGGAAGCAATCTTTTTTCAAACAAAAAAGGTTGAGCAATTCAAATATCATACTTTCGTGCTTGTAAGTGAATCCAGAGTTGATTCCTCGATATTCCCCTCTTTATAAAGCTGGATGGCGGCTATGATTCTTACCAGTCTTAGCCCATGCTGACTAATCATCTTTATGGAACACGTCGCTCTTACCTCGGCCTACGTCGATTTGGTCTCCCACGTAATTAGTAGGGCTTAACATAAGCTTTTCGTAGGCCTACTCGTCGACAACATTAAATGGAGGCCATGTTCAGACAATCAACACGAACATATCTGCTCAATGAAACAACGCAAGAGTAGAAAGCCAATGACTATCGCCTGCTTCTACACATTCTTTACTCACACAAATCAAAGATAGACAACATGAAAAGATCAGCTCAATAAAACAAAGCAACGGTAGAAAGCCAATTACTACAGCCTGCCTCTACACATTCTTAACGCACACAAATCAATGATAGACAAAATGAAAACATCAGCTCACTAAAATAAAGCAAGTGTAGGAAGCAAATTACTATGACATCCACATTTTTAACGTACAAATAATATTTTAAAACAGATTACTGCATGGTAAATATTAAGGGGATGTTATGTTTGTGACGTCATTGCGATGCCTATAGTAACAATAAATACATGATACAACTTCTTGTATCGATAAATATGGCCTACATTACTATAACAAGGCCCTAATAAAAGATAAAAAACGTGACCATCAAAAATTCAGATAATTTTTTACAACAACTGCCATCATCTCACTGGCATGCTGACCAAGTTTTGTTAAAATCACATACCTCCAGCTGTTTTAAAACTCCCGACGTGCGATGCCCCTAAATTTTGACAAAAATAGCCATGTATTCATGCGCCCACGTGGCCCGTAGCAGAAGAATTCCCTTAAATCCCTCCGCCTGTTAAACTCTAAACAATCCATTACTTCATATCCAATAGCTTCTACAAAGAAACCTGTGAATATGCCTGCTCAATTGCTCTTATGTCATATCATATGAATTGCTTAAATTCACATATCACAATTTAATACGCCCAACATTCGAAACAATAAACAGGAAGGTCAACTGTGGTCTTACCCAAAGTAGTTTTTTTAGAAAGTTGCGGTACAATGTATATGTAAACACATTACGGAACACTCCTGCTCCTCAAGACATTATTGTTTGTTTGACAGCCAAGTCTAAACAATGCCCGTAATATTAGCTGAAAACCAGTAAAATAATTTAATTATAGATCGATGTTGACACTTAATAAATCATAGATCGTGTACACTAGATTTCCAGAGCAATGCGAACCAACGAAGCCTACTTACTGTCTCTTTAAATATATACTCATGAGTAGATTTTCATATTAATATCCATATAATTGCTTGATTTTTAACCATACCTGGCATAACTTTGTAAGAAAATTGATTTTTTTTCACATTTAACAGGATTTGGGGTAAATTCAATATGTTAGGCTTGTCAAATGTTATTGTTTATGTGACTGCTTTTATACTTCTATCTGATAAGATACGATATGAACGGCTTAATTTCGATACGCCACCATATACTTTATAGAATTTGTATCTGCTTTTGCTCCTTCAACTTGAAGAGTATCATTTTGCGTAACTTGTGAAATGTGACTTCTGTCCAAGGAAAAGTGTATATATATATTTCAACCCGCTCAACGCTATGTTACTGGTTTTCAGCTAATATTACGGGCAGTTGCACATCTAGAATACATAGTCACTACATCCTCACTACACAGCTAGAATAAAAAATAGTCACTATATCCTATGCATTATAGCTGCGTACTGGGGATACAGTAACTATTTTGTATTCTAGCTGTGTACTGAGGATGTAGTGACTATGTAGTCTATATGTGTACTGAGGGTGCCGTGATCATGTATTCTAGCTGTGTACTAGGGGTGCCTCACCTCACCTATCCTCTTCGGGCCCAGTTGCCCATAAGGCCGAAGTGAATCTCCTCCATCTTGTTCTGTCAGCTGCTACACGTCTGGCTTCGTTCCAGCTATTCCACCCCAGTATACGTCTTTCATTTTCAATAGTTGATCGCCACGTTGTCTTTGGTCGCCCAACCTTTCTTCTACCTTCAGGCGTCCAGGTCAGTGCAGTCTCACAATTGCTGTTCTTGTCCATTCGTAGGATATGTCCTACCCACTTCCATCTTCTTAACTTGACCTCAGTGCTGATTGTCTTCAATTTTGTTTTTGCCAGAATATCTCGATTTGATACAACGTATGGCCATTGAATTTGTAGGATTCATCTTAAACACTTGAAAAAAAATGTATCTAACTTTCTGTTGTCTCCTTCGTTAATTTTCCATGTTTCACTTCCATACAACAACACTGGTTTAACAAGTGTGTTAAAAAGTCAATTTCGATCTCAATGTGTATATATTTGAATTCCATATCTGCTTTAGTTTCATGAAGGATACCCTCGCTTTACAAATTCTGTTAACAATGTCATCGCCGCCTCCTCCTTGCTTACTAACGTTCGCACCAAGGTAGTTATACTTGTCCACTTCCTTTAGCTATTGATCATCGATTAGTATTCTGTTTTCGCACTTGCTGTTTATCCTCAATATTTTAGTTTTCTTTTTATTTATTCTTAGTCCTGTCCTTGCTGCAAATTGATTCAGTTGTCTTGTCTTTGTTTGAATGTGTGTGTAGCATGATGACATGAGTGCTATGTCGTCGGCAAAGTCCAGGTCCTCTAGTTTTGACGTGAAGTTCCATCTTATCCATGTTTTGTTTCCTGCTGTTGTGTTTCTCATTATCCAGTCCAATACTATCAAGAAGATAAATCCAGACATTACATCTCCTTGTTTAACTCCAGTTTTGACCTTGAACCACTCAGATTCCTCACCTTCGTCTAACACTACACATTCACTATCTTCGTATAACATCTGTACCATGTGGATTATCTTGCATGGAATTCCATAGCTCTCCATAATTTTCCATAGACTCACTGAGTCAAATGCTTTTTTTCAAAGTCCACAAACGTTATGTATAGAGTTGCCTGCCATTCCACTACCTGTTCTATAATATTTCGTAAAATAAATATATGTTCTACTGTGCCTCTCCCACTTCTGAAACCTGCTTGTTCGTCTCTCAACTTGCTGTTAACTCCATCTCTTATTCTGTCAATGAGTACTCTTCCGAATACTTTACTAGGAACAGATGTCAAAGTAATTCCTCTCCAATTCCCGCACTCTGTCAGGTCACCTTTCTTCGGTATTTTAACGATCAGTCCCTGCTTCCACGTTTTTGGCACTTTCTCTTGTTCCCAAAATGTTCTGAATAATTTGACAAGCCATTTGTATTCATGTCTGCTTTTAATAATTCTGCTGTAATTTCGTCCTTGCCCCCTGCTTTCCCGTTTTTCATCTTCCTTAGCGCTGTTCTAATTTCTGCCTTTGTTATTGGGTCAGTGCTGATTTCATTTATGATCGGATCTATCTCCACATCTGTTACAGGGTCATCAGGTATATGTCTATTAAGGATTTCCTCAAAGTGTTCTTTCCATCGCTTCCTTCTGGCCAATCCTTCCGTTATTAAGTTTCCACATTTGTCTTTCACTGTATTTGTTGTCTTACGTTTGTCATTACTGAGTGTTTTTGTAATATCATACACTTCTTTCATTCTTCCATTATGTGCTGCTTCCTCTGCTTCCATGGCAAGGTGGTCAACCCACTTCCTCTTGTCTTGTCTCATGCTCTTCTTCACTTCTTTGTCTTTACACCTATATTTATCCATGTAATTCTGCTTAATCCTGTCTGACTTTGTCTGCTCGATGTTGTTCTTCAGTCGTTTTCTCTCTTCTACTAACTCCCACGACTCCTTGCTAATGCCCTTTCTTTTTGTACCCCAGTACTTCTTGAGCTGTTTCTTTGTCTTGCCATTGTTTCTCAACTTCTTCGTCGCCTGTTTCGTCGTAGTCTTGTAATATATCATATTTGTTGCGCAACTTCAGTGAGAATTGGGCTTTAATAGCTGGTTGTTGTAACTTAATTATATCAAATTTCTTTCTGATCGCCTTGTTCTTTTGTTTTCTCTTTAGTTTCAGCTTGATTTTTGATCGTACTAATTGGTGGTCGCTCGCAATGTCGGCTCCTCTCATGGCCCTAGCGTCCATTACTGATGTCCGGTGTAGACTGCTCACTAACACATGGTCTATTTGATTCTTTGTCTTTCCTCCTGGAGATGTCCATGTATGTTTATGTATCACTTTATGTGGGAAAATTGTACCTGTTACCACGAGGTTATTGAGTCCGCAGAAGTCAACAAGTCTTTCTCCATTGTCATTTCTTTCACCTACTCCATGGCTTCCTATTATGTTTTCATATCCGTCGTTGACTTCTCCAACTTTGGCATTTAAATCCCCCATTACTAAGAGTATGTCATGCTTATGAACACTGTCCACAGCTGTCTGGAGCTGTGCGTAGAAAGTGTCTTTATCTTCGACGTTGGCTTCATTTGTTGGTGCATAGACTTGTATGATCGATAGCTGTACATACCTGGAGAAGAATCTAGCATAAATAATTCTATCACTGATAGGTTTCCATTCCAGCAATGCTTGTTCTGCTTTCTTCGTCATCATTATTGCTACTCCGTGTCTGTGTATGTTGTCTTCTCTCCCTGAAAAAAATATGCTCTCTCCTGTGTTCATCTTGACTTTTCCTTGTCCCATCCATCTGCATTCACTACTGCCCATGACATCTATTTTATATTTATCCATTTCTCTTGCAAGCTGGGCTGATCTCCCTATAGAGTACAACGTTCTCACATTCCAACATCCTATATTTACATTAACTTTTGGCTTGGTTAACGACGTTGTCAGCCTCCGAACTTCCTTTTGGCTTTGATCCGGAAGCGTCATACTGTCCAAATAAATGATGTCATCATCTGCTGGTATCTGGGTCGTCGCCTTCCTGTAGCCATTTCCAGCACAAGCTGGCTTTTGAAATTCACTTCTGGTTTCTGTAACATCATTTGAGCTGGGAGGGTTGTTGGCCCTCCGCAGTAGGTTTATTTTCGGGGTTTTCCTTCCCTTAGCCATAGCCTCGTTTGCCCAGCACAATGTACTGGTTACCAGGGTGCACCACGGGGAGGTGAGGTTGACTTGAGTGTCTTTACGGTTGAGCGCATCAACACCCCTTGCACCCTACTAGGGGTGCAGTGACTATGTATTCTAGAAGTGTACTGAGAGTACAGTGACTGTGTATTCTAGATGTGTACTGTGCGAACATTGGCTATGTATTCTAGTTGTGTACTGAGGATGTAATGACCATGTATTCTAGCTGCGTACTGAGGGTGTAGTGACTATGTATTCTAAATGTATACTGAGGGTGCACTGACCATGGTAACCAGACCAAAACGAGGTTAGCCATCTTAATCGAGATGGGCCTTCCTTCTACGTCTTCTCTGATGCAAGGCCAACCATATGTGACAATATTAGGTCCCACAGCAAGCAGATTGCCCGTACAAAGTGTAATAGCAGGGTGAATTTCAGAAGAAAAAAACTGAGACGACCCGACCGCGGTGTCGTAGATGAACCGTGAAAGTGTGACACCCGAGATGAACTCCTGAAAGTGTGACACCCGAGATGAACCCCTGAAAGTGTGACACCCGAGATGAACCCCTGAAAGTGTGACACCCGAGATGAACCCCTGAAAGTGTGACACCCGAGATGAACCCCTGAAAATGTGACACCCGAGATGAACCCCTGAATGTGTGACACCCGAGATGAACCTCTGAAAGTGTGACACCCTGAAAGTGTGACACCCGAGATGATCCCCTGAAAGTGTGACATCCGAGATGAACACCTGAAAGTGTGACACCCGAGATAAACCATTTGAAAGTGTGACACCCGAGATGAACCCCTGAAAGTGTGACACCTGAGATGAACCTCTGAAAGTGTGACACCCGATATGAACCCATGAAAGTGTGACACCCGAGATGAACCCCTGAAAGTGTGACACCCGAGATGAACCCCTGAAAGTGTGACACCCGAGATGAACCTCTGAAAGTGTGACACTTGAGATGAACCCCTGAAAGTGTGACACCCGAGATGAATCCCTGAAATTGTGACACCCGAGATGAACCCCTGAAAGTGTGACACCCGAGATGAACCCCTGAAAGTGTGACAACCGAGATGAACCCATGAAAGTGTGACACACGGGATGAACCTCTGAAAGTGTGACACCCGAGATGAACCCATGAAAGTGTGACACCCGAGATGAACCCCTGAAAGTGTGACATCCGAGATGACCCCTGAAAGCGTGACACCCGAGATGAACCCCTGAAAGTGTGACACCCGAGATGAACCCCTGAAAGTGGACACCCGAGATGAACCTCTGAAAGTGTGACACCCGAGATGAACCCCTGAAAGTGTGACACCCGAGATGAACCCCTGAAAGTGTGACACCCGAGATGAACCCCTGAAAGTGTGACAACCGAGATGAACCCATGAAAGTGTGACACCCGGGATGAACCTCTGAAAGTGTGACACCCGAGATGAACCCCTGAAAGTGTGACACCCGAGATGAACCCCTGAAAGTGTGACACCCGAGATGAACCCCTGAAAGTGTGACATCCGAGATGAACCCCTGAAAGTGTGACACCCGAGATGAACCCCTGAAAGTGTGACACCCGAGATGAACCCCTGAAAGTGTGACACTTGAGATGAACCCCTGAAAGTGTGACACCCGAGATGAATCCCTGAAATTGTGACACCCGAGATGAACCCCTGAAAGTGTGACACCCGAGATGAACCCCTGAAAGTGTGACAACCGAGATGAACCCATGAAAGTGTGACACACGGGATGAACCTCTGAAAGTGTGACACCCGAGATGAACCCATGAAAGTGTGACACCCGAGATGAACCCCTGAAAGTGTGACATCCGAGATGACCCCTGAAAGTGTGACACCCGAGATGAACCCCTGAAAGTGTGACACCCGAGATGAACCCCTGAAAGTGTGACACCCGAGATGAACCCCTGAAAGTGGACACCCGAGATGAACCTCTGAAAGTGTGACACCCGAGATGAACCCCTGAAAGTGTGACACCCGAGATGAACCCCTGAAAGTGTGACACCCGAGATGAACCCCTGAAAGTGTGACAACCGAGATGAACCCATGAAAGTGTGACACCCGGGATGAACCTCTGAAAGTGTGACACCCGAGATGAACCCCTGAAAGTGTGACACCCGAGATGAACCCCTGAAAGTGTGACACCCGAGATGAACCCCTGAAAGTGTGACATCCGAGATGAACCCCTGAAAGTGTGACACCCGAGATGAACCCCTGAAAGTGTGACACCCGAGATGCAAAGCGTCTAAGTGGAGTAACAAGACATACAAACATAATCAAGGTCGATTATAATAAGATATGTGAGTTCCGAAACTCTTCGTCTATTAATGTTAAGAAAGTTTTACTGCGGGAGATAGGTGTCGACGGGTCATATAACTAGTTAATATCATGTTTGTCTTGTGCATTAACATGACTTTTGAGTGTTTTACTAGATAAGTCACCATACAATGCATCGCGGGAATGACATCATATACACGGATATGAAAAATATGAAAATGTACTCATTTAGGAACTTCCCTAAAAGTTTTTTCCGTAATTCTGCATAAATTATGACATTTGCTTCCTCAACGTTTCTAAAGCAGATCGTACACCGCCTACGTTGAAAACCGTACATTAAACGCAATATGTGGCTATTTCATTTAATAATGACAGGACAGGACGACTTTCGTGGACGACCGCGGGTGACACTGCCACCCACGCTGAACAAGGATTTAAAACACGTTGGATTGCATAAAAATAGCTGCAACCCCTCAACCGCGCAGAGCCACACGCAGTGGCGTATTTAGGGTGGGGGACATTGGGTCATAGCCCCCCTTATGTATAAATGTTTGATTTGTTTCGTATGTAACACGTTGCCCGTCTACGTGGTAGTATGATAAACTAATGTGTGACCAAACTGGCCCCCTTCAGCATCCCGTTTGTACCCCCTTTGCCCCCGCCGCCCCCTTTTTAAGATCCTAGATATGCCACTGGTGGCATGGATTAATGCCGAGAGTTGTCGAAATACAAACTCATCATCATTATGTTCCCTAATCAGCGTTTAATAAGCAATGGCAATTTCCACAAGACAACTGACTTTTGATTAGTAAATGGTGACGGATTACTACTTATTTTTCCATTGGTTGGCAACAATGATAACGTGTTTTAAAGTTGTTGTATTTTGAGTCTTCACCCTGGAGGAAAATTCTGTCATTGCTTCTCTAGAAAATCAACACACAAACGACGTCCAAAACAGTTACATCGTGTCTTCCTGCTCGAGGGATCCTACAGTCGGTGATACGTGCATATGTTGCCAATTATCCACTAGAAATGTCAATCTAGGCACAACACAAGTGTCAAAATAATCAAATATGACCATATTCCAGCTTAATAATTGTTCAGGGAGCAACACACTGATAAAATAGCGTAGCGTCTAAAAAAAACCGGCACGTTCGCGTGTCACGAACCCTGAAGTCAATTAGTGATGCGTCCTCAAATAGCCGACCAGGAAAACGTACCAGGAAGAAGGAATACCCAGCTATTCTAAGCCCCCAATCCTTCCTCGTATATACTTAGCCGAGACACCGATTGCCACTATAGCTACCGGACTTGAGCGAACAGGAAGTGCTACTCGACTGTGTGTGTATGTGTGTATTTAAAATCAGTACTTGTTCTGGTAGACTAAGTGTTGTTCCTTTGGAAGCGTATACCTAATAGCTGTACAAATAATGCAAGACAAACCGACCAGTGTTTCACTATCTTTTGATATAAATGGATTGATAACAATTCTAATTAATAATGGTCCAGGATGTATTGTGAAACAAATGCTTGTTTATGGTAAACCCCCCTCCCGGTCACTGCATGAGTTCATAGTAAACTTGTTGAAGTAAAAATACTACTTCCCTGTATACGCATGTTTATTAGCCGCACCCGGGCTTCTTCGCGTCTCTACATGTATTCTCTCACAAACACACAAGAAGTTCAACCTCTGATACGTTAAGCCAACCAAGCAAGGAACAAGGTATGTCCAATTACAACCACATAATTTAAAACCGTCGAAGTATTTTACGGTTGGCACATATAGGCGAGACAGGACACATGTGGTGTCAAAGACGTATTTCATGACATGTACTGCATGACTACATCAATTCTATCACAGAGAATAGACACGACGAGACACGATTCTCTTCTGCTGACAGATCGAGCGGCCGGTTCAAAAGTCAATAAATTATCAGAACGGACCATTGCGGTGGTGCAAAACGTGGAACACACTACGGTGTCTTCAACCGAGGTTCAAAACTATCTAAGGTATTAAGAACATAGCCACAAAATACTCCAAATACTCTTTGATACAGTCCGCTTTGAAAAGACCAGCATTTAGGATGAAATTTCAAGACAATGGTTTTACATGCCGTATGTATTTTTTGGACCTCATGCTTTCCGTCACCTTCAAAAACGAAAAATAGTTAATTTTGTGTATCATAAATATATGCTTTTGTGTGTACCTATAAATTCGGACACGAAAGTAGATATGCGCAGATATATTAGTCCATTTGTAAACATGCATACTGTCGATGGTATCGGTGTCTAACTAATAACCATGTGACAGTCACGACGATATTAGTTTAACTCAGGGGTAGTAACCTTTTGGAATGTAGTGCCACATTGCAGACTTCGTCCCGTAACGTGTGCCATGTACTGCATGACATTTCAAGACAATGGTTTCACATGTCGTATGTACACCCCACCCCATGTTTTCGGACATCTGCCATAAATAGGTATACTTAATTGTGTGTGCTATAAATATATGCTTTTTCTATGTGTACCTGCATGAATTCGGGTACGAATAAACGTGTAAATATATTAGTCCAACTGAATATATGCATACTGTCGATGTTACCAGTTTCTGACTAATAACCATGTCACAATCAGATTAGCTTAACTCAGGGTCAGCATCCTGTTTGAATGACACGTTGGAGACTTCGAATAAGTCAGCGGGCTACAACGGTCAAATTATGTGTTAGATCCGTCGTTGGTCTATCCATTGAGACTTAGCTTACATATTATTGCATTGTTATATACAGCCATGTCTAATTGATCCGCACAATTTGGTTCCAAAGGTTTTAAGCTGGATTAACGAAGGATACGGATTGTTGAAACACGGAATAGTGAAGCAAATGTGTCGCGATTGTTTGCACACGGATTAGCAGAGTGCAGATTAGGCTTATTGAAGAACGTAACACGAAACAAGTACCCCACACCGAACACAGACTTGTGCAAGCCTCGGTGCGCCAAAGAAGTGTCCGTCTGTCAGCTGCGCCGGTACCATGCCTTTCTTAAAGCTTGTGAACAGTGTATCCAACACATTCGCGCTAAGAAACAGGTTCGCGATGAACGTCTGTTTAAACAGTTCTAAGCAGCACCTCAATCAAGATCGCTTGTAAAGCATTGTAAGTTGATGAGTTCCGCCTGGAAGGCTGTATTGCATTCAATGAATCACTGTGTGTTTTGAGTCTCAGCCGCTCAACGAAAGCATTCGTGCTGGCTCGCCGATTATACACACTTAGCTGTCATTCCGCGGGCCGGAAAAAATAGCTCCGTGGGCCGGACGCTACCGACCCTGGACTCACTAAGTAAGGACTCCCTTTAGGTTCTTCAAATCGGTCTGCTAAATCCTCCGTCAAAGGGTAACGCCATTAAAACCACTAATATTGTTAGGAGAATGTGAGTACTTTCCACATGACACAAAAGGCTGCATATAAATGCATTTAACATATTACACTTGAGTGATCGGTTTGGAACACTTGAATCTTCTTATTCAAAGCAGTGTTTCGCTCGTCTCGTTTTATAATCATTTCGCGAACAATAAAACCTAGTTTTCACTAGGACGTACTTCAGCTCGTTTATGCAATTGTGCTCTTTAGTTTCGGACAGATATAAATTTCGACAATACTTGTTAAACCTTGTTAAACCTCTCTCTCTCTCTCTCTCTCTCTCTCTCTCTCTCTCTCTCTCTCTCTCTCTCTCTCTCTCTCTCTCTCTCTCTCTCTCTCTCTCTCTCTCTCTCTCTCTCTCTCTCTCTCTCTCTCTCTCTTCTCTCTCTCTCTCTCTGCCCCACTCTCTCTCTCTCTCTCTCTCTCTCTCTCTACCCAGTCTCGTGAAAAGAGTGTGTACGTTGTCACGTCCGGGGAACCTCATCGACTGCAACACTTAGAGGTAGATATGTAGGGCCCTTCAACCAATGCAGCAACAACACTGCATGTGATTACTGGATGTTATCACAATCACGATGTAGGATGTGGCATGACCGAGTTCAATAAAGCTTGTTCATATTCCAAAATAACATCGGTATTTAAGGCAACTGGCACACATGGTGACCACAAAGAAACGGTCCTTCCTTCTTTGGTATGCATTGCCATTTTATCAACCACAGTTTTTATGTTTTTTTATTGCTATATAAACGTAGCAGTGCGCAGCAGGCCCCGCCAGTACACACCATCCAACAACTGCACTAGATGACACAACGGTACAGTGAGTAAAATCAGTATTTAATACAGCATGAATTATAATACCTTTTACGCAATGTGCCTGCCTACGTACGTGGGCTAGACGGTAGGCAAAGTTAATCGCCATACAATTTTTTCTATCTGGCTGTTGCTGTTGCATAGGCGAAGATCTCGTTCGGCGAATTCGTACACATTTTCATGAAACGTGAAACCTGATAAAAACGCCATAAACAGAACAATAAAGACGTCTTTCGTATCTGTATGCATTCTTATATGCATATCACTAAAGTTACCTGACAATAACCATGTAAAAGTGTGAAATTATTACCTTTTTGTCAGAACATGCATGTCAACATTTGCATATAGCCGTATATTGTTGTGAGCGAGATTACCAAACGGGATTCACGTAGATCTATATAACGTCACGATTTGCCATCTGCTGACCATAGAGTTACATCATTAATCATCCCCCTATAAACTACTAACTTACTAACGGGTGTTTTATTTGTCTGTGTTGCTGGCCCACTCTGGCCTCATTCTACACGAAATCGCGTTTGATCATGTGACCCAAAGGCAACATCACGTGCACAGTATGGCGGCTATTTATGAAATTTTTTCTGTGTGACCGATAAATGTACTCATAAATAATTATTTGGAGCACATTTCTTCAGTTTCTTGACGCCCAAGTGCCGGTTGTATGTCACAGAATACACATGTGAAACGGTTAGTGCGTATTGGTTTTAAAACTTAAGTTATTAGCCCAAATCGGCTAGTTAAAAAGTCCCGCTCAGGACGCCCGTCCCAGAGACCAAGAGTGGGGCGGGCGAGGCCTGCCTAGCTAGAGGGATCATGACCCAGTTAGACTTCCGAATGTAGGCCACAGTAATTTTAGGTATGTGTCATTTAAAAAAAATCATATCATCTGACATAACTGCATTTGAGCAGGCACATTGGCAGGTTTGCTAGTAGAACATGTTGGCAGTGTAACTGTGGATTTTTAGATGATTTCAATAGGCGGAAGGATTTTTGACAATTGTTTCACCACAATGCACGTGTGCGTAGTAATTCATGCAGAAATTGGTAAACATTGATGGGCATGACACGTTCAGCCATTTTAAAAGAGTTAGAAATGTCTAATTTTGACTAAACTCCATCAGCATGTCAATGAAATGATGATGCCGGCAGGTAAGTAATTTCAGAATTTTTGATGGTCAAGTTTTCTTATAATCATGCAAAACGTTAACATGGCCACCAATGGGAAATGTAACTGAGTGCTGAATCCTAGACGGCCCATCCTTGTCACTAGTCTGGAATGCAGCAGAGCGGTATCCGGTAACGGGACGCTAACGGTACACAGAGCCCATCTCCTTATATGGTATCATAACGCAAAGCGGCGAGGCGACATCACATCACTGCTAGAGCGACCTAGGGGTAAGACCACAGTTGACCTTCCTGTTTATTGTTTCACGGGAACTTAATAAATTCATATTATGTGACATGAGTGCCTTTGAGCAGGAATATTCACAGGTTTGTTTGTAGAAGCTATTGGCTGTGAAACAGTGCATTTGTTAGAGTTTAACTGGCGGAGGGATTTATGGGAATTTTTCTGCTATGGGCCACGTGGGCGCATGAATACATGGCTATTTTTTTAATATTGACGGGCATCGCACGTGGGGACGTTATAAAAGAGCTGGAGGTATGTGATTTTGATAAAAGCTGGTGAGCACGTCAGTGAGATGATGGCAGTTGCTGTGAAAAAGTTTCAGAATTTTTGATGGTCAGGTTTTCTTACAATCAGACAAAACGTTAACATGGCCACCAATGCAATTCTCTACGCTGGCCTGCCCCCTCAATCACTGGCCGCTCACGGAAGCAGTACCGATTCACCCGACTGCCATTTGGAGTGAATTCATGGTGATTTTCCTCATCTCTTCTGTTGTTGGTAAAGAGAAGGAATATAGCTCACAGATGCAACGGTTGTTGGTACGTTCATTTATGTCATATTTTGCACTGTCGGAGCAGGTAGACAACTCACGACAAATAGTGCTAATCTTTTCAGAACAATAATCTGAATGCAAAGATATTCGCCATTTCAGCTGCTGACGTGTAAATAGGGAATACATTTCCGACTTTGCGGCGCAGCAGACAGTTTACAATTCGAAATAGTTGTTGTTAATTTTAGCCTGTGTCGCAGATCATATGTTGGAATAGTAGGCATATTTTAGTAAGTAGCGTATTCACTGTCTCGGCGTACAACTGCCTATGCATCTCAAGTTCATTCCATAGGTCTTCTGTATACCACGCTGTGTCTTGTCGCAATAGGACATGCTTTACTTGCATAGGCGCATGTGTACGAACTAAACTGACCAGTTTATCATACTGGTTAACTGGTTCGTGTACGTTCGGCAACTCAAGATCTTCCGAGCGGAACAATATCCTGTCGAAACGAAACTGCATTAATAGTGCGTAACTTGCCATATTTGATATTCATCAGACCAGTGCGATGTTGCGAAATGTTGTTATATTTCCTACAGACTTAACACTAACAGGAAGTGAGTTCCACAGAGTCGGTGCAGCAACTGAAACACTCTAGTTCCGACATTAACACTCGGAACAAAAAGTAGAATGCAAGAGTGAGCTATAGCAGTGAATGTAAATATGCTGGTTGCTTGGATGAAAGTGCTTGGTAGGTAACTGTGCAGAGCTTAAATATAATGCGATATCGGACAGGGAGCCAATGCAATGATTTAAGAAGTGGTACTGAGTGTCAGAAATGAGGAGACCGATTAACTACTCTTACCAAACAATTTTATACAAGTTGACGTTTCAATATGTCATTGAAAGCAATATTATGAGAAAGGGAATTGCAATACTCAAGTCTACTGCTAACAAGAGTTGTTGCAATAGTTTTGGCGACAGCAAAATACATATACCGGGAATACGACGATGGTGACGAATGTGACAAAAGCAGCAACATGTTTGTGAAATACGCTGTCTAAAATTAAAATTATTGTCAAAGGTGACTCTTAAAAGGGTGTTTTCAGCCGACACTCGACATGTTCAAACGATCGAAACACATCGGTGGACAGTTTGCGTAAGTTTATTTCGGATTTTTATAAGATAGCAATACCACCCCTTTGCCAATTGGTCGAGGAGTGTGTTTGATTGAATATCCTTTCGGTACGATGTCACTGATCACACTAGCATAGCTCAAAGGCTTCAACCTCGAATAAATTGTACACTAATAGCACACTTGAAGTAAAGTAAATCATACACAGCGAGTGTTTTACATTCACTGATGACACTTTGTATATAAATGCTTACTACATTGGAAGTCTAACTGGGGAAATGTAATAAAGCACTGTTCTAGTATCATACGGGGATCCGAAGAAGGCAGGCAATGCTGCAGTATGGTTAATTACATAAATTGTTGTAACACTGTGACAAAAGGGCGTCCCCAATAGCCTTAATGCAAGTAAGCCCCATAGCGTCATGCTAATGAATTAACATAACAAGAATTGCTAGAATTGTATAGCATGAATATATTACGTTTAATAATATATTAACATGCAGGCATCACGACACCAAATGTTACTAGCAGAACATGGTGTAGAAGTGGTGGGACGATACAGAGGAACATCATAATTGGCACTGGCTACAAGTGAGAAACGGGGAAATAGTCGTCAAATAATATACTATCAGCTAATCACACCTCAGCTTAATTTTCACACACACACACACACACACACGCACGCCAGCACGCCCGCGCGCGCGCGCGCCCGTGCATGCAAGCACGAACCCACAATCACTGTGCACATATTTCTGCCCATATACGGTCACGTTTATTTGAACACATAATACTTATGAGTTCGGGTATGTTGTTAAACCCGATTTTGTTTTCACTTTCCAAGACAAAATATGGGTTTTAATTTAGTCCAGATACAGTGACTTTAGGACCGACCCTGCGTCACCGACTGAAACATTGAATCAAAACTAATCCACTACATCTCCACGGTGATCTTTCTGTCGGTGTTCAATTGTTCCGTGCAGTCTTTAGCAATGAACACTATGAACGTTGTCTGGCAAATTGCCATTGGAGAATCTAAACAAGAAAAACTTCAAATGCGTATTCACCTACAAATATTCTATACTTCCCTAATGTGTAATGTATGCCATATACTGCATAACGACATTGTAACCTTCACGACAATGGTTTTACATGCCGTATGTACACCCCATGTTTTTAGACACATGCCAAAATAGGTCTACCAATCAATCAATCAATCAATAAATAAATCAATCAATCAAATCAATCAATAAAATTTTATTTTTGCAACTACAACAACTTTAATAACAAAATTACATATATGATAACAAAAACAAAACGTGTAAAAATAATGTGTTGTTGCGTGGTGGTTCCATGGCATGTTGCCGTCTGCCTGGGACCATTTACATAACATACAATAATATAATAGATTATTGTAGGGCAATGAACTAGCAGAGAGATAAAAACATATAGAAAAACTACTTCTACTTAATTGTGTGTGCTATAAATATATATATATATATATGTATATATATATATATGTGTGTATATATATATATATATATATATATATATATATAAATGCTTTTTAGTGTACCTATGAATTCGTACACGAAGATATGTGCACATATATTTGTAGCTGAAGTTAAAACCTGAAGCTATCAGTAAATATTTCCACCACAAATTATAGCTCAATAGAGCAATTTTTCAAAGTAGTTTTCTTCAGTCCAGTGAAAGGAACTCACAACAATTCCAGCAATAATACACATATATCTACCAAGATAGAATTACCGTTGTTGCACAATGTTAGTCCCAACCACTAGAAATGAAGCCAAACCCATCAGATCTTCTTGGAGAAAATGACAAAGCACTGCTGACTGAGGTAAATATGATAGTTTGTGATATCTTGATTTCTATCTGATTCTTATAGTCATGTACATGGCAGCATGGTTTTAATTACTTTCTAGTCACCTACTGTGTAGCTGTTATATAGTGTTTTGATTCGTTTTTTAATTAGATATTGAATAAATAATGATAAGTTGTATTGTATTGTTATTCAAAGTTAATGCACATAGGCAAATGACAGAGTGTGAATCGACGTAGATCGACCGATTTTTTAAAATAAAATTTATATCATCATATCAATGTTTAAAACTTTCATATGGGGGTGCTGAGGCCAGATGAAATTTTTTTCATCTGTGGTAGGACATTGATGTTCTGAGATAACCCCTTACCACACTAATGTTGAACTTATCCTAATACTTTTGTGTCATCCGCAAATTTCAGTACGTTGTTTGTTATATTATCGTCCAAGTCATTGATATATTGTTAAGAATAATAAAGGTCCTAATACTGATCCTTGTGATATCCTACTCAAAACTTATTTCCAGTTTGAAACCTACCAATCTATTACAACACGCTGTCTTCTGTGGCATTCTAATTTGTTTTATTGTTTCCAGTGGTAGTTTTAGCGGAATTCCATCCACTCCAGGTGATTTATTATCATTAATTGCCTTTATTTTCTGAGCTACCATTTCTGGAATTATAATTAGCTGCCCCAAATAGTCCGAATTGGCCTCCTGAAATTTAACATCTGGAACTGGTAGTGAACTAATAAATATCCTCTCTGGTAAACACTGAACTGAAGAGCACTCAATTGTATTAATGAGTACCTGGCTAGACAGAGGTAGATATCTGAACGAATAATCTTCGCGTAGTAATTGCAGTGTTGCTGAATGCTTCCCACAGAAGTCGAGATGGTGTTGGAATGAACAGTTCTGCCATGGGGTGAAGTGTAAAGCGCTTTGAACAGTCCCAATGATTATATACCGCGCTATATGAGAATATTAGTTTGGCCGCGGCTACACCATTACTTCCTTGGTGTGTGAAATACCGGCCAATCAAGTTACACGGGGTAACTTCATGAACACAAACATTTATGTCTGCATATCTTCCTGTCAAAATGTGCTTTCATGTTAGCAGCAAACGAACCGTTTAGCCGTCGTGTGAGCATGTATTTGACTAATTAATGCCTGATTACGCGAGCGATTATTTGCCTAATGGTCGGCCGACACGGTGTCGCACGGTGTCGCGGTGAAAGAATCGGTCGTGTAAACGCCATTACGGAAACGTTGGTGACCAGCAAAACTAGTTGGTAGAAGACGTGCACAAAACATTGTTTTATGTTGTGACAATTTTGATGGGCAATAATAATTTAACACTGATTTTATAGTAAACGATTTTCAAGAATACTCCTAATCAACTGAATATGGTGTGATGAAATTTATTGACAGACCAATTAAATATGATGATGACGATGATGATGATAAATAAATTTAATAAGGGTACAGTTATTACTGACATGTTCGGGTGGGCTAAGAAATATATTATTAGCCTCAACATTACATCAACAATACCTATTCTCGGCTTTCCGTTTACAAAACCAAATAAAATGATATATGGTAAGTATTTTTTTCCGGAACAGTTAATTTTGACTTATTTATCAGAAGTTAAAATTATAGAGTACCTAAGGGTTGTTCCTAATGGAACGGTAATAGCCCAGATAAATATTGCAAGAAATACGTCGAGTGTTTCCCGCCGCGTGTTTAACGTTCTCGTAGAGTGCAGCTCGAATAAATTGCGCAATTGAAGTAAAATAAATCAAACACAGATAGTCTTTTATACGTTTGCTGACACTTGACATAGAAATGCTTATTACATGGGAAGTCTAAATGGGGAAATGTAGTAAAGCATCGTCCTAGTACCTTACAGGACTCGACCAAGGAAGGCAATGATGCAATATGGTTAATTACAGAATTTCTGCTACCACAATTTCTCAGAAAAAATGACAAAAGGGCGTCCCCACAAGCCTTAATAGCAGTAAGCGCCATGTCGTCATGATAATGAATTAGCATTAAAAGAATTGCTAGAATTTTATAACATGAATATATTACGTTTACAAAATATATCACGACACCAAACGTTACTAGTAAAGCATGGTGTAGAAGTGGTAGGATGGCACAGAGGAACATCATTGCTGGCACTGGCTATAAGTGAGAGACGGGTAAATAGTAATCAAATAATATCAGCTAATCACGCCCAAGCTTAATTTTCACACACACGCACACGCGCGCGCACACGCACGCATAATCACTGTGCATATATTTACGTGTTCCTGCCCATACTATTATATTGTCACGTGTACCTGAACACACAATACCTATGAATTCTGGTATGTCGTTAAACCTGATTTTAGTTTCATTTTCCAAGACTAAGATATAGGGACTCTAGGACTGACCCTGCGTCGCCAATTGAAACGTTTTTATAACAAAACTAATCCACTGCATCTCCACGGTGATCTTTCTGTTGAGGTTCAGTTGTCTTTAACAATGAAAGCTATGACCGCAAATTGTAATTGCACATTCGAAACAGTAAAAATTACTTAAATTGCGTGTACACCTATAAATAGTCTATACTCCCCTCTGTTTGCCTACATATTAGCCGCGTCCGGGTTTTGCGTATGCACATGCACGCACAAACTCACGTGAAGTTCAACCACTGACACGTTCAGCCAACCAAGCGAGAAACAAGGTATGTCCAAACATTGGATTTCAAACAATCGATCTCAGAGGCGATGGACGTTATTAAACATGGCAGTTTTTACGGTTGGCACTAATCTGTGATAGGGGACGTATGTGGCGTTAACGCCCCGTAATGTGTGACATATACTGGATGGCGACATTGTAACTTTTAAGACAATGGGTTTACATGCCGTATGTAAACCCCATTTTTTTCGGACACCTTCATATCCGCCAAAAATAGGCCTACTTAATTGTGTGTGTTTGTGAATTCGAACACAAAGATATGTGCAAATATATTAATCCAGTTGTAAACATGAATACTGTCAATGTTATCAGTTTTTAACTAATAACCATGTCACGACGAGATTAGCTTAGCTCAGGAGTCAGCAACCTGTTTCAATTGAGACATGCCACTTTGGAGACTTCGAATAAGTCAGCGGACAAATATATGTTCGAATCTATCGTTGGCCTATCCATTCAGGCTTAGCCAACATATTATTGCATTGTTTTATATATATATATATATATATATATATATATATATATATATATATATATATATATATATATATATATATATATATATATATATATATATATATATACACACACACATATGCACACACACGCACGCACGCACGCACGCACGCACGCACACACACACACACACAGCCGTGTCTCGTTTATCCGCTCATTTCGGTACCGAAGGATTTCACCTGGATTACCGAAGAGTGTGGATTGTTGAAACACGGAATAATAAAGTAAATAATTATTAGCCTATTGATAACGATGCGTATGATCAAATGTAGCTATGTTCAAATACGCGCCGAGCAATGTAGCAATGTCTAACAGCTATATCATCCATTCTAGCTGAAAAAGTGCGGCAATTATATTATGTCTAATGGCATGTCCGCGAATATAATTCATATTATTATTATTACATATCAACTCTTAAACAGCAACAACAATAAACAATATTCATGTCATGCGTTCGTAGCATGCAACCCAGGCCATCTTCAATAGTGTGACGTCTGGTGTTACTATTACGCCACCAAGTACCCCACATCGAACATAGACTTGTACAAGCCTCGGTGGGCCAACGAAGTGTCTGTTACAAGCCTCGGTGGGCCAACGAAGTGTCTGTTACAAGCCTCGGTCGGCCAACGAAGTGTCTGTCTGTTAGCTACGTTGGCTCCTAGCATTTCATGAAGTTCGTGAAGAAGAGTTTCGCTGAGAAACAGGTTCACAACGAACTAGGTCTGTTTTTACAGTCTTGCAAGTTCGTTTGTATGTCATTGTCGGTCAATGAGCTCCATCGACAAGGTTGCATTGAAATCAGTGAATCGCTCCCGTCTCAGTAAGGACTCACTTTTGCTTCTTGAAATCGGCTTAATCCTCCGTGAAAGGATGACGGCATCAAGACACCTACACGAATGTTGGTTGTTACAGCTCTCCGTGTATGCGTCTCTCTTATACCAAGATAATATATTTAGTATGCATAGATAATTATATATAGCTGATTCAAATAGGGTTGGTAAGCTGGCTCAACTAACACTTGGTGTGGGGTAAGTTGAGCCACAGTGTAACGTAAGTTACGTAAATGCTTTATTTGTATAATTTACGTAGGCCTTGTAAACAAAATATTCATAACAACTCAGCCAACACATCTACCCAATGGGCACTAACATGTCTCTGACAAGTCTACACGCTTAATTAATAACTCAACACACTTAATTAATGTACATTTATAGGTAAATCACAACCAGTGTAACTAACTGCTAATATGTTGCCTTGTACCTATCCGATGTCACAATTTGCTCGGAAAAATTAATGTCTTGATGTATGTTGGGATAAAGAACATTCGTCTTCGTTCTTTATCCGCTGCTCAACTAACCCTCCATTTCGCCTTGGGTGGCTCAACTAACACCGTTTCGACAATTAATCTTGTTTAATTAACTTCTCATTAATACGCGAAGTGATGTAAATAATCTTCTTCTCTGTGCATAGTTAAACCATTCGTAAGTGCACAAACAATAAAGGCTATTCATGTTCGTCTCGTCTCGTTTTATAATCATTTCGCGAACAATAAAACCTACCTAGTTTCCACTAGGACGTACTTCAGCTCGTTTATGCAATTGTGCTCTTCAGTTTCGGACAGATATATATTTCGACAATATAAAGCCAAAAGTTCTCCATCTCTCTCTCTTTTTATATATATATATATATATATATATATATATATATATATATATATATATATATATATATATATATATATATATATATATATATATATATATATATATATATATATATATATATATATATATATATATACAGACCGTTAACATGCGGCACACCGCGTACCCTGTCGCAATTTCAGTCAGATGCATGTCAAATCCACCGACCCAGACGCATTATTGCCGTGTTAATTGCGTCCGCGTCCCCAAATAGTATATCCAATCAATAAAGCCTCAGCGGAGAGCCAACCGACAATGCAATCACGACGTTTGCTATGACGTCTATGGGCTGGGTGTATACACCTATAATAACCATGGACACAGCGAATGTTGTATGCTCATGCACTAAGTGTCCCAGTGGCTCCACCTGAATGATTCTATTGCATATAATTTCATTAGTCGCGATTTAACGATGCAAATATGTACTTTTCGAATGTGTCCATATTATAACAGAGGACACACACGCACACGCGCTATAACGAGCACGTACACACGCACGCACGCACGCACGCACGCACGCACGCCCGGACGCACGCACCTATGCAATTATACGAATACAAGCATATGTTATGTTCACAGATCCTCCCCTTTTTATTTTAAATGGTGGTACTTCACACATAAGAAGTTAGGCAGGCTAAAGTGTTTGAACAGTCAACGGGGAAACCTCTATCCGCATTTATAAGCCATCTTTCTCTAGTCGGCTTAGCTATCCGTTTTACCTGTAGCAGTATTATAGCGTGTTCAGACAGACTTGTCCTTCGTACATTTAGACCGGTCAAAAGTATTACATGGCGTCGATTGCTCTCTGCCTTGTTTGTCTGACGGCAAGTAAGTAAGTAAAGTATTAGGACGACTACACTCTCTGCGTGAACGTAATATAACCCGCCCAATATGACGCCGGGGAAATCCCGCAAATGCTTGAAAGCAGTCCGAACTACTGACTGCCACGTATTGATAGCGTCGACACTCCGCGTACAGCCGCCCCAGCGGTGGATTTCACCGTCCATCTGTGTGTGGTGAGTAAATTTTTTCTAGAAATACTCGAACTGGTCAGTAACTGACCCGGATGTGTGTGAGTGGGTGTTGCATGCAGAGGGTGTGGCAGTAGGTGACATGCAGTGGGATATGGTGTGCACTAACGCCGCTTATTGTTAGTTTGTTGGTGACCTATGTGTGAGCTACTGGCTGCGTTAGTTGTAGCAGCTGTTAAAGGGCCGGCGGACGAACGAAGCACCGGTGATTTTGAGTTGGCACACCCCCTTTTTGCCAATTTGTTTGCTGCCTGTAAATCTATTTTTGAAAAGGGCTATGACCATATTTGTGGAAAACACATGATTATTAATAGATCATTTTATACTAAGATAATATATATAGTATGCATAGATAATTATATATAGGTGACTCAAATAGGGTTGGTAAACTGGCTCAACTAACACTTGGTTTGGGGTAAGTTGAGCCACAGTGTAACGTAAGTTGTGTAAATGTTTTATTTGTATAATTTACGTAGGCCTTGTACAAAAAAATTCATAACAACTCAGCCAACACATCTACCCAATGGGCATTAACATGTCTCTGACAAGTCTACACGATTAACTAATAAGTCAACACACTTAATTAATGTACATTTATAGGTAAATCACAACCAGTGTAACTAACTGCTAATATGTTGCCTTGTAGCTATCCGATGTCACAATTTGCTCGGAAAAATGAATATCTTGATGTATGTTGGGGTAAAGAACATTCATCTTCGTTCTTTATCCACTGCTCAACTAACCCTCCCTTTCGCCTTGGGTGGCTCAGCTAGCCCTCCCTTTCGCCTTGGGTGGCTCAACTAGCCCTCCCTTTCGCCTTGGGTGGCTCAACTAGCCCCCCCTTTCGCCTTGGGTGGCTCAACTAGCCCTCCCTTTCGCCTTGGTTGGCTCAACTAACCCTCCCTTTCGCCTTGGGTGGCTCAACTAACCCCGTTTCGACAATTAATCTTGTTTAATTAACTTCTCATTAATGCGCGAAGTGATGTAAGTAATCTTCTTCTCTGTGCATAGTTAAACCATTTGTAAGTGCACAAACAATAAAGGTTATTAATATGCGTTGATAGTTTAAACACCAGCAGACATTAATCACAATTACTAAAAGTTTCGGAAAACATCAAAAACATACTTTTAGCTCACGTGTTCCGTTGTGACAAACGTAACCTACTATACGTGAATCGTGTTTTAATAACATGTTCAACTGGGTGGTACCATATAACTGTCGCTGCTGTAGTTTCTCGGGAAACATGTGTGGCTCAACTAACCAAGTGGCTCAACTAACACAGCATTCCCCTTTACGCGTCAGGGCCTATTTACTATGTATGACACTCGCACCACAAACTCCTACGTCAGCCCAGGAAGGGGCTGCGTGGACTGTACATACTGCAGACATAAATAGAACACCCATTAGTAAAACAAGACCGCTGAGCCCTTATCATTTGACACACCATACATACAGTGATGCAGGCATTCTTGCTGCTAGAGGCACAGCGTTTATACTGTACAGCACTCGTGCAGCAGTTGTTGCCTGTGTAGCAGTTGTTGTTTGTGCAGCAGTTATTGTGTGTGTGCAGCAGTTGTTGTATGTGCAACGATTGTTGCCTGTGCAACAGTTGTTGTCTGTGTAGCAGTTGGTGCCGGTGGTGATTATGGCAATAATCTGTTGTGACAAGGAGCCAGAAGCTATAAAATGACGTACATTAGTACACGGTTGACTGCTTTGCACTGGGCCTATTTTCGAACGATCACGCAGTAGCTGCGTGACGGCTTGTTTCCAGCAACTATAGACAAGCATTGAGACATGCTACACAAACGGTGAATTTACATATGCTGCAGGGAAAAAGTTGCAACCAAAATCAAGGGTTACAATCTGGTCTTGTGCGCACTTGGTTAACCAAGTGTAAATACACTGATTTAAAGTCAGTATTCAGTTTCGTTGGAGAACTCGCTTCAAACGTTATGTGGACATTTATAAGCACGTTATCCCCGACTGTTATGGGCATATTGCAGGCTTCAGCGTTTCTATATTGCTGAATACACACATGTCACCGAAATCTTTGTGACGACATTTATAAGGGTATTCTGGATATGTTAACGTTTTCACCGACGGAAGAACGGTTTTGTTTGGGAACAGTTTAGGGGCGGGTGGGGTTTGGCAGAATCGCTGCCTTGTAATCGACCAATATGGTTGTCACTGACTGACTACAGGCATTGTTAGAACGACGCGTGAAGTAGGTTGACACGCCAAAGGTGATACAATGGGTCCATATTACGACATATGTCGTTCTTCTTGGATTTTGGGACCAGGCAACTAATGTTCTGTCCTAATATATCCCAATCAAAACGCATAAATAGCCTCGGGTGTGAGTAGTGTCACATGCGTGGTAACTCAGTTGGCTTTCACGGGATTCAGCGAAGCGTGGCGAAGTGCTCTGCGCTAGTAACCGCTTGAGACATTAGACACACACACCATTGGAAGGTTCATGATTGAGGCGTAGCGCAGTGCACTGTGCGAGACTGTCCCAGCTAATGTATGGTACAATAGGGAAAGGGGTCACCGGATGTGTTGTCATGGTTACATGGCTATTTGTGGATATGTGTGTGTGTGTGTGTGTGTGTGTGTGTGTGTGTGTGTGTGTGTGTGTGTGTGTGTGTGTGTGTGTGTGTGTGTGTGCGTGCGCGCGTGTGCGTGTGTGCGTGTGTGAGTGTGTGCATGTGTGTGCGTGTGTTTGTGTGTGTGTGTTCGTGCGAGTGTGCAGTGATGATTTTCGCCATAATTATGTAAACATTCTAATTTATTTTGTTTTCCCATAACAAATAATAGGAGTAGAACTTTACCTCAGATAACCAACAACGAACGAAAAGTAGCGCAAACACGTGACGGTTAAAACAACCACTACAACATCGCCCATTAATATTTACGACATAAAATCATCCAGACACATAGCTGCGTATAATGCTCTCACTCGGGAATTCTTCGTTTCCGAAGATTGAGGGAAGATGATCGTTCGTCCAGCTCGATATGCCTTCTGGTGGCTGTGAATTTCGATTTTGGAGAGGCAAGATCTGCCACATCGGTTTCATACGGGGGTCTGTCAGGTTTCATGAGTAGAACATGTATGGGAGGCGGTCTCCTTTTCTTTACTCCTTCTACGTTTCCCTCCACAGACATCCTGTATTTCCAATTAAACATCAGCTCTGCGAGTGGAAGCATGTCAATTGGCCCTGTCTTTCGCTTTTTTGACCTACGAGTGTGCGTATAATAAAAAACGAACTTAAGCTATAAAAAAGTTACTGCAGACAAAACACATGAAGCCACAAATGTCGTTAGTTGTAACTAAATAATAACGATCACTTAGTTATTTATAATTTTCTGGCGTTTTTTAGCCTGTTCTGTGCATTGGAATTATGTTCACAGTATTCGTTCTTGGTGGAAATGCACCAGTTGCCAATTAATGCTTTCTCCGTGTCCTGTCAGGGTCTGCGACATCAGACACACCTGACCATCTCCTCCTGTGTTGGCCTAAAATGGCATAGCTAATCAACTCCAGGCTATGTTGTATTAAGTCTAAGAACGTCAGCAATGTATCTATTCAAGAGTACGTCAGGCGACGCGATTCAACGGATGCCACGCGAGCAACGAGTCGTGGCAGGCAGTGGTAAGCCTAACAATGTCTGGAAAAATTCAATACCTGCCTCGAGAGGCATACTCAACATGTACGCGACCAGTATTATTCACACGTCTACCCGCCACATGGATGTGCTAAGCAGCTGTACTTGGTATTGCCGGCATAGTCGATCTGCACAAGAAAACTGAAGTGAAATTCTGATATTTCTTACGGTTGACATGAAAATGCGCTTCTTTCTTAACTGTGACGTTGTTATTACGCAACCATTTCAATGTTCCACACTAAAACCAGGGAACCATCTTAACCAAGCAAGAATGGCTGTTTAGTTTTATAATTGTTTTCCACTTGATAAAAAACAAATGAATGCGTTCCAGTTTGCAAAACCTACTCTGAGGTAATACAAACCGTCAACGATTTTAGCACGTTTTTCAATGATTTAGTCGGGCCAGATATAAATTTTATTTAATTAATATAAAAAAGGTTCCTTTAGCATAAACAATATTACATTGCTGATGGAATATGTGAAGTTGCTTGGGTGATATTCGTTTGGAAGATAACAGGCTTGCATGGACACGACTATTGATTCCCCTTAAACTGTTAGAGTTCTAAGTTCTAAGTCACTTGGAAACGTAAACAATAACTGTATGGTTTGTTACAGAAAGAAGACCACCCGGTCCATGGGCAGGTTCGACGAACGGTGTATGAACTATACCTGCGGACAGGACATTTCATTGGAGATTAGTCAGTGGCTGTGGGTATAGCGCTGAACATCGATAACGTCCAGGTATATTGACATTGTACATAATTGAGCTGTCTGTTTGGATTATATAATTTCCCCTGACGACCAACACGTTTGTTATTTAACGTATGCGTCTACCCTGAAATCAAAGTAATGAAACTTTAAATTCTAAATGTTCTTTAACATCCATTTGACTTCCGAAATCCCCAAAATGGAAAAGGAAATTGGGAGTCCCGTGCAAATTGTTCCAATATCTGACATAGCAACAGCTACATCAGCGGCAAAATTAGCAAACTACTGTGCTTTGATCATAATCAGTCATAACACAACATTAATACAATACATAAAAATATGCATACAATGGTAAACTTAATTATGTTATGTAAATGTTAAAGTCACAAAAACACATTTTTGCTAAACTTCCACAATATTCGAAATTTGAAGTGATACGTCACTTCAGTAAAATTTGGCCAAATGTTCATTTATTATTTCTATCTGGAGGGAGTAGGGTATATGCTCGCGTTTCGCGGAATGCAGCGGGCTAATAATTCATATGTTGTGTATTATATTCTACTTCCAAAGTGCTACACCTACAGCTGCCTTGGTCTGGCATCGCATTTTGTTTCTGTATATTTCATATACAGACATCCTTGACCTTGGGCTGCATGAATAATATAAATGTAGCAGGATATATCAGCTTCATCCAGTTGATATCATATTTATTTTAATTGTATTATGATATAAATACATAACCATATATTGTTTGTTATATTCCAATACCACCAACTGAAAACTGGCGAAATGCTTTAATAACATAAAAAAATGGATGGTGAAAACTTTTTTTTTGATGATCACGTTTTCTTATAATCAGACAAAACATTAACATGACCACCAAGGTGATTTTATAATGTGGCTAACCTCTCTAGACAGCTGCCTACCTTCAAACGCAGTTTTATTTGGGTCGGTGAACATATCCTCGTTTCGCAATATCGCAATCGTTGAACGGGGCTCTCGCCATAGAAATAAAAAACTAGTTGTCCTCATTGTGTTAAATTTGCAATACATACACATCAGAGTCCTCTAAATAGGGTACTCATGTGACCAAGGTACACAGGTCTGATTACAGAGGCTGGTGAGATGTATAAATGTGTAGATCTGACAAAACACAGGATATATATATATATATATATATATATATATATATATATATATATATATATATATATATATTGGGTGACGGCAATATATATATATATATATATATATATATATATATATATATATATATATATATATATATATATATATATTGGGTGACGGCAATATATATATATATATATATATATATATATATATATTGCCGTCACCCAATCACATACATAAATAGAACACCCTTTCGTTTTACTATGCTTTTAATGACTCATAGTAAAACGAAAATCTAGTAAAACCAAGTAATCTCTAGAGCCTTGTGTTAGCGTATTTATAAATTGATGTTCCATGATTCGTTATCAAAAGGTCAGACATTGACAACTGCTCCGTGGCTGAGCTACTTCATCTCATGTTGATCTAACCGGCTATCCAGTCAGATTCCCAACTCATTTTATTTAGCAACTGAGTCACTTTCGTTTTTACCCTTACGAAATACGGTCGTGGCATCGTCAGCAGCATTCTCCATCCGACGTTCACTGCTGTTGACCGTATTTTCAAATGTTACATTCACCACGAGTAGCGCCTACACGTTTGTATTTTGTTACGTATCATTCCTTTGTTTGCAGGTCTACGTTAGTAACGTATATAAAACATATTTGGCGACACATATCCACTGTGATGGTATGTCTAAAAAGAAAACATTTCCGACAGGATGCAATCAAACTTGCAAGGCAAGCATGCAATCACTCACACACAAGCAAGCACGCGCGTTCGGACGCACGCACGCACGCACGCACGCACGCACGCACACTCACACACGTTGTTGGTATTTCGTTAAACTGAACGTTTCTTTTTTCACTGTGTTAGTTGTTATACATGGCGATCTTGCTTAGTCTTGTTGAAAACCTCTTCTGTTTATTTAGACGGGCATTCCCTTCCTGTACGCAACGTGGCGCAGCAAAGACCGTCTGGAGAATTGTTGTGGAAGCGGGTAAGTCCAGGCAGATAACAACTGCTTGCAACAATCAGCACATTCTTGTAATCACACATTCCGCACATATGTTACGGTTGCTGTGGATACCCCAATGCTTTACCCGACAAGCCAGGTTTTCTTACAGATAAACGTATGAGAGTTATCATTGTAAAATAATGTTATATAATATAAACTACATAAATTACATTCTTGACCGCCCATTTGTTTTAAATATAATATGATCGTTATCTCTTCATGAATAGCGATCTTGCTGTTCAGCACTCGATGCAGACGTGATGTATGAATAGAAACACCCAAGCTAAACAGATAACGGTTAAATTATATGACAAAATAATTATGGTTATTAAAAAACATATGGACGGTCAATATGTTGAAATAAATAAAATATTATATCGTTTATACTACATCACGTGGTTTTATGATACGAACGATTAGATATTGTGTGCATTTAATAGACATGTTTTGCTACCTTCGTTGCTCCTGTTCGCGCCTATTAAGTGGACGGTATCACAGTTTCACGTAGCCAACCTATTCACGTAGCCAACCTATTCACGTAGCTTCACAACTGTAAATGTTACAGTGACGTGTATTCTAACCTGTACAATGTTGCTGCAGACGTTTGCCAATTTCAGTTATTAATGTATATAATACAGACATATGAGGCACTCGAAGCGCTGTACTTGGATGGCTCAACTGCTAGCCCCCATCTTCTGTTGATCAGCAACAGATCACGTTTGACGGACTAGCACCAGTTCGTTTTCGGTCGATCGTGTATGAGACTGGAGGTTTTCCGGACCTTTCTTTGACCTCTTTGTTATACACATAATTGCTACAGCGACTTTCCTAGATCTTGCCAAGACTTTTAGTGTCGAATGCGTCAAATATCTTTTTTTGGTTTGGTTGGAGGTGCCTCGATTCGCATCCGTAGAGCTTGATTGGTAGAACATTTGAGTTACCCACTAAATAACTTGAATGGTGTTATTATTATTAGTATTGTGCCAAGAAAATTGTCATTGTCAAGCGCTTTAAAATAACAAGCTATAATTACCACAAGTCCAGCCCAATTCCCACGGTTATGTGTTGCCACTATACACCTATCGACTCACCAGGTGTGAAATTGCCTTTAGGTACCCGCATCGTAACTAAGCAAGAACGGCATTTGCCTATTTGCATTTCAGCTAGACTGCACTTAATACACCCACCACAAAACTCCTTCGTTTCTCGTGGTTGCGGTTCCGTAGCAGGATATGGTATAGTCACAACACTAGACCTTTGCACCACCCTCTCCTTTGTAAGACTTGGGAATGGCAGGAAATGCCTCGGAAGGGGCCACCTGAAATTATTTTGCCATGAGCGTGTGTATGTGTTAATGTCAAATGCGGTTGAGTGCATGGTTGCACGACTGGATGTCATTAAATACGTAGATATATGAGAATACTTAAGCGTAATTAGTATTGATGACGCTGGAAATTCCCATCGCCTCACACGTGCCAAATATGCTGCTGTAGGTGATTCATTGAGCAGCAAATGTTCGTAGACAACACCAAATTGAAACTTACCGACGAGCCACCCTCAATGTAGACTCACTCACTCACTCACTCACTCACTCACTCACTCACTCACTCACTCACTCACTCACTCACTCACTCACTCACTCACCCACCCACCCACCCACCCACCCACCCACCCACTCACTCACTCACTCACTTACTCCGCCATATGTCGCCAGGCAACAACAGCCAGTCTTTCTAGGACCTGTGTCCTTGTTTTCTGGGTTTGTGCCTCTCTTGCGTTGGCTTCTTTGTACGTTTCTTTTGGGCGTCCTCTTTTCATCTTTCCAGATGCTTTCCGATACCCCAAATACACCTGCTTTGGTTTTCTTGTTGGCGGCATTCCAAGGACATACCCAAATATATCCATCTTCTTTTCAATATTGCTAACTTTATTGGCTTTGTATTTGCTCTTTGCTCATCTCTTGATGAATTCGATCCATTTTATGTTTAGAAGTCTGCGGAAGCATCTGGTTTTGAAACTTGCTAGCTTCAGTTCTGTTTTTGGTTGCATTCCGTGTTTTAGAGCAATATTGAAGCTCGGGTATAACATTGCTGTTGAAAATTCAATGTAGGCTTACTTGCTGCAAATCTTCTTTAAACTGATACTCGTTTGGCATAATGGGAAAGAGACGCCGAATTAGATTGTGTCTATTGGCTGTTGCCTTTACGTTTAAAGTACACAACCTTCGTCATTGGTCATGGGTCACACTACAGACTCTTCATGTGTCAAGTTGTTAAAATCACCTCTTCACAATTTCCATAGACCTTTTGCATTTCGTTATCTTTTTGTCATACGTAGTTTTACCGTTTGAAATAACATAAGCCAGTTTTACGACATACAAATATCGCTTTATGTCAAATATTGTCAGACTAATAAATCATCCAATGAAATGGTTGTACATTCCTTCTATAGCCGAGTTGATCAGAGGCAGAACATAAAATAATGTATGAGTGGAAACATCTGGTCGCCGTCTGGCTTTTAATGTGTCCATCGCTTGCATTGTGCCGTGGTCTACATAAAACATGAGCAAAATACCATTAACGAACGTGGACGATGATGTCATTCATGTTATGCAGGTCGCCCAGGGCGATAAAAACGTCTGATGCAATAATTTATGCACATTACGTGAGCTGTATTTCCACATTCATAGCTACATCGAACCCCTTCAATGCTAAGTATTTCGTAGTTATAATTTTTTTTTAAATGCATACGGACGTATTTGAATCAAATACAACACCAAAATTTCGTTTTCTTTCTTCGTTTTACCCAATGGTTATATGCATGGATATCATATATATTATCAACGTTCATATATTTACTGAGAGCGTGGTTATACCAGAATGTCGATAAGCTCCCCATTGATTAATCTACCGACTGCATAGTTAATACACAATCTACTTTGCTGCCGGTCACAACCTCGTATTATCGTCGTGGCCAAAATGGCGTCGGACTGTTTGTATATGAGTAATTCTAAACTATTTATTGGTGGCAATATAACTAAGACAGATTCATCAAAAATGAATGTCAGTAATGCACACCTCGTCACAATGGCCACGTCATTGCTGTTTTGGCACCCGGCAGCACGTAACTGGTATTGGCGCACGAAACGTTGTATAATGTTAAAGCAAAACAAAAGTTATGTTTTTTTGGCAACGCACCTAAAAGAGTTAACAAAAAGTAACTAACTAGCCATTTCCAGCTACAAATAAGAATATCACGCTAATGGTTTTCTCATAATGTTTTCTAAAATTGGGAGATATTGGTCAAATTTATGTTGGCCTGGCGGCTAACATGTTTATTTGGCAACCAACAAGTGGCCTGGCAGTAGTTTAAGAAATCGACTCTTTTACCCTTTGGATATAATTTGTATATGTTCTATTCACGGTCCGTAATCTTATTGTTAATACACCAATTAAGTTAAACAAATGCATACATACGTCAGCAAATTGTTTGTGGTTTGTTATTATTATTATTATTAATAGTACACAAATTAATTATCAATATGATTATCACTGTTTCGTTTTACCGTGCAGATTCGACTACCGTCATATTCTGCCAACGTCGTTTCGTCAGCATCAAATCTTCCATTGGCCAGGACTGGATTTATTAAGGTCGGTTATGCAGATATTTGATCAATATATTAACCTAAGCTATGCTCGGAGGTCTTCATCATCAGGCCACATGTAAGTTCCACTGGATTTGATCTTTAGATGTGACATATTGGACTATTACAACAAGTAACAATGTTATATAATTACTTTACCACTGACTGCAAACACGACGGAGTAGTATGTATGTTTCTACAAGGAAGGCACAATTCATTTAAAATCTTCCAAATAGTGTTATTCTCGCCTGATAACAAGCTTACAGTTGTTAGTTACATTGTATATCTCCTCTGAATTTGAGTTAATTTACCTGTTGCTTTCTTTCTGTAATAGTAATAACAGAAACAGGTACAGTAAGTCTGTTACTGGAGTTACTACAAATAACTAGCTAATGTTATTCTAGTAATGTATGCGGTGTCTACGTGTATGTGTACAAATAACTAGCAGAAATACAAAGCGTTATAGAAGCAATGGCTATTGTAAGATGTAAGCGACTAATCAACAACATATCAATTATATGCATTTTATCAGTTTATTATTAACAAAGTGACCCTATTTGTTTCTGTAATGCAAAGAAATGCTAAAAGGATTTAGAAAAGTAATAGTTTCTCTTCAACGTAGCAATATACATGTTTCACAATAATAGACGCAAAACAATGCTGTTATCTATTACGTACACTAGTACATATATTTGGTATATGTTCTAAGGATAATCTTGCCGTTTATGATTCAAAAGTTAGCCTTATTCCTGAATTCATGCACCTTGTGACTAACCTGGCATATAGTGAGAATCGGCAAACAGAGAAAAATACGATAACGTGAAGGCAGCCTCAGCAATATAGTCAGTATACACCAGAATGCACCATTTCAGTGGCAGTTTGATCTCTTCGCAATATCCTAAGTTCATCCGCCTTATACCAAGTATTGATTTGAATATACATTGCAAAGTGTGCAACTGAGTGTTTGTGATATACAACATTGTTTCTCACAGCATGAACCATGCATGAATGGAACCTTCATACAGATCCAACTGTAATGGCAAATTTACACTGCTTTGCCATTGATCATTCACGATGTTACCACAGAGAGGAATTTGCCTACATTCCCTACAGATGCTCCCTGTTATGCTTTATGAAGCAGCATATTGCTTGTTTAATTAGGACTGGGAACACTAGACATGTGCTACTCGAATTCCACCGGAAGACAACATAACTTTTATTACTCCAAAACGGTGAAAGAGCTACACTGTAGTAAGTAGCTGTACAACGCACCAGTTATAACGATCCTATTACATGACATCCCTCCTTTAAAACATCCCTCCTTTAAATGTAAGAAGGTCAAAAAGAAACCATTCATCAGCTTTAACGAATGCTCGCTGTGGATAAATTGATATCACGCGAGTAGCAAACTAGGCTAATATAGTCACATTATATCGACTATCAAAATCACATAGAATGTCACAGAATGGTCACTTGTGAAACAGATCAATAATACTATATATATCAAATAGTATTGAAAACACAATTAAATGTCAAATCGCATAGGCTTTCTGATTGCACGACCGTATCTAGAGAATCGTTCATTCTGTGGAATCTCTTCTAACGGAGGTGGCTCAGCGACGACTCTTCTTGGCGGCACAGCGACGACTCTTTGTGGCGACGGCACGTCTGGCGGTACCGGCATCTGAAGAGCGTTACCCTCTCGAGCGTCGGGATCGTCCATCTGAGGAAGAATCAGCGGCGGCTGCTCACGTGTCCTCCGTAGATGACGACGATTGCGGCGGAGTTCTCCTCCCTCGTGCTGGATCACGTATGACCTCGGACTCTCGTGTGTCCGCTGAACGATAGCGGGATCCCAGCCCCACTTTCTCTGGACACGTACTACATCACCAGGCTTCAATGGCTTCAATGATGTAGCACCGTGGTCATAGTCCTGTTTGAACCGTGTCTGTCTGTCCGTTAAGTCTTGTTTCGCGTTTACGACTCGCGGCTCAAGAACGGCTTTGGTTGTCGGCAACTTTGACCTGAGTAGTCGGCTCATTGCCAGTTGTGCTGGTACATAGCGGAGTCCACTGATCGGCGTGTTCCTATATTCTAGCATCGCTATGTAGGGATCACGACCCTCTTCGTCTGCCTTCTTGAGGAGCGACTTCAACGTTTGCACGACTCGCTCTGCCTGCCCGTTCGATTGAGCATATGTTGGGCTCGATGTAGTCACTGTGATACCCCAATTCTCCGCGAATTGCCGAAAATTATAGCTACCAAACGGTTGGTTGTCTGCTACGATCTCTTCGGGTATTCCATGACGTGCACTGATGCTCTTAACATGTGAGATGACACATTTGCTTGTCTTGTTCTCAAGCAGTGCCAACTCGGGATACTTCGAATAGTAGTCAACGACTACTAGGTAATCTCGACCTTTGAACGACATAATGTCCATTGCCACTTTGCGGAACGGGCCGTCTGGGATTTTGTGTGCTATCATCGGCTCCTTCTGATTGCTCCGGGCGAACTGTAGGCATGTTTTGCACCTCGAAACGGGGTCCTCAATTGCTTTCGACATTCCCGGCCAGAAGATAGCTGATCTAGCTCGAGATTTCGTCTTCTCCATCCCCATGTGTGGTTCGTGCAGCACTTCCAGCATATCCGACCTCATCGACTCTGGAATAACAATTCTTTCGCCTGCAAACACGAGTCCGTCGTCTGCACTCATCTCGTCTCTCATGTTCCAGTATGGTCTAACGTCCTCGGGTACAGCTGTCCTCGACTCTGGCCAGCCGTTCATCACAACCTGAAGTAGTCGCTGAAGAGTTACGTCATCGGCTGTAGCACTTCGGATTTGCTCGAGTCGTCCTTTACTTGCAGGGAAGTTCTTTGTAACGCTGTGGACCATGATCTCAACATCGTCAATGAGCTCCCTGTCTGGCTCACTATCTATGTAAGCACGTGAGAGAGCGTCGGCTACGTACAGCAGCTTCCCTGGAACGTATGACAGGTTTATCTCGTATCGCTGTAGCTTCAACATCATACGTTGCACACGTGCCGTTGCGTTTCCGATCGGTTTCTTCATTATAATCTCAAGCGGCTTATGATCAGTCTGCGCTTCGATTTCCTTGCCATAAATGTACTGATGAAACCGGGAAGTCGCGAAAACGACCGCTAACAGTTCTTTCTCCAACTGTGCGTAGTGTAGTTCTGGACCGACTAGTGCCCTTGACGCATAGGCAACAATTTGTCCTTCTTGTAGAAGACACGCCCCTAGTCCACTCTTTGACGCGTCCGACTGCAACGTTACTGGTTTGTTCAAGGTATGCTCTTGTGTCCAACACCACACAGCGTCCTCTTTCAGCAGCGCACGTAGAGGACCAGTGATGTGCGACTCTCGCGGGATGAACTTTGCCTGATACTTCACAATGTTCAGAAACCTCAGGACTGCGCGCTTGTCCTCAGGCAGTGGCATGTCGACGATAGCTCTTACTTTGCTAGGGTCTGGGCTGAGGCCTGCTTCCGATACTACATATCCCATGTACAGCACCTCATTGACTTTCAACTGCACCTTTGACGAGTTGAACTTCACGTTTCGTTCTCTTGCCCTCTGGAAGACAGCACGCATGATGGCATCGTGATCTTGTTCATCATCGCCCGCGATGATGATGTCGTCAGCTATCACGTACGCTCCTTTGATGTCACCAAACGTTAGTTGCATGCGCTTCTGTAGTACTTCACTAGCTGAACTAATGCCAAACGACATGCGCAGGAACCTTTTGCGGCCCCATGGCGTGTGGAACGTGCAGAGGTAACTGGACTCATCCGACAGTCTGACGTGCCAGTACGCCATCGACATATCTATCACTGAAAACACTTTCTTCACAGCTAGACGCGACTGCACATCCTCAGGTGTCGGGATCTCGAACTGTTCACGCTTAATCGCTCGATTGAGTGGTTTCGGGTCGAGACATAATCTCAGCGATCCATTCCGCTTTTCCGTAATAACCAAGTTATTCACCCATGGTGTAGGTTGTTCTACATCTGCGACGATTCCGTCCCTCTCTACCTTGTCTAGAGCCTTCTTCAAACTCTCCACTCTGGTGTATGGAAGTTTCCTGGTTGCCTGGACTACCGGCTGTACGTCTTCTTTCAGCTCGATATGATACGGATGTTCAAGTTCTCCAACTCCAGTGAACACGTCTTCATATGCTTTCATCAGAATGTCACTCGTTAGTGGCTTCTCACGCGACACCTCGCACACTCGTTTGACAAGTCCTAATGACTCAAACGCTCGACATCCAAGTAAGGGTACATTGGTGTGCATAGTAACAAAGAACTCGATCAGTGTCGGTTTATCCGCGTTCTCTGGTATGCACTGAAGTTTGACCGTTCCAGCTGGCTTCACTTTGACGTCATTCACGAATGCTGACAGTATCGTCTTTATAGGCTGCAAAGCTACATTCGGTTTATTGTCTCGTAAATCGTCATAGGCAACACATTCGCCTGTGCGCCAGTGTCTAACTTGAAGCTTATCTGCTGGCTGCCAATAGTCATCTTTGTCATCCAGTCATCATCATGAGTAGTGTGTGCATGTACGTCCAAGAATAACGAACCCAGATACAGGCATTCATTACTCTCACATTGTTCATTGTTCATCATCCACACCTTGCTATCGACTGTAGCAGTGCGGTGGTGTTCGCACGTTACCGCGAAGTGGTTCCACCCCTTGCAACGGTTACACTGTTTGCCGTACGCAGGGCATGACTTTGGTGGGTGTGACCTGCCACAGAATTTGCACTGAATGCTTCCCTGTGTAGCCCGTGGTTTGTGTGTACATTTGTACCTACCCTTAGTGTCATTGTTAGTTCCTTTAATACCCCTGCCACCTGCATGGGAGCCCTTGCTAAACGTGCTTGAACGAGATCTCTGCTTCACTACACTCACTTTAGCTTCTGGCTTTCCTTCAGACGCCATGACCTTCAGTTGCGCCCTTGTCGTCTCGGCTGCGCGGCACACATCTAATGCCCTAGCTAGCGACAGATCGGACTCTCTCAAAAGTCTCTCTTTAACACGCTCGTCATTGACGCTGAACACTATCTTGTCACGAATCATCAGATCCTCCTGGTCACCAAATTCACACAATTTAGCTTTCATTCTCAAGTCTTTGATCCACTGATCTACTAGTTCCCCATTGCCTTGATTGCGAGACCAGAAACAATATCGTTCGTAAACTGTATTTTTACGTGGCTTGCAGTAGTGACGGAATTTGTCTAGCACTGTTTCCCAGTTGTCTCTATCTTCTGCTGGTGGGACGTTAGCAGGTCCTGCTGGTCTAAACTCAAACTGGTTGAATACTTCCTGGGCCTCCGGTCCAGCAGTATGTAGTAGTATGGCCACTTGGACAGCATTAGGCTTTTTGTTCAATTCACACGCTGTGTAAAATGTCCTAAACTGCTGCTCCCAACTTCTCCACGCCTCATCCAAATTACAGGCATCGAACGCAATACTACTTGGTGGCTTGAAAAATTCCATTTTTCAGCCGTTGACAGTGTGACTCGACTGTCGTCACTTCAAACTTCACCAACACCGTTTTTTTCCGACCAACACATCCTACACCAGTATAACTCTGTGTAGTTTGTCTTCTGACACCATGTTATGCTTTATGAAGCAGCATATTGCTTGTCTAATTAGGACTGGGAACACTAGACATGTGCTACTCGAATTCCACCGGAAGACAACATAACTTTTATTACTCCAAAACGGTGAAAGAGCTACACTGTAGTAAGTAGCTGTACAACGCACCAGTTATAACGATCCTATTACATGACCCTCCCTACTCGTTCGAAACAATGGCGCCGCTTGGTTATCTAGACACCCATTTAGCAACAGCCAGCCTCGTCAACGCTTCGCTGCAAACTGCAATAACTGGAAAGTGTTCATAATTTATGTATCCATCCAGCAACATATAATTTGTACGCGTCGTTATTTTCGTTACGATTACATAGAAACATCTGCTAGTCTTTTTGAAATTTTGACTTCTCCCAAGATCCCACGCCCCATTTTCGAATTTTATAATTCATCAATACATAGGTCCCCGAGCATTCCTATAACATTTCAGCCAATATACAAGCAAAACTGACGGACATATGAGGGAACGAAGAAACATAGCCACAACTTGTTTCATAGTATAGACAGTGAGTACTAAATGAGCGGTTCTGGCGGTCCCATGTTCGGTGGTAACTAAAAATAGACATTGGGGAAAACCCGTTGCATGTGTCAGAGTATAGGGTAATAGGTGTATTATCGCTCACTATATATCAGCGCCCCTGGCGACTGTAGCACTACATGAGCATCAACAGCGCTCCCTACCGACGAAAGGACTGGTCAAGGAGGGTCCAGGAGTCCTCGAACAGGGGTCAAAGGTCATCCGTTGTTATGTAAGGAGTAGTCATCATTTATTAAGCGGGTTCAAAGGGTGTGTGGGGTGGTGGGGGTGTTGGGACGTATTCAAGTCTGAACAAGTCGAAAGATAAACCCATCATTTGCACTTAACACGCTGTGTGCATCATATCTATTACGTAAGCACTTTTGACGACTGCACTCTCGCCCTGTGTTTTATTTCGCTGCCGGCGTAGCCCTAGTGCGCAACCAGAGCGCCGCCTGAAAAATATAAGGGGTCGGCTCAAAAAAATATGAGGGGTCATCTTAAATTGTAAAGTATCGTCTCAAAAAACGAACACTCACCATACCGTTAACTGTAACCCTAACTGTCATTCTCAACATTTTAATAATAAGCTGGCGGGGAAATACATTGGCATTGATCGGAAGTCCGACCTGGTACTTGTGAAGGGCCTGCCCTTGAAACAATTTTAGAACATTGGCGATGTTTGAGTCTCATAGGAACAAAGATGTTGTTTACCGCAATTTCGATATATCACGTGTGTGCCTGTCTAATATTCTGTCCTGTCTCCTAAATTCGGGGAAATAACGCCCGCACGCGTCAGCGTCATTTCGTGTTTCTGATTTACACATATTCCGTTGAATAAAATGGATTTCTTTATCATCGTGATATATTTTCACGAGATGACTCCACGAACTAGTTGTTCGGGGGTATTCTGGCGAGAGCTGGGTCGATAGCTTTGCGAGTTTTCTGGCACAGGCAAAAACTGTGTGCATTCCATTACAAACGGACGGTACACGATACTAGGGGAGAGTTGCCGGGATTGGACCAATTCCTCGATCGGACCAGTGCTGTATATTCCATATTACTGTATTCCGTGGCATCCTCTGTCGATTATATCATTCATCAGTGACATTTCGGATGACCCGGGAAGTTTCGACGAAATAGCAATACTTTTTAAATATTTATCACCGAAAGTAGGTTTTCTATGTCCCCGACATAATAATCAGGCCGTGATCAGTTATCAGTACAGCACCCTTGGTTATACTTACAGGCGAAAATATGTGTCCATCAAGAGTATGGGAGCCCAACGTATGTGGCGATAATAATACTTTTAAAGTGGATATCGTGTGATGACAATGCAATATTTTTAACACGTGAAATTCCACTATTGGACCACTGCAGTTGCCACAATTGGGCCAGTGACCCACATAAGGGTATGCAATCATTATATGGGTGTAATTATTCCAACACAGTTAATTGATTACCAGAAAGTAATACTAGACAAGGGAGCAATTATAATAATGCAAATAAAGGAAGTTGCTAAGTGGTCCAATCGAGCGAACTTGTAACAGAGCACATTTGGTCACAGGTAAATTTACATTGTTTTGGACTACCAAATACTTTATTAGGGGTTACATAAATTTAGTGCAAATGGTCATATATAAACGGAAGAGGATGAAAATAGAACTGACAAGTGGTGGACCTCCGGGGGCAAAGGCTGGGTGTCCAATGAGGGGTTTGTTACTTGGCTGTGACATTTCGTAGACTTTGTTAAACCAACGAAGGAGGAGACTGTTGTGCTCATACTCGATAGCCACGTGACACACACACAGAGTTTGGCTGCAACTGAGATAGCTCGGGAAGCTGGAGTGGTCATGGTCTCACTTCCGCTCCATATGATTCGCCGATTCCAGCCTTTTGGTGGGGCCTTTTTTGGACCGTTTGGGAAATACTACGATGATACATTGAGGATGTGGATGAGAGAACATGTAGGCAGACCAGTGACAACATGGCAAGTCGCCGAAATACTTAATATGGCGTACAGAAAAGCGGCATCCATCCAGAATGCTGCCAGTGGCTTCATGAAGGCAGGTCTGTGGTCATTGACCATATACGTATTCCAAGACTCCGGGTTCGCTGCTGCTACGGTAACTAATGTAATCACTGAAGCTGCACAAGAGCACAACCCTACGCCACCTCTGACCCCAGCTGTTGTCGCTCCAGCACTGACAGCTGTTGCCATGGTGAATGCACAAGAGAACAACCCTACACCACCTCTGACACCAGTTGTTGCAGCTCCAGCACTGACAGCTGTTGCCATGGAAGCTGTACCACAGTTATGTCCACCGGAGGAAGAAACTAGCTAAACAAAGCAAAGTCGGACCGGAGAAAACTATGCCTACTAGGCCTACACCCACCCAAGAACCCAGTACTTCTAAAACCACTGCAACTCAATCGAGAGCACACAAAAGTTCTGATCCACCCAAACCTAGTCGATTGCTACTCATCAAGGACATCGAAGGCTGCAGAACTGGTCAATCACGCAACATTTTGTACGATGGTAAAATCTATCCAGGCATAATGCGACGAGTAATGGATGTGACGAAAGAAACTGTGGCGGTGCAGTGCATGTAAATTGTGGGACAGAACAGGTTCTGATGGCCTCTGAAGAATGACACAGCAGTATACGAATTGCAGTTGCAACTATGCAGGCATAGTGTGACAAGTAATGGATGTGATGAAAGACTCTGTGGTGTCAGTGCATGTAACTGCGAGACAGAACATGTTGTGTTGGGCTCTAAAGGATGTCGATCATTTCCGCTAGCCTATTCCGGAGCCATTGACAGAAGACTATGAACATTAGTCCCTGTTAACATTCCATTTGACTATTGATTAATGTATGGTTCTAATGAACATTATATTTTACTCAAGTATTAATAAAAAAATTGGTCTGCATAATTTGTTTGTTTGTCCAGTCGAAGAAGACATGGGACATTGTGTAGGGTGGATGGAAATAGAAAGATTATGAACACTGGTATTTATTAATACATTGTATTTGACTAGTGATAACTATTATTGTTATAATGACACTATATGTTTCTTATGCATCAATTCATAATTATGTTTAGTCCTATGTAATCATTTTACTTTTTATCCAATCGAAGGCATTGTGTGGTCCAATCGAGGAAACCACGGCCACGATTGGACCGTTTTGTGATTTTTTTTAAATACATAAAAAAAAATTCTTGCTATTAATAGCTTGTTGTTGAAAATAAATATAAACTTTATGGTAGTATATTGTTTACATAAATTCCATTTGTTTTCGCGTCTATATTCAAGTTTATTGTTAGGCGTCCCAATCCCGGCAACTCTCCCCTATTGTTCTCATTTTCACTTGTTAAGATATATTTAGGTTTATAAAGTATATGAGCAAATATAAATGTCCTTAGTGATTAAAATTTCACAAACATTACACAGCTGTAATTATTGCCGTCACCCAAGTTAAATCAGCCAGTCTTTCGGATCAGTCATTAAACGCCTAGTAAAATGAAAGTATAGTCAAACGAAAGTAGTCGCTAGCGCCTTGGGCGCGTTGTGTTAGCGGATACTGGCGTCATTATACATATAGATGTACTATGATACGTTATTAAAAGGGGAACAATGTACAACACCATAGTAAAACTCTGCATTTTAGCACGTCCTTTGTGATCACAACGTGTCTTGCATTATATCCTTTCGCCTTCTAGCGACTAACAAATAAATACTTCTTATAGCCTCTTTTGAATATGCAAACATTACTGACATATTACACTTTTGTTGCACTGGAATCAAAGTATTTCCTTCTTCCTATATGTATCGTAAGTTGACACAGCGGATCGTCCTAAGTAACGTTTCCTCGTTCCTTATTAAATACAATCAGAAAAATCGATTCAATAAAAACGTGTTATATTACACTGATGCTACACTAAAATCTCAATATATATGTGACAAGCGCAAAACGTGCTATCCACAAAAAGGTCAACGGCACAACCGTACATAATGTCATTATTTATTACATGAGAGTTTATATATCACCACGAAGAATGTCGTCAAACACTGACAACTGCTCTATGACTGAGCTACTTTATTTTGTGTTGTGGCTATTCAGTCAGCAACCCAACCTATTCAATTCATAGCAACTGGCGTCACTTAGAGTATACTTTCGTTTTCACCAATATAAATAGGCCGTACGATTTTGGCGTCGTCAGCATTCACCACCCGACGTATTTACAAATGGTATATTCACCACGAGTAGCGCCTACAGGTTGGCATTATGTTACACATTTTACGTTGTCCACTTGCCATCTGTGCCTTTTCCTTGGATAGCAATCTTGTTAAATCTGAATGTGGCTGGACTTGCAAACGTCTGCGGCAATATTGCACAGGCTAGCATACGCAGAATCAGTTAGACTTGTAAATCTACGTGAATATGTTGCTGCGTGAAACTGTGATACCGTCCCCTTAATTGGCGTGAAAAGATGTAACGAAACTAACAAAGTATATATATATATATATATATATATATATATATATATATATATATATATATATATATATATATATATATATATATATATATATATATATACAACATCTCTGATCGTTCGCTTTGTAAAATCATAAAGTATATATACATTCCAACATCTTGACCGCCCAAATATTTTAATGACCACAATTATTCTGTCATATAATTTACCGTTGTCTGTTTAATTTAAATGATTCTATTGAAATATAACGTTTTCATTGAATGCTGAACGGCAAGGTCGATATTTATGAACATATAACGATCAAATTATATTAAAGACAAGTATTTTGCCATGAGCGTGTGTGTCTGCGTTAATGGCAAATGCAGTTGAGTCAGCACCACGTTGCATGGCTGCACGGCTGGATCTCATTGAGTACGTAGATATGTGAGAAGCGCAATTAGTATTGATGACGCTGGAAATTCCCATCGCCTTATACGTGCCAACAAAGTTGCTGTAGGTGATTCATTGAACAGCAATGTTCGTAGACAACACCAAACTGAAACTTACCGACGAGCTACCCTCAGTGTAGGCTTACTTACTTACTTAATTGCTCCCCCCCCCGTGCCGTCAGGCACACAAGACAGAGAACAATAGACTCCATCCATTTCTATTTACAGCCATTCTTTCTAGGTCATGTGTATATTTTTTCTGGGTGTGTGCCTCTCTTGCGATGGTTTCTTTTGGGCGTCTTCTTTTCCGTTTTCCATGTAATTTCCCGTCCCAAATGCACCTGCTCTGGTATTCTTGTCGGCGGCATTCCAAGGATATGCCCCAAATATATCAATCTTCTTTTAAATTTTCTTAAATTGATTGGCTCTGTATATGCTCTTTGCTCACTTCGTCGGCGATTAATTAAGCCATTTTATGTTAAAAGTCTGCGGAAGTATCTGGTCTAGAAACCTGCTAGTTTCAGTTCTGTTTTCTTGGTTGCGTTCCGTGTTTAGAGCAATAGAGAAGCTCTGGTATACATAACAGTGTTGTTAAAAATTCAACGAAGGCTTACTTGCTGCAAATATCTTTAAAAGTGAAACTCGTTTGGCATAATGGGAAAGAGACGTCGAATTAAATATTGTATATTGGCCGTTGCCATTACGATTAAAATACACAACCTTCGTCATGTGTCATGGGTCATGGTACAGACTCTTCATGTGTCAAGTTGCTAATATCACCTATTCACAATTTCCATACACCCTTTGTATTTCTTAACCTTGTTGTTTGTCATACGTAGTTTTGCCGTTTGAAATAACATAAGCCAGTTTTACGACATACAAATATGGGTTTATGTCAAATATTGTCAGATCAATAAATCCAATTAAATGGTTGTACATTCCTTCTAAATCCGAGTTGATCAAACTCCGCCGAGCAGAGGCAGAACATCAAAATAATGTACCAGTGGAAACATTTGGCCTCCGTCTGGCTTTTAGTGAGTCCATCACGCAAATACCTTGCGTATATTAACGAACGTGGACGATGATGTAATTCATGTCATGCAGTTCGCCAAGGGCAATAAAAACGCCTGATGCAATGAATCATTTATGCACATTGCGTGAGCTGTGCTTCCACATTCATAGTTACATCAAACCCCTTCAATGCTAAGTATTTCTTAATTATATTTCCAATGCATACGGACATATTTGAATCATAATCTCGTATTATCGTCGTGGCCAAAATGGCGTCGGGCTGTTTGTGTATGGGTAATTCTAAACTATTTATTGGTGACAATATAACTATGACAGATTAATCAAACATGAACTTCAGTAATGCACACCTCGTCACAATGACCGCGTCATTGCTATTGTGGCACCCGGCAGCACGCAACTGGTATTGGTGGACTTTTGCAAGAAACGTTGTATAAAAAAAGCGAAACAAAAGTAATGTTTTTTGGGCAATGAACCTAAAAGAGTTAACAAAAACTAACTAACTAACTAACTAACTAACTAACCATCTACACAAAAGAATATCACGCTAGTTGTTTTCTCAGATTGTTTCTAAAATTGGGAGATTCTAGTCATATCTCAATTGTACTGGCGGCTGACATATTTATTGGGCGACCCATAAGCGCCTGACAGTTCGAAGAAATCGACTCTTTGACCCTTTGGATATAATTTGTGTATGTTGTATTCACGGTCCAGTAATCTAATTGTTAGTACATCAAATAAATTAAGCAAAATTAATGTACACATACGTCAGCATATTTGTGGTTTTGTTGTTGTTATTAGTATTATTATTAATACACGCATTAATTATCAATATGGTTATCACTGTTTCGTTTTACCGTGCAGGTTCGACTACCGTCATATTCGGCCAACGTTTCGTCAGCATCAAATCTTCCGTTGACAAGGACTGGATTGATTAAGGTCAGTTATTCAGATATTTGATCAATATTTTGAGAAGTAATAGTTTCTCTTCAACGGAGCAATATACATGTTTCACAAAAATAAACGCAAAACAATGCTGTTATATATTACGTACACTAGTACATGCATTAGGTATACGTTTCCAAGGATGATCTTGCCGTTTACGATTCAAAGGTTAACCTTATTTCGGAATTCATGGATTATTAGGTATATGTCCTAAAGATGAGTTTGCCGTCTTTGATTCAAAGGTTAACCTTATTTCAGAATCCTTGCACCTTGTGACAAACCCGGCATAATTATTGTGATAATCGGCAAACACGTGTGGCAGAGAAATACTATGTCTCTGCATTCACGTTATCATATATTATATGGTAACGTGAATGCAGCCTCTGCAATGTAGTCAGTATACACCAGAATTCACCATTCCAGTGACAAAACGTTCTTTTGCCTGGTGAAAAGTGGGTAGGTGCACATGTGGTGCAGTGCCTCGTATTTTGTATGGTAAAATACCATGTCATAACGTTGTTGTGGTGGTGTCTTTATATGTGTGTGTTGGTTCCAGAAATCAGACAGTCTGAGGGTCATCAACACGGGCGTTCAAATTGTTGAAGAAGAGAGTCAACGCCTTACTTGGTGTCTAGTGTCGGCGCTCAACCCCAGAATGGAGAGGAACATGTCAAAGCCCACATATAAATTACTGTGGTCTGACTCGTTGGGGTGATCGTACACATTGTGGTATGTCAACGTGAACACTAATCGAATTAGCCGCTGTCATCATATTAAACACTGCGACAAGATTGGACCACAGTTTCATATCCCGCAACGAAAAAAATATAGTATTTCATCGAAGTCCTCACACGTTGTTTTTACGTTACAACCACAGTGTATTTGAAACATTATTAGATATTAACATCAGTTCATGCTAAACCCACACAGCGGAGAGCACATCTACAGTTTAAGCACCCAACTGTAGTCCAGTCGACAAACCATTTATAACGACGAATAGGCCTATTTGTATTCCAAACTAACCAAATGTCAAATGTGTGTTCTTGGAGCACAATCACAAAGATATTCTCCGGTTTTTAATGAACAAAGCTTTATACGTCTAACATTTATTAGAACGTACGTGGGAAGCTTTAAAGTACAACACAGCCTGTTCAGTTGACACCTGGTTGCCGAAGACAATGGTCGTCAAAGTATATACCTATTAATCTTTAATATGGCATCTTCGAATGATGTTCGTTCGTTCGTTACTTCGTTCGTTCGTTCGTTTCAGTTAATTACAATTCATAGCTGTTCGAGCTTTACCCCAACATCACGATGTACCAGTCGTGCATGTAGTACTGCAGGGGAAATACCACAATTTACCTTTCTGTTTATTGTTTCACACGAATATAGGGCGTATTAAATTGTGCTATGGGAAATGAAACAATTCATACGATGTGACATAAGTGCAATTGAGCAGGCATATTCACAGGTTTCTTTGTAGAAGTTATTGGCTGTGAAATAGTGCATTTTCTGTGAGTTTGACAGGCAAAACTTGGTCCGCATGTCAATGAGATGATGGCAGTTGCTGCGAATAATCAAACAAAACATTAACATGGCCACCGATGCAAGTTTGTACTGCGGCCTGCCCCTGCAGCCTGCTCTAAACAGGTTACCAACACACGCTGTCCGCTTTCGTCCAGATTTGTTCTTCCCGCGAAATCGCCTTCGATCGACATTTCCCTTAATAAATTTCTCCTGCAAATTTGATTTCCCCTACGCGATTCCCCGAATATTTCCCCCATACCACTTCTTCGGAACATTCCCATTTCCATTCAGGTGTATATTGCCCTGTAAAATTTGCTAAATATTCTATGAATTACAATGTTGACATAGTACACCGTTCATGCTTACATTATATGTAAACGAACGTGCCAAAGTGAACTGTTTCTGGAACTAATCTCCCTGTCGATTTTTCAGAATCCGATGCTGCTTAGAAATGACACAAGAGGGCATTTCAGACTGATGCTGACGAAGGGACCGAGAGGGTCTTGAAAGCTCCGTTGAGAGAACACTTGAAACTCAGAGAGGTAGCTATACTTCCTTCAGTTCTTGAAAGTGGTTTGCATGTTTCGTGTGTTTGTTTCGTTGACCACCACGAATTCGGCTACATGACATGACATGCTGGTGTTGCTATTCGAATGACATGCCCTGTCTAGATAAGCTAGACACAGAGAAGGACAAACATCTGAGGCAGAGATAGTGTAGAGGTTAAGGAAAAGGAACTTCTGCTATGATTCATCAAAAGAAGAAAGGTGGCTAAGTACAGTAATTGGAAACGAAGACCAGATAGTCTGGTTGGTACTGATCAGCATAAAACCTATTAGAGAACTACCAAGAAACAAACAGAAGAAGTAGAAGAAACATTGGATGGATTGACAACATCAAGCATTGGACAGATGGTGGAATCGAAGTGGTTTGAGACATTACAAGGATACGCCAACGGCCTAACTAAGGATATGGCTACACAATATGAAGTCCTGTCTGGTGAAACTTGGTTATCTTCGGCATGGCTTCACTAATAGAATGGACACTGTTCTTTCCAACTCTATTATCGAAGATAAACACCCGAGGTACATTGAGCGGACATGTGTGCTGACGTATCATGGTACTATGAAGTGATCCTTATTTTGTTCATATCGGTCGGTTAACACCGGACCTTTATGACAAATTAACATGGAATGTGAACCCGGTGACGGCTTGCAAAACCAACACGTTTGCCCGTTGTTCCAAACCGACCAACCGTACAGTTGTTGTTAATATAATAAGCTGGGCAACATATTATTACGAAGAATCAGATATACCTGATAACCCAATAACATGCAATGCAGATCCAATTTCTTGATTACCACAGCCTGAACGCGTCATTTCTCATGCACATACAATAACGTGGATTGAACGGAACTTTATATAACATAATTACGGTATATTGCAAGTAAGCATGTCACACATATTTGACCACGACGAACTGTCCAACGAGCTTCAGTATTTATCGGAGAAGAACATAGGTCAAGCTGTTTTGTGAGTCCACATGAGCTGTGTAGCTCACCGTCGGTCTTGTGTTATTTCTCGGCAACCCAATGATTACTGCGGTGGTGATAATCGCAGTTTTTAGACGGGACAACGCATGACCATATATTTAGACTAATAATTGTCAACACATATTCGGCAAGTTGTGCCAGAATAAAAATCTTAATCAACTTAAGTGGCGCTGTATAATTGCCTCCATGAGCGAGTTTGCGCGAGTGCCCGTATGGGCGTGCATTCACTATTTGGGATCGTACTTTGGCGCAGTTTGTGTATTTAAATTAAATATTTTAAATGTATACACAAGGTACACGAGACGCATGCGTCAAGTGCGACACATAATTGCGATATTCATAGTATAACAATATCACCTTCATCCCTTGACCGGGACGGTCGTAGGGATGTCATTCATACACAGTCCTCGCCAGCGTTGTCTGTTCTCTGCTGCGCGTAGCAGGGTCGGTAGGTCTTGATGTGTCCATTGTTGTATATTGTCTAGCCAGTTTTTTCTCTGGTGGCCCCGTCATCTCTTGCCCTCCAGGGTGCCTTGCATTATGGTTTTTGCAATGGTGTTGTGTCGATTGATGTGGCCAAACCAGGAGAGCTTGCGTCGTTTCATTTTTGCCAACAGGGGCTCTTGCTTTCCAGGAAGGGAGTCCATTTGTTGTCTCACTGTTCGTTTGTGTTTTGTTCGGTCTACGAAATGCGGAGGAGTTTCCTGAAGCATTTCGTTTCAAATACTTGTACTTGTCTTTCTGTTTCTACTGTCAGAGTCCATCTCTCGCATCCGTAAAGGAGGATGGATACAGCGAGTGTTTCGTTTTGAAGCTTATGTTTCTGCTCCAGATGGTGTTACATCTTGACTTAGCAGACATGGCCACTGCAATCCTTATTTTTATTTTCTTTGTTGAGGTGCCATTTTTGCTTAACGTGGACCCAAATTATTTGAAAGAGTCTACTTCCTCAAGGTTTTGACCGTTGATCATGATGTCATTGGGGGTGTTCTGGTTGGTACTGTTGACAAATATTTAGCTTTTCTCTGAGCTGATATCCATCCCATAAGCTCTTGCCTTTTCTCCCAGTCTGGTAGTGAGGTCTTGAAATTCACTTTTGCTGCCTCCCATTAGGTCAATATCGTCCGCAAAACGAAGATTATAAATTAGCCTTCCACCAATAGATATGGTGGTGTAGAAGTCTTGGAGGAATATGCTGAAGACGAATATGCTGACGAACTCCTACAGTTGTTCAGAAAAGTTCTCCAAGTTGATTATTTGGAAGGACAACACCGTTTGAATTGGCATACAGTGCCTGTATGACTTGTATCAGGTCTTTGTAGCTTCGAAGTTGTAGTTTCTCATGAATTGTTCCAAACCTTCGTGCCAGTTACGATCAAATGCCTTCTTACAGTCAATGAAATTGTGGATCAGATCTTTTTGGTGAAGCAGGTGTTTTTCTATTATCAATCTTACATTGAAGATCTGCTCAATGTTGCTTCTCCCGGCCCTAAATCCTGCCTGTTCTTCAGCCAATATTTCTTCTGCTTTTCCTTTGAGTCTTGCTTGGGTGACCGATGAAGCTTTGCATAGTCTTAGATTTCCTTTTTTGGGAGTGGAATGGTCAGGGTTTGAGTCCATTCTTTGGGACATTCCTTTGTTTTCCAGATCCTCTGGCATAGTGTAGTGAGGACCTTTATCATTTCAATCATGGCATTTATGTTGTCAAAAAGATCCGCTTGGTGGTGCCCATCTTCTCTCTCTCTCTCTCTCTCTCTCTCTCTCTCTCTCTCTCTCTCCCTCTCTCTCTCTCTCTCTCTCTCTCCCTCTCTCTCTCTCTCTCTCTCTCTCTCTCTCTCTCTCTCTCTCTCCAAGCGTTCCTATTTGCCCATAGCTGGGACATGGGTTAGTGACAGCGGCAGAGCGTGTCCACACTCATCTGGGTCATGCGCAATGCACCTTTGGGGCCCATGCTGCTCCGAGATCCCTCGCTGATGCTAAATTTCAGGGGGCTAAATCTGAATATTTAGGACCGTTAGTTGTAACTCCAGAATTGGTAGCTAAGAAAATAAGGGCAATGAAGGATAACAAATCACCGGGAGTGGATGGGATTCCTCCAAAATTACTAATGGAAACAGTAGATCAAATCAGTATACCACTTGCAAGAGTATTCAACTTGTCATTAAAAGAGGGAGTTGTTCCGTTTGAATGGAAAGAAGCAAACATCATACCATTATTTAAAAAGGGTTCGAGAAATAAGTCAGAGAATTACAGACCAGTGAGTTTAACGTCAGTGATTTGTAAATTATTAGAAAGGTTAATTAAAGACCATATGGTGGACTTCCTCGTTAAGCATAAATTATTAAATTCATCTCAACATGGATTCCTTAAAGCAAGGTCATGCTTAACAAATATGTTATGTTTTTTGGAAGAAATCACTAAGTGGATAGACGTGGGATCGCCAGTAGATATTATCTACTTAGATTTTCAGAAAGCTTTTGACAAAGTGCCACATCAAAGATTGCTACTTAAATTAAAAGCCCATGGTATCGGGGATAGCATAACTGACTGGATAGAACAATGGCTGACTGACAGAAGACAACGAGTTGTAGTAGATGGAGAAGTTTCAAATTGGAAATCGGTTTTGAGTGGGGTACCTCAAGGGTCAGTACTAGGACCTATATTATTCTTAATTTATATCAATGACTTGGACGACAGTATAACAAGTAACGTACTGAAATTTGCGGATGACACAAAACTGTTTAGAAAGGTTAATACTGATGGTGATAAACAACATTTACAAAACGATCTAGACAGATTAGTGAAATGGTCTGAGAAATGGCAGATGCTGTTCAATTTTGGGAAATGTAAATGCCTACATACAGGACATGGGAACTTGAATGTAAACTATAAAATGGGAGATACTGTTCTGGGTACTACTGTAAAAGAAAAGGACTTAGGAGTTACAATAAGCGCTGATATGAAAGTTTCAGAGCAGTGTGGTATTGCAGCTTCAAAGGGTAATCAAATTCTTGGATTGATTAGAAGAAACATAACATACAAGGGAAAAAAGTTAATTATACCTCTTTATAAAGCAATAGTTAGACCTCATTTAGAATACTGTATACAAGCATGGAGACCATATCGTAAGAAGGATATAGATACGCTTGAACGCATACAAAGGAGAGCAACTAAAATGATTCCAGAACTTAGAGACCTTAGTTATGAAGAACGCCTGAAAGAATGTGGTTTAACAACTCTAGAGACAAGGAGGTTAAGAGGAGATCAGATTGAAGTTTTTAAGATATTGAATGGGTATGAAATTATTGATAGAAATATGTTTTTCTCACTCAAGAAGGATAGCAGAACTAGAGGACATGAGGTAAAATTAGTAAAGGATCAATGTAGATTGGACATCAGGAAGCACTCGTTCTCACAGAGGACAATAAATGAATGGAACAAATTGTCTACAGATTGTGTAACTGCTAGCAGCGTGAATATGTTTAAAAACAAGGTTGACACATATATCAGGAGGGCGGGTTATAAGTAGATGAACATTGTTGGACTCTCGATAAGCCAATGGCTTCCTTGTCCACTTGCCATCTGGGCCTTTGGCTTGGATGGCAAATCTTGTTAAATCTTGTTAAATCTTGTCTGATTAGCCTGGTGCCTCGCGGTGACCAGTATCCATTTGTATTATATAACGGCATCTTACGTATGCGTATCTTACGTTTGGATATAAATACTACCTATATACCATACGTAAGCTATGGCCTATGCTGTACGTTTGCCATTGTTTGGGCAGTGGCAATGGTAAATGCATACAGTCAAATAGACTGTCTAAAACAAAATGTGGGAGTGAAACAGGAACAGTTGCATTTCTCCTTCATGCAATACTAAACGTAGACCCCTATGCGACTGATAGTCACGGTCGAGATATGCGCGATTAGACAGAGCTTTAGTTATTGTTATCAGTGCATTCGAAACATGTAATCTTTGAAATGTAATCGAGATCATGACGTAGAAAATAACCCTACGCGACAAGCGTAGCAGCAATGTCCACTCTTTGAAGATTGACGTATGCGTAACAACGTGTTACAACAATGTCTACTCGCTTGCGTAACACCATTCTTTAACAACAACGTTTACTCTTTACGCAATTGACATTTTGCCATGTAAATCTGCTGGGGGGCGACATTTAGTTACGCGTCACTTAGTTGCAAATAAGCGCAGTTTTTATTTGTTGGGGGAATATCATAAATACATGGCTGGCAGTCAGCGTAATGAGTCGTCCTCCTGGTGTGTCATCTATTTACGTTCGAGGCTAGACAACTTTTGTCGATGAACGCGAAAATGGTTAAACCATGCAATCCACGCTATGTAATATAGACGTGAGTGAAGCGAAGTGAAATAAAATATGCGCGGCCTGGATGATTTCCAAAAGATAAATAACTACTGTGTGGTCCACTTATTCATGGGGCATTCATATATTTAGTCTGGTTACGGTTGCTCGCCTCGTGATGAGGAAGTAAGACGGGTTCTAACCCCCATACCACCGAGCAACCGTTTTATGAAATGCTGTAAAACTGGGCGACTCGCTTAGCACCTGGCATATGGAAGGAAGTTGAAAGTATGTGCCGTTTAGAAGAGAGCGACCGGTCCCTTTTTCACTGTGGGCTTCTTCCTTAGCTAATCAGCTGTCCCTCTCCATCTGGGGCGGCCGCTGACACAAGGGACCAAGGAAGAAACGTTCTCTCTACATGGGAGTTCATTCCTGAGGCGGTCGAAGGTCGGCGATCTGTAAGAATGTCCTCTTATGGCCAGTAGTGTTTGATTATGGAATTGCCACAGCAGCTGTGATGCCCTGGTGGCTCTTCGCAGTACTGGAGGAGGTGTTAACATGCTACTGAGTAGAGTTGGTGCATCTTCACGGTAAATCCGGTGGAACAAGATGAAATCACTAACTTGTCTTCTTTGTACTAACAGTTGAGTTGACATTCTTCTTCTTCCATTTCAGGTCATAACTCTATGTTAGCCACATATAAATGTGGCTAGAGTATTTTTGAGCTGTGATCATTATTGCGTGGGAGCGAGTGATGTAGTATTGGTTCGGGTCCGTGCTGGTCAGAATATGTCGCGTTTGCGTAGTTAGGCAATACATTAGTGCATGGACTATACGATATATAATAATAAGGACTGTATAATTGTTCTATGTTGGCATGGTGAGAAGGCACTGTCTAAACCTTTCTACTGACGGTTGACTAACTAATTCCTGTAGTCAACCAATTCCTGCTGATAGAAGCCTCTGGCATAGCTATAATTTTGACATCTCACCTACATATTCCATCGTGGATTTCACAGTGCTCTTGTAGATCATAGCCCGATGGTTTGGCTGTGATTCATCAAAAGAAGAAAGGTGGCTAAGTACAGTCATTGGAAACGAAGACCAGATAGTCTGGTTGGTACTGATCAGCATAAAACCTATTAGAGAACTACCAAGAAACAAACAGAAGAAGTAGAAGAAACATTGGATGGATTGACAACATCAAGCATTGGACAGATGGTGGAATCGAAGTGGTTTGAGACATTGCAAGGATACGCCAACGGCCTAACTAAGGATATGGCTACACAATATGAAGTCCTGTCTGGTGAAACTTGGTTCTCTCCGGCATGGCTTCACTAATAGAATGGACACTGTTCTTTCCAACTCTATTATCGAAGATAAACACCCGAGGTACATTGAGCGGACATGTGTGGTGACGTATCATGGTACTATGAAGTGATCCTTATTTTGTTCATATCGGTCGGTTAACACCGGACCTTTATGACAAATTAACATGGAATGTGAACCCGGTGACGGCTTGCAAAACCAACACGTTTGCCCGTTGTTCCAAACCGACCGACCGTACAGTTGTTGTTAATATAATAAGCTGGGCAACATGTTATTACGAAGAATCAGATATACCTGATAACCCAATAACATGCAATGCAAATCCAATTTCTTGATTACCACAGCCTGAACGCGTCATTTCTCATGCACATACAATAACGTGGATTGAACGGAACTTTATATAACATAATTACGGTATATTGCAAGTAAGCATGTCACACATATTTGACCACGACGAACTGTCCAACGAGCTTCAGTATTTATCGGAGAAGAACATAGGTCAAGCTGTTTTGTGAGTCCACATGAGCTGTGTAGCTCACCGTCGGTCTTGTGTTATTTCTCGGCAACCCAATGATTACTGCGGTGGTGATAATCGCAGTTTTTAGACGGGACAACGCATGACCATATATTTAGACTACTAATTGTCAACACATATTCAGCAAGTTGTGCCAGAATAAAAAATTTAATCAACTTAAGTGGCGCTGTATAATTGCCTCCATGAGCGAGTTTGTGCGAGTGCCCGTATGGGCGTGCATTCACTATTTGGGATCGTACTTTGGCGCAGTTTGTGTATTTAAATTAAATATTTTAAATGTACACACAAGGTACACGAAACGCATGCGTCAAGTGCGACACATAATTGCGATATTCATAGTATAACAATATAATCTTCATCCCTTGACCGGGACGGTCGTAGGGGTGTCATTCATACACAGTCCTCGCCAGCGTTGTCTGTTCTCTGCTGCGCGTAGCAGGGTCGGTAGGTCTTGATGTGTCCATTGTTGTATATTGTCTAGCTAGTTTTTTCTCTGGTGGCCCCGTCGTCTCTTGCCCTCCAGGGTGCCTTGCATTATGGTTTTTGCAATGGTGTTGTGTCGATTGATGTGGCCAAACCAGGATAGCTTGCGTCGTTTCACTGTTACCAACAAGGACTCTTGCTTTCTAGGAAGGGAGTCCACTTGTTGTCTCACTGTTCGTTTGTCTTTTGTTCAATCTACGAAATGCGGAGGAGTTTCCTGAAGCATTTCCTGTCAAATACTTGTACCTGTCTTTCTGTTTCTACTGTCAGAGTCCATCTCTCGCATCCGTAAAGGAGGATGGATACAGCGAGTGCTCCGTAGAGCTTGAGCTTCGTTTTGAAGCTTATGTTTCTGCTCCAGATGGTGTTACATCTTGACATAGCAGACATGACCACTGCAATCCTTATTCTTATTTTCTTTGTTGAGGTGCCATCTTTGCTTAACGTAGACTCAAATGATTTGAAAAAGTATATTTCCTTAAGGTTTTGACATCTTTGCTTAAGGTGGACCCAAGTTATTTGAAAGAGTCTACTTCCTCAAGGTTTTGACCTTTGATCATGATGTCAATGGGGGGTGTTCTGGTTGTTACTGTTGACAAATATTTAGCTTTTCTCTGAGCTGATTTCCATCCCATAAGCTCTTGCCTTTTCTCCCAGTCTGGTAGTGAGGTCTTGAAATTCACTCTTGCTGCCTCCCATTAGGTCAATATCGTCCGCAAAACGAAGATTATAAATTATCCTTCCACCAATAGATATGGTGGTGTAGAAGTCTTGGAGGGTATCCTGCGTGATGTTTTCAAGGAATATGCTGAAGACGAATATGCTGACGAACTCCTACAGTTGTTCAGAAAAGTTCTCCAAGTTGATTATTTGGAAGGACAACACCGTTTGAACTGGCATACAGTGCCTCTATGACTTGTATCAGGTCTTTATAGCTTCAAAGTTGTAGTTTCTCATGACTTGTCCCAAACCTTCGTACCAGATACTATCAAATGCCTTCTTACAGTCAATGAAATTGTGGATCAGATCTTTTTGGTGAAGCAGGTGTTTTTCTATGATCAATCTTACATTGAAGATCTGCTCAATGTTGCTTCTCCCGGCCCTAAATCCTGCCTGTTCTTCAGCCAATATTTCTTCTGCTTTTCCTTTGAGTCTTGCTTGGTGACTGATGAAGCTTTGCATAGTCTTAGATTTCCTTTTTTGGGAGTGGAATGGTCAGGGTTTGAGTCCATTCTTTGGGACATTCCTTTGTTTTCCAGATCCTCTGGCATAGTGTAGTGAGGACCTTTATCATTTCATTCATGGCATTTCTGTTGTCAAAAAGATCCGCTTGGTGGTGCCCATCTCCTCTCTCTCTCTCTCTCTCTCTCTCTCTCTCTCTCTCTCTCTCTCTCCCAGCGTTGCTATTTGCCCATAGCTGGGACATGGGTTAGTGACAGCGGCAGAGCGTGTCCACACTCATCTGGGTCATGCGCAATGCATCTTTGGGGCCCATGCTGCTCCGAGATCCCTCGTCTGATTAGCCTGGTGTCTCGCGGTGACCAGTATCCATTTGTTACCTCGAGGAGGTTACATCGAGAGTCTTGTTTTAGGAGAGGCTATTGTACTGGCAGACAAGGCTTATCCACACGATGCTTGTCGTTTCACCGAAGCTAGCCAGCGGTGGTAGCTGAAAGCACACTACTCACTACCACATTCGATGCGTCACTAAAACCTGCCCCATAAGCAACACCAACCAACAATATATATCTCTTTAGATATTAGACACATGTTTAACAACATACATGTGTACTCATACCTAACTAGTGCAATCGAACCAAAATGATATAACGGCATCTTACGTATGCGTGTCTTACGTTTGGATATAAATACTACCTATATACCATACGTAAGCTATGGCCTATGCTGTACGTTTGCCATTGATTGGGCAGTGGCAATGGTAAATGCATACAGTCAAATAGACTGTCTAAAACAAAATGTGGGAGTGAAACAGGAACAGTTGCATTTCTCCTTCATGCAATACTAAACGTAGACCCCTATGCGACTGATAGTCACGGTCGAGATATTCGCGATTAGACAGAGCTTTAGTTATTGTTATCAGTGCATTCGAAACATGTAATCTTTGAAATGTAATCGATATCATGACGTAGAAAATAACTCTACGCGACATGCATAGCAGCAATGTCCACTCTTTGAAGATTGACATAAACGTAACAACGTGTTACAACAATGTCTACTCGCTTTCGTAACACCGTTGTTTAACAACAACGTTTACTCTTTGCGCAATTGACATTTTGCCATGTAAACCTGCAGTTTTTATTTGTTGGGGAAATGTCATAAATACACGGCTGTCAGTCAGCGTAATGAGTCGTCCTCCTGGTGTGTCGTCTATTTCCGTTCGAGGTTAAACAAATTTTGTTGATGAACACGAAAATGGTTAAACCATGCAATCCACGCTATGTAATATAGACGTGAGTGAAGCGAAGTGAAATAAGATATGCGCGGCCTGGATGATTTCCAAAAGATAAATAACCCCTACTACTGTGTGGTCCACTTATTCATGGGACATTCATATATTTAGTCAGTTAGGTTACGGTTGCTCGCCTCGTGATGAGGAAGTAAGACGGGTTCTAACTCCCAGGCCACCGACCAACTCAACCTTTTCATAAAATGCTGTAAAACTGGGCGACTCGCTTAGCGCCTGGCATATGGAAGGAAGTTGAAAGTATGTGCCTTTTAGAAGAGAGCGACCGGTCCCTTTTTCTCTGTGGGCTTCTTCCTTGGCTAATCAGCTGTCCCTCTGCACTCTGGAGGCGGGCGCTGACACAAGGCACCAAGGAAGACGTTGACTTCTTTATTGAAACGTTCTCTCTACATGGGAGTTCATTCCAGAGGCGGTCGGAGGTCGGCGGTCTGTAAGAATGTCCTCTTATGGCCAGTAGTGTTTGATTATGGAATTGCTACAGCAGTTGTGATGCCCTGATGGCTCTTCGCAGTACTGGAGGAGGTGGTAACATGCTACTGAGTAGAGTTGGTGCATCTTCATGGTAAATTCGGTGTAACAAGGTGAAAGCACTAACTTCTTCTTTGTGCTAGCAGTTGGGTGACATTCCTGCTCATAGAAGCCTCTGGCATAGCTATAATTTTGACAGCTCACCTACATATTCCATCGTGGATCTCACAGTGCTCTTGTAGATCATAGCCCGATGGTTTGGGTTCAAGAATGGCGAAACGTCCAGGAGGTCAAGCCGCTTTCCTGCATCTTTTGCCATCTTGTCTACTGTCTACAAATGTTTCACTTGACTCAAATGCAAATGCCATTTTCCAGGAACGCATTCAAATGCAAATGCAAATGTTTTGGTTACACATTTGCAAATGCATTTGAATTAAATTCAAATGTTTTTGGTTTTATATTAACCTTTTTATATTTATTTTATTGGGAGAAAAAACAACGTAATGTATACAAACATATTATTAATTTATTTAACAAATACAGTAGTACATTACTGTAACCACTAAGTACCACTACATACCAGTGCCACTACATGAACATGCCTGTAGAGTCATACACTGAGTCGCCCAGTTCCAGGCCTGCAGAGGTGGTGGAAATGGGAGGGAGGAATAGACAATTGACAGTTTACTGGGAACCATGGAAGGGAATGAAACGCTAATCCTTCAGTTAGGCCAGAATGGAAGAGGGACCCAAGACAATAGACTGTCCACTGGAGGGGTCACTGGGAAGATAACCTGGTGGATAATTACAGCTACAACTAATCACTCTCTCTGGCTGAAGCCATCAACCTATGGACCAGTTGGTATTTTCATGTTGTATGGATAACAGCTAAGGTATTGACCAGTTGACCTACATAACACTTTTACAAAGAGCAAGTTGTGAACGTGGATTCACAGGTCAGACAATGATTTCATAATCTGCTGAGGGTGCTGTTCACTACAGAGCACTTTTTCCAATGGCATGCTGTGAACTTGTGAAAGTGATTCTAACAATGATAATTATTCAAAGAATTACTCATGCATTTGATTGTGCATTTGACAAGTCAAATGTTTGTGGGTCGCATTCAAACGCAAATGTTTAAGGTACACATTCAAATGCAAATGCATAAACACATTATGGAGGCATTTGAATGCGCATTCAAATGCTCAACAAACCTGGTTGGCATAAATGTGAGTGAGAGATGGCCAGTCTATGCACCTTTCAGCCTTGATACAGTTGTTAGCCACCAAACATCGCATTCCAATAGTCGCTACACGAAATATCATGGTTTTGTTCGCAAGACGGCGCATGTGTATATACGGAAACATCGCGGGATCGATCGGGACGGAAGTACAACCTATACTCCAAATTAGAGAGTCGGAAAGCATTAGTTTCAGCTACAAATACAGCGAACCAACATTAACGCTTACTGTGTTAAACAGAAATCACAAGGCTGGCTTCGGAACGCAAAAAAATCGGCTGGTCTGACGTTTGAATAACTCGGTTGAGCACGCGTTGGCGTAGATACGCGATTGTTTCAGCGCACGGCAAAAGATTCGCGCGAATTACGAGTTGTTTCCATCGAAAAAGTCACGCGATTTGTCCTTTATGTTAGAGTTATATTACCCAGAAGCGCCACGTCTTATTGCGGGCAGCATATATTAATCTGCAGCAGATTTTCTTCAAGTGAGCACGCCACGGTGACTGTGCTAAAGAGTGATGAGTCATCGGCATACAAGATATGGTTATTCTACCTGGTGTCTGTGCCAGGGTAAGTAAAATAACCCACACAGGGGTTAAATGTGTAACCTGTCGTGGCCTCGCAGAATGATAGTCTCTATTTCTAACCCATCAGTGTGCGAATGCATCCAGTTGAACAATACTCTGGTACTTCACATAATGAGCTGACAACCGTAGGATGTGAAACGGAACACAGATTATCGCGCCCATTTGTCACTCTATATTGCCAAGCAGAAAAGTGATGTTTTCGGCCGGAATTCAACCTCGTCAATCATTAATCTCGGGTGGTCGACTTTGCAGCCAAATTGTCAAACATAGTTTTATAGCAATCATCTTGGTAGTCCATCGATTTCGTTGATGAATGTGTCTCCTGCACTCAAGGTTGATGATGCTGGTGACTATGAAAGCGGTTCTGCAGATAAAATCGTGATGCGCAAAACCTGGCGCAGTGGAAGAACGGAATATTAGTTTTTGTTGAGTTTATAGTCGCAGATGAGGGCGTTCATGTAAGACCTTCAAATACAATATCCGTTGCTCTCAAACTGTTTGTTGTCTTGCCATACGTTTATTGGGCCGCCACCAATGACAAACTTGTTGAGCAGTTCGCAAATCTGTATCCAGAATTGCTGCTGCAGGAAACTGCAACTCCACTTCAACACTACAGTTATCGGTAGAGACAAGTCGCATTTCTACTGTTCTAGACGATATGTAATAGTTGGTCAAACTAGCATACACAAGCTGAGTGACATTATGAAATATTACGTTATATAGAAACATATTGAACATTAAATAAAACATATGCATCACCAAATGTATTTGGAGCGACACAAGAAGTGGTGTCTGAAACATTATGATACAACTATTCCGCCTGACAACAAACACAATCGGACACATTACTTCGAGATGTAATATAATGTTGTTAAGAATTTAATTTCTAGTAATTCAATGATGCGTGAAAAGGTTAACCTACATTGTAATCAAGACGTTAAAGTAGACAACATATTTATCCTGGATCGAAACGTCAAATACACCAATAGTAAGTAATCCTTTGTGAAGACGTCTGCGTCAAGATAGAAACATGGCCAGCAGGTTAACTGCGTCTTTGTGTAGCTTCTCCGCAAATTGTTTCGAAGAATTCCTCGTATGCGACAAGCTTGTGTACGACAAGCGTGTACATGTACGTATCACGTACACCAGGCTGGCTCTAGAGTCTAGAGGAACAAAGTGTTCTAAGTCATGACTAAGTTGTTTGTTTCACGGAGAGTGGTTCACTGGATCATCTAACTAAACACCGCACTTAACCGTGAACGTGCTGATAAATCCTCCGGTCCATGAAATCGATAGCACGTGACCATTACGTCCCGAGTACACCGGGCGTGGCTCCGGACAATCGCCGTTATGTGTAACATCGGTGCTGACGGTTGACGCATCTGCAAAGCAAAGCAAGGCGTTAAGTAATTTATTCCATCCCTTTCGCTATCTGTGGAACTGAACACTTTGCTCGTGCAGACTTGTTCACGCGAACATCAGTTCAACTTCTCGAGGATTTACCGCGTGGCACTCTGATGCACTTATACGGCCGAGTGGGCTGAAACAATAGGGAGGAACGAAATTTACCACAATTCGAATGGAAACAAGAGGAGTCGAACCCAACCCCTCCCGTTAGGGAGGCTAGCGCTATATCACTGCTCTGTGGTCTGATGAAAGAGATATGTAATAAAAGACTACAACAAAAAACAATTGCCTAAATATTATTCTTTGAATGCGTACATACATATTTTTATGGATGGTGCAATCCAAGATAGGGTAAACTCTAATGCGTTGGTGGAAACGATTGCTTGGGTTGTTGTTTGGTGATAGAAATGTTTGTTGACTAAGTGCATATACGCCAACCGTTCTCACCGCTGTTACAAATAAAGGCGATTGTGTGCCCAGGGCGTAATGGCCAAGCGCTATCGAATTCGTGGACCGGCAGGCTCACGTCCACGCTATGATACATAATTATCTGCCGAGAGACCGATACTATCGGACTGCCTTAATTGATTGTATTGCGTCCAACGGGTTAGCAGATTGTGTAAAAAGGTCGATGTGTTCTCAACGTTTCTTGTATACAATGAACAGGTCAGTGTGAAAAGAACTCAGCTATCATGACATTTTCATATAGACTGTGTTATGGAACTATATTGGGTATGCCGGGGAGCGAGAACGTGTACAACGTCATGCGATACGTACATAAAGCCGGACTACTGAACAAGAAGTTGAAATTTGGAATTGCTGGAATTGCTAGCGTCTTGTTGGCATCTGTCTATCTATACAATACAATGAAACTACATGTTATATACCGTTTTGTTCTTTGACTATGGAGACCGATCCAAAGTCGACAGTTCATGCCACACATATAATAAGTGCAAGTCAATTGTGTAATTGGAGTCAGTGTTCTGCATCCTTCCGTCACGATTCACTTTGAGACGAGAGAGCGGACGCCATCGACTACGTCTAACCCACAAGGCAGTGCGGTGCTACTTGACCATATGAGCGGATTGGAACAGTTGACATTGGTATAATTCCCAGCAATGTCCTTATCACCTTTGCCTAGGGCAGTACAATATTCGTTTCCTCCGTGTACCACCAGCAGTTTTATCCGATTATTATCTATGAAAAGCTACGTGGCAGCAAAGGAGGCCAACGTATTCGACTCCCGTGAATTTACCGACAGCTGCTGCTGCTTGAAGTGGGAGTACGGTGGACGTGCTGCGTGCAACAGTACAACCCATTACACTTCACATAAGACACACCAATACATCAGCTTCACCTAACCGTAACATATATAATATATAACATCAATATTATCATTGATTATATAAAGAGTAATCGCTGGCGTAGAAAATTCCCCGTGGTTAATCTCATGTAGCACTGGCAGCAGTAGTACAGCGGGTGGTGTTATGGTTCGGCCGTGTCTCTGGTAAGTTCCTTCTCTTCAAACCGATTTGGTGACGAAGGCTGAGTAGCAGCTTGAACATGTGCACTTACAGTAAGGATGCAGTGTTCGACAGCCTACGTGACTGGTTATAAACTACGTGCAGGTTATCATTGGCATAGTGTTGACCTAACAATCACGCAACCAGGAAGTTAACAATATTCCGGGACTTACTGATACTATGACGTCTAATTCAGGTCTCATGTATGTCCGCAACAGCAATAATAATAATAATAATATTTTTCTATAGCGCTAATTCCCGCATGGCGGATCGATGCGCTGTACAAGAAATATAATAAATGTATATTAATAAATATAAATAGATAAACTGTAACTTATTAAAAATATCTATATATCTATATATGAACAAAGTTCAGCAAACTGTTTTGGGTTGGTTTTGTTTCTACACAACATTTATAAAATAAATTACTATCTTTTGGACTAACAATGTGTGTGATTTTAATTGATTATAAAATGCACTCAAAAGCGTGATCTACTTGTACATAGAAACAACTTCAGATATTTCACGATCGAATAACTACATTGCAAAATAGTTTCGTTTTTCGTCAGTCAATAAAGTTACGTACTGAACCATACACGTCCGAGATCGCAATCGTGTGTCGTGTCTTATGTAGTGCGGTATCCAGTCGTGTGTATTATTCAAAGCGCTTTGCACTTCACTCCCTGGCAGACCTTACACTTCACCCCCTGGCAGACCTTACACTTCACTCCCTGGCAGACCTTACACTTCACCCCCTGGCAGACCTTACACTTCACCCCCTGGCAGACCTTACACTTCACCCCCTGGCAGAACTTACACTTCACTCCCTGGCAGACCTTACACTTCGCCCCCTGGCAGACCTTACACTTCACCCCCTGGCAGACCTTACACTTCACCCCCTGGCAGAACTTACACTTCACTCCCTGGCAGACCTTACACTTCGCCCCCTGGCAGACCTTACACTTCACCCCCTGGCAGACCTTACACTTCACCCCCTGGCAGAACTTACACTTCACCCCCTGGCAGACCTTACACTTCACCCCCTGGCAGAACTTACACTTCACTCCCTGGCAGACCTTACACTTCGCCCCCTGGCAGACCTTACACTTCACATCCTGGCAGACCTTACACTTCACCCCCTGGCATACCTTACACTTCACCCCCTGGCAGACCTTACACTTCACTCCCTGACAGACCTTACACGTCACCCCCTGGCAGACCTGTTCCAGTGTCAACTCGACTTCTCTGGAAAGCATTCGGCTACGCTGCAATTACTGTGCGAAGACTATTCGTTCATACACCCCCACTGCCTATAGCCAGGTACTCATGTATACAGATGAGTGAACTGGAGCAACGTGTGGTGAACGAAATTGCATAAACTTTGAAATGGCAGCAAGATTCGAAACCGGGTTCTCTCGATGGAGAGTCCGATGTTCAAACCCGTTTCCGCGTCCCACTTAAAAAACACTACAATGTAGCCACCCGTCGGAATAATAACAATCGTAACAAATACCCGAGAGAAGGGACAGCTCAGCAGCGGAACACGACTATCGTTGTTAGGTCAATAAAACGTTTGTCAAATTACTTATACATTCTATCTAGGATTATATTGTCATAAAATATCGCTCGTCTGAACAATACTGCCAATTGATATACGTGACCTCATCTCCAAACATCCCTGTCTATGGCTAATATAGGAGTGGTTTATTTCAGAGTTTCCCTTCTCTAGAGTTATTGAGTCCACGGCAGGTTTTTTCCATCTCCCTGCATGGGATTTTTTAGTTCCCTGGCATAGACACCAGGTAGATCGGCGCTTAAAGTAACTATCTCACAGCGTTTGTCCATACATATATGAATACATATGTGTGTTGGAGCTGTATACCGCAATTCTGGAATATCGCGATACTCAGAACACATTACGCTATGCGATAATGGTAGATAATAAACGAATAATTTTCGAAGCACTAAACGGTCCATACGAACCACATCTGTCGGTGTTACAACTGTCTGCATAATGGCAATTGTTTCAGGCCTCGGCAAACTGACACGAAGCCGCGAGCACTATCCGCTGTTCTTTGGCGGACTCAGCAAGTCCAGCTACACATCTGCCTTTCGTAAGCTCCAGGTCAGTATGATCAACCAATATGTGATAAAATGGAAAATCAATCGATACATCTTCAAAACATTGCATTGCATTCAGAAATATGTTACTTCACATACTGTGGTTATGCACTCTCCTATCAAATGGTGAAGCTCCAGCAGCCAACGCAATCCCAGTTTAAATATATAAGGCAGGAGGTCAATGCCTTGCCAAAACGCTCACCGGATTTTCAGTCCATGTGTTTAGAATATGTTTACACTAGGATATCATCGTTCTATCAACCGATAACACACACGCACACGCACACGCACACGCACATGCACGTGCACACGCACACACGAGTGCGAAGGAGACGGAGACGCAGAGAGCTGCAACAAACATATTCACTGGCTTTGCTTAAGGATCAATATTTAGCATGTTTCCATGCCAACAGATTCGGCTGGTGGGAAACCAAAATACGCAGTCAGTGACGTCTACACAGTGGAGCCAGCTGTGGAAAATTCAATCGACGCACTGACTATGCTGCAAATACCAAGCTGAATGTAGGTTCAAACATTACATGTTATTGTAGCGGTTTAGTGACGTCATCAGTAGTGTTGCTTGTTTAAATTAAATTAACTTAAATTACATATTTACCAGTGACGGATTCAACATTTGGCCAAGAGCGTTCCTAGATTGTGGTAGGTTAAAGTGAAAGAATTTAATATGTCTATAGTATCGTTCATCGCACTAAATTTAGCAACCAAGCAAGCAAAATGGTCATCAGTGTTTTGGCCTACAGAAGATGAGTAAACGGCTGCAATAAAACGTTACGAAGCATGGCAAAACATAATATTTGTTTAGCAATGCTTGCCTTGCGCGCCCGAAAACCAATGGCTGTTTGTGTAATGCAAAGTGAGTCGGCTGGTGTAATAGTGAATGTGCATACACTGTTCAGTCTAGGAGGATGCGAAACATGATCTATCGCGTCGTTCGGTTTAGGTACGCGACAATAACTTCGGTCGTGCTGACGTCGCCCAACCTGGGCGCACGTGCGAATGTTTATCATATCACGCCTTCCACAAACTACACTTATGTGCAGATTTTGCACACCTTTAATTCATTCGGTAAACCCCTAATGATTGTCAAGAAATCTCTTCAATTGCATACAACTGTATTCTATGTTGATATTGGACTAGAAACACGATAAAGAAAGTAATATTCTGAGGACAAAGCGGCTTGGTGCAATGCTCAACTAACCCTTCCTTGTGCCTTGGGTGGCTCAACTAACCCCGTTTCGACAATTAAGCTTATTTAATTAACTTCTCATTAATGCGCAAAGTGATGTAAATAATCTTCTTCTCTGTGCATAGTTAAACCATATGTAAGTGCACAAACAATAAAGTCTGGTCACGTGTGTTGATAGCTTACACACCAGCAGACATTAATAACAATTAAAAAAAATCGAAAAACATAAAGAAAATTACTTTTAGCTCACATGTTCTGGCCATTGTGACAATGTAACCTATTATAAGTCATGTTCTAATAACATGTTCAATCACTGGGTGGTACCAAGTAACTGTCGCTGCTGTAGTTTCCCGGGAAACATGGGTCGCTCAACTAACTCAGTGGCTCAACTAACACTGCATTCCCCTATTGATTGGATGTGCGTAGTTATAGCGTGTTGATAGCTGTAGTGATGTGATCGCAATGATATCCGAGGTAGTATTCACATATGCCATAAGCTATGTGTATATACTTAATACTTATCACTCATGCACGGAATGGTGAAAACTGAAATGATATGAAAGCATATGTTCGCCATATCTTAACTGATACGCACGCCGTAAAATTATGTTTCTAATGTAGATAGAAGGCAATATGGCTTTTAAACGTTCGCTGCTGTTACAATGTAACGTACACTACATGTGTCTATTGCATTGTGCTAATTGATGACGTAATAATGTCTCTCTGGTACATGCCTAAGATAAATATATATATATATATATATATATATATATATATATATATATATATATATATATATATATATATATATATATATATATATATATATATATATATATATATATCACAAACATACTCACAAACATACTCACGGTGGGTTATAATTCGATTATTACTATTACTAGTATGTAAAGCTAACGTCCAATGTCTTTCAGTAATAATTGAATTATTATTTATAAAATAATATTTTGTCTCAGTTTTCACATGGAAACATTGACCGTTTTACGTGGCATATTCGCCGAACCCCATTGTTCTCTGCTACATATAGCTTCTCGGCTTGTCTCTTTGTCAGTGCAGTTATAATAATTAAATTTAATGGGGTACACATTGTGAACCAGCTGATGAAAGACTCGTCTAGAAATGTACGAGTATATAATTGATGTTTGTTGTCGTGCACATGGCTTAAAGCCTTAACAACTGTACACAGCCTGTCACCTCAAGGTAAATTACAGCGCTGTCAGATACCAGGTTTGAACAGGCGTGACTGGGATTCATTGTAAAATGGTCGGGCTGTCCTGGGGACCAGATAGTTAACTTTGTGATGGTAGAAAGAACGGAGCGAGGATAATGATTTGCAACATGTATACCGGCGAAAGAAATGATCGGCTCAAAGTAGTGTGGACAATAGGTATTTATCTTTATCCAGCGCAATATATGAATAATATGGCCCTATTCATACAAGCAGGCTGTTCCATTAGCGTCTATTCTCTTGTGCTACAAAATAACTTGGCTGAAAGCCAAATGCTTTACCACCCGGATTGCATTTATCGCCGTACGGCGTAGAAAAAGCCCACGGTGTAAAATCCCCTCCTAAATAAGATCTGACAAGATCTGGTCTGATAAAGAGGTCAACGGTGAAACGAACGTTTGTGCGTAGTGTTTACATCATCGATCGAAACAGGTCATGGGAGCATCGTCCAACTTTTCATCTACTACGTTTGTGCGTAGTGTTTACATCATCGATCGAAACAGGTCATGGGAGCATCGTCCAACTTTTCATCTACTACGTTTGTGCCTAGTGTTTACATCATCGATCGAAACAGGTCATGGGAGCATCGTCCAACTTTTCATGTATTGTATATATATTTTTACTTTTCCTGTATTGTTTATTATAACATAACATCATTGAATAAGTTGCATAGTAGGAACACATGAATTCCGTCGCAGCAGGAAAATCCGTTGAAACAATTCCGTAAATATAGTTCTTTCACCTGAATCGATCACTGATAAATGAAATTCTGGAATACCACAACCGACCTCTCTGGTGGCCGCGTTTATATAATCACATTATGTTCACAGTGAAAGCGCCTACATCTACTACGTGATGTAGGGGCTTTCACTTTGATGTCACGCGCCTAATCACGTGATCGTCTGGCGGAACTGGCTGGCAAGACTACCAGATGCCTCCATTGTTTCAGTGTATTTTACTGGTTGCGTTTCTCTTATATTTATGATTTTTTTGCGTTTTGACACACACCTTCGAAATCATGGTTGTGTCCTGCGTTGTTGTGGGATGTACTAGTTGCTGTGTGGACATTGTCGTTTCATCGCATCCCAAAAGAGGAGAAACGATCAGATGTAAACATTGCTAAACGACCGTGTTTGTGGACGACATTTCAACTTTTAACCGCTATTAATGGTTAATATTACCAATGGATGTATTCCATTCATGACTGTTGGCAGCTGGTATATAAACTAAAGCAGAATGAATGCTGAAAAGGAAATATTCGTAATGTCTGAACCCTGCAACAGTAGCCGGCCTGCAAAGCCGGACTAGCCTTGACCTGGCCTAGCCCCACGCCTGCGACACTGGCTCTAATACTGCTGCTGTATTGACCCCATTGATGGGTAATACACGAACGTTGTTTTCTGGCTAACAAAACCGTTAAACCGTTTATTGTTATGAAACAAAGTTTAATATTTATCATACGACTGTGTTAGTGAGTGATTTATAAGCTTTCACAGATTCTCGGTTGAACTTTTCTGGCTTGTTGATCGCGTTGTAAGGTTTGGTCAGCGTAAAATGGTAAGAACAGAGATAGTGGTCATTTCAGACATATTTAATCAATAATTTAACTTTAGCATAAAGAAAACCCAGGTTGATACAACTTATGTAAATCAAGCTAGTTTCTGGCCAGTTTGCAGCTTTGCTTATTATTTAGTCTACGCAGTAGGGAGGGGTAGAGTTGCCCCGACTGTAATAATAACTTGACTGTCAAACGGGAGAAATGTTTACCCGATTTAGAATGCAGGCCATAAGAAACTAGTTTAGTTGGCAACTGACCGTCCCCAAGGACACACGAAGGTCTCCCAGTCCTGGGGGGGGTTCAGAAGGTGACTCGATACCTTGCATACGATGGTCATTTCCAGCATGTACGGGGATGACGGTTGTATATGGACATCGGCCAATAACGGCTTTTTCGGGGTTCTTCTGAAATCTCTGGTATAAATAGGCCAGAAATATGTCAGCGACCGCTCAGGAATAACACATCCAATAATACAATTGACCGCCTGTTGGTTATGCAAATATCGGGTGTTATGGCTGAATGCACACACTCTGTTTACAATAGCGCACCCGCATGCATAGGTTTGGTGTATGTACATTTTATTTAGCCGCTGCAGTGAACCGAACACTCTATTCACACTTAGGGGTGGTCTCATAAGTTCTCAAAGTAAGAAAACATGCAGCATTACGTATTGGTGGGTGGTGGTTTGGTCGTCAGCACGTTTCACCAAAAAGTAGTTCCAGTCGCACCGCATCACGGGGCATAAACAAATACTAAACAGGATACGTTTTTTTGATTTTGACAACTTATGCGACGACCCATTAGCAAGCGATAAATGGTGTGTTCGACTTACCAAGGTCAAGTCACTGAGACGTCACTGGCCGACGGTAGCGCCACAGAGTTTTGTTTATGAAGACTAATGTAGAAAATGTGTTGACACACCCGATAGATGGCGCCAACATTGGGACGATGTCGACTTCGACTGTATGTTAGGGGAAACCGGGCTAGTTGTTACAATGCTCAGTTAAAGTAACTTTTTTTGCGGAAAACAACAATGGCTATAAACATTATTTCTTTAAATGTGTACATGTAATTTATTATTCGTATTCAAACAATTTACCATGCCAATGATATTCCGTATTATAGTGAGTTATACAAAGAGAGAATAATATATTATGAAGTTTCCCAGGCGCGGTCGACTGTAACAACTAGCCTGATGTATGCGTTAAGTGTCACTCGTACATGTTTCTGTTATTACATTAATATGATTATACACACTGCAGTCTACTTATACATCTTATGCACCGTGTGTTCACAGCTTCGCACACGCACGCAAGCACGCACGCACGGACGCACGCACGCACGCATGCACGCACTGTGCTTTTCATTTGTAGTTACCAATGGGGACATATTGCCCCGGATTTGTACATAACAAACAGTTGTGAATGGAATATGACTTATTGAATGGAGTATGAAATAGTGAATGACAATATATATATATATATATATATATATATATATATATATATATATATATATATATATATACATATATATATATATATACATATATATATATATATATATATATATATATATATATATATATATATATATATATATATATATATATATATATATATATATATATATATATATATATATATATATATATATATATATATATATATGTATAATATGATACCTATTAGATCGAATGATATACAAACGCACGCACACCAGCACGATCATCCATATTTCAACGAATCATGCAATATTTATTAGTTGTTTAAATAGGACCGTAGGCTATGATTCATATGTGAAACGAGTCGTGGTTAAACAAATTCATTTCGTTCAGTCACTGTCAGCTCACTTGTAGGGCCTACAACTCGCTGGCTGGGCCACCTGTGAGTGCGTCGTTACAGTTTAACAGTTTGTCCTATAAACCGTTGTTTCCAGTTGAACGCACGTTGCGAATTTCATTTTAACATCTACAGCCATATTAGCCAGTGCCGGATTAACAATGTGGGGCCTGGTACAGACTTGTGTGGATCAGTGCCCGATTAACAATGTGGGGCCTGGTACAGACTTGTGTGGATCAGTGCCCGATTAACAATGTGGGGCCTGGTACAGACTTGTGTGGGTCCCTTACCGAGTGCGTGAAAGACGAAGACCAAGCAGCATGGTATTGCCTATGGAGGTAGCCCCATACGTTAACGTTTATTCAACTATGTTTGAGCATAAGCATTCACAGATTGTTGTCAACGACGACGTACAAACATACATACAAACATACATACAAACACACATACAAACACACATACAAACACACATACAAACATACATACAAGAACATACAGCGTATGATGACATGGTCACATTGTAAGACGCGCTAATTGTATGGGGCGCCACTGCGCCAGAAGTGTCAAGATTAACATAGAACTAATACGCTAAATGGCGTTCCTAATATAGTTATTTCACGAACTTCCAAGTCATTATCTTCATCATGTTCGCCCTACATCACTTTCACGACTATAGCACATAAATTGAACTGAGGTCTGAGCTCGATTCAAGGGGAGCGAATATTGACTCTGAGCTGCTAATCAGATGGATTATGATTGATTTTGTGGAGGAGCCCTTTTGTGGGGCCTGGTACGACTATACCACTTGTACCTTGGTTTGTGGGGCCTGGTACGAGTGTACTACTTGTACCTTGGTTTGTGGGGGCCTGGCAAGAGTGTTTTACTTGTACCTTGGTTTGTGGGGGCCTGGTACGACTGTACCACTTGTATCTCGGTCTGTGGGGGGCCTGGTACGATTGTGCCACTCGTAACATGGTTTGTGGGGCCTTGTTCGAGTGTACCACTTGTACCATGGTTTGTGGGGCCTGGTACGGGTGTACCACCTGTACCATGGTTTGTGGGGCCTGGTACGAGTGTACCACCTGTACCATGGTTTGTGGGGCCTGGTACGGGTGTACCACCTGTACCATGGTTATTCCAGCACGTGCCGCATTCTATATAGTATATGTACGTTCCAAATGTCACTCCCGAAACTTCATAAATTGCTACGTGAGATGATATTACGTGGGCATAGCTGAAAACCTTAAAAAGTAATTTGTTTCCACGGCTCGTTAATGTCGTCTTCTTGACTTCCGATTTTTGGACAGTGTGTCCGCTGATGGACTCCCCACCAACTACTGTCGCCGGTGGCACCTACGTGTGTTAACGATCCTGTAACAAGTAGCCTCTGTCTCCACAACTTTTAAAAGTTGTAAATGACATACACGAATCCATTTGGTGGATTCCTTTCGAAAGAAATATTGTTGGTCAGCATTACGTACTACCACCGAGAGAGCGCTCCCTGGCAGACGGACATGCGTTGTTTTATTAATAAGCATCTGAACTCACAATGTCTAGTGAATGCATAGCACCCATGTCTTCTTATTCGTGTGAAGCATTTAGACAGCGCAATAGTAACGTTTGTGTTTCGATGTTTTAAAGAAACTAAAGGCATGTAGCTTTACCTGTATCGTGTGTTTTCTTTTAAAGGATAGTTTTATGATTTTCAGTTAATAACTAATATTTTATTACGGAGCTAATTATGGCCTTCGTGTGATTAAGATGTCTCAAATCTCTTAACTTTTTCGATCTTAAAGTACGTAAAAATTAACAATGTCATACTTTATAATTACGCAACTATTTTACGGGAAATTGCAACACGGAATGTATTTGTATTTATAACATCTGTGTTGGTTACAAATGATTTCCATACAAAACGTGTTACTATATCTTCATATTCTCAAAATACATTATTGGTTACATAAAATGAACTCGATTTACGACATGTAAAGATCGCCTTATGACAAGTATAGATATACCAATAAATCGTCCAATGAAAATCGTTAATATATAAGTTGATCACACAAGAAGCTACCTCAAATGATCAGAATTCCACAAACTTACAGTAAACCACACTGCTGTACGTTCTCCTGGAACAACCCAGATAAAGCTATAATGTTGGACTAGCTTTCTAGAACATAACATTTCTACGTTTGGACGCGTCACATTGCATTTTGTATAGGGGCGCAATCAGTGTTTTCCAGCTTCGAATTAACACACATTTCCTGCAAAACACTTCATGCAGGTTTAAGCTTTTCATAAGTGTAGTCCAAACACTTGAACGACCGACATAGTAGTTCAGGCCAGTTTAAAAAAATATTTTTGTTGTGTCAACAACGGTTTCCATGTGTTAAAATTTTTTATTTGTTGTGTCAACAACGGTTTCCATGTGTTAAAATCAAACACAAAGACCCGACGCGCTCAGGCACGCCTCCTTCAACGGTTTCCCACTCTAACGGAAGGATCTGCATATATTCCATTACTGAAGGATTTGGGCAACGTCTACAGGAAACATGTCCACAATTTTGGTAAGTTATTGACACACTGACGCGAGTGGATGTTCGAGACTTTACGATTCATAGACATAATTCACTACGTTTGAAAGAGAACCAGTTGCTCTAGCGACGACGTCTTTGTTTGAAATTCAAAATGTGCGTGATCGCGCTTGCGTGAAATATGTACAGCGGTAGCAGGGAATGGCACATGGTTGTCCAAACAAGGGCTTTTGGTTTAGGTTAATATAAGAATGCCAGTGGTAGCCTAGTTTCTACAAAATCGTATCAGGTTCCTCGGTGATATATGTGTTTTATATATGTACATGTAGTACATAGGCCAACAGCGATTCGCGTTAAGAACCGGTCTGAAGCCTATGTTGTATGCCTGACCTGAAAGCATCAGTGATGTGACTTAACTAATGTGTGTCGACGAGCAATGGTTATATTTGTTATCTACGAAGGACCGCCTGATGGGGCACATACTACATCCCTCGACTGATGGGGCACATACCACACCACTCGACTGCTCAATGGACCAGAATGAAGAGGAATCAATGATACGAGGGACATGAGCAATCTAATATAAGAGGGAAGAAGAACCATAGATATGAGGGACGGGGCGACCTGATATCAGAGGGAAGAAGAACCATAGACATGAGGGACGGGGCGACCTGATATCAGAGGGAAGAAGAACCATAGATATGAGGGACGGGGCGACCTGATATCAGAGGGAAGAAGAACCATAGATATGAGGGACGGGGCGACCTGATATCAGAGGGAAGAAGAACCATAGATATGAGGGACGGGGCGACCTGATATCAGAGGGAAGAAGAACCATAGGCATGAGGGACGGGGCGACCTGATATCAGAGGGAAGAAGAACCATAGATATGAGGGACGGGGCGACCTGATATCAGAGGGAAGAAGAACCATAGACATGAGGGACGGGGCGACCTGATATCAGAGGGAAGAAGAACCATAGATATGAGGGACGGGGCGACCTGATATCAGAGGGAAGAAGAACCATAGATATGAGGGACGGGGCGACCTGATATCAGAGGGAAGAAGAACCATAGATATGAGGGACGGGGCGACCTGATATCAGAGGGAAGAAGAACCATAGACATGAGGGACGGGGCGACCTGATATCAGAGGGAAGAAGAACCATATATATGAGGGACGGGGCGACCTGATATCAGAGGGAAGAAGAACCATATATATGAGGGACGGGGCGACCTGATATCAGAGGGAAGAAGAACCATAGGCATGAGGGACGGGGCGACCTGATATCAGAGGGAAGAAGAACCATAGATATGAGGGACGGGGCGACCTGATATCAGAGGGAAGAAGTACCAGGGCTAGGAGGGACGGGGCGATCCGATATCAAAGGGAAGAAGAACCAGGGATAGGAGTGGCAGAGGCAGAGGGAAGAGGAACCAGGTCTAAGACGGAAATGTACCTAATGTCAGAAGGAACAAGGACCGGTGAATATAGACAAAATATCCCGGAATCAGAGATATAAAACAGGGGGTTAGACAGAAGAAGAACCAACGATAATAGGAATAAACACACCAAGAATCGGACTGAGGGACTTGAAGTAGACAGCGACAGATTCATTGTTCAAATGCAGAGCTGCATGAGTCACAGCTGTTATTTGACAAGGTGCCCGTGTCAACCGTTCTCTCACAACGCCCTTTGTTGTCGTCAACTAGCGCTAAGTCAGACAAGCTCATTTCAAATGTTCTTTGTCCTCTGCACTAGAACCTACTGCCTACCCATCAGTGTCGGCGCAGGTGGACTTAGTCACACGTTATCTAATGTACATCTACAAGTAGCGCACGTCCACTGAACGGTGAACTGAACGGTCCACTGAACATGTGAACTGAACGCTCCACTGAACACGCAGAACGTCGTTCTGCAGCAGACTGCCATGTGCGCGCGGCGTTGTGTGGTTACAGCCGTAAACAACACCGGTCCGGTTACGCTTCACTGGGCATGCCTCGTAATAACCTTATGTTAAGCAGTACTCTTAGTACTAGTACTAGTACTTAGTACTAGTCTCATTCCTACACGCTGCTGAAACTTGAACTAGGAAAAGACAATGCAAAAACGAACCGAGACATTTTGAATTAGGATTTACCTCTATCGAAGACTTGAACACGTTAACGTATGTTTGGACAAACAGTAGAATGCAGAAATAACGAGGCTAACCAGGACGTGAACGTATTAATTTTTCAACACAACAAAACTAAATTGTGTATAACTGGATTGTAATTAATTGTTAGTGTATCTATCGTCAAAACTAGTTTAAAAAATATTACTAGAATACATGGAAAGGCTTGCATTGGAGAGGAAACGAAGATAAAAATTTATGTGGATGAATAAAATGAACACAGGATCAGTTGGATACACGGTAGAGTCAAATGGATGTTCCATGGAGAAAAAGCAATGTGAAAAACACCTCACGACATTAAATTAGGGGTGAATTCGTCATACATGTATCTCAGCAATATACTGCCACGTTTGTATGCTTAAGGGTCCCTTAATATGAATTGGCTATGACGTCTCCATAATTCGCTCTAGGACTTGGCTATTCTGAACTTTGACCTGATTCCTGGCGGTAGATGAACACGTGGTGATGATATTTGTACCTTGCAGTTTATTGTCTGAATGCCCGGTGTGTGTGTGGGGGGGGGGCGGGGCGGGGGTGGGGGCACTTAATACGTCGCCAGTATACCACACTTGAGACAAGTTCAACGTTTTATGGATATGTTTGAGCGCCAGTGCAACATTTCAGTTCAACGTTATGTAATTTTAGTTAACATTAATCATTGAATAAAACATGTTAGTGATATCATATATCATGGAACAATGCAAATTGTGCGCGGTAAAGGATATATATTTGGTTGCATTCCAACTTGAAAAGGGTATTTTGACAGATGTCTAAAACGTGTTTAGGGGGTCAGTTAGATACATTCTCAAGGGCGGTATATTGGCAATGTAATGAGTTGTCCCCTGGGTCTTATGACTGAATCTAGGCAACTTAACAGTGGCATTGGTGACTGATGATGCAGTGTTACTGCCTACAATTTACATTGTACTTGAAACGCAAACAAATCTGATAGATACCGAATAAGGCGTTCTCACCTCTTCCTTTCCGAGTATGTAATACACCCCAGTGACGTTTTCTGAAGATTCTTGCTAGACGGCCAGTTTCTGATGTTTTGACACTAAGGTAAACGTCATCGTGTTATATAGCCTTATATAGCCTTATATAGCCTTACATAGCCTTATATAGCCTTGTATAGCCTTATTGCAAACCAACGTCCACATTCCAACTACGCTGCATGCATTGGACTGAAATGCAACGTAAGCGCGTGTCTTCGGTCCTTCGTGCTACCGTGCGCACGCACAGATACGCGCACTTGCAACAACTGTATGTTCATATACGCATTATATAGCAGCTTCATTTGTATGTAATGGCTAAAGGAAAGTTATGTCTATGTAGGGCCTTTGATACGTACACGGAAGCTATGTCAAACGTGCGCACAATACTTCGACATGTATCTGTGCCACGTATAGCACAACAGTTGTTTCGGACGCCCATGCGTCAGATTTGCCCACATTTGTCAGATCTGCCCACGTTTGATAACACCAGAAGCGTACAAATAAAAAGTTGCCTACCATGTAGCCACGAACACAACGCAATACAGTCTTCTACTTGTAACCGCAACGATGACTCGACGGCGGAACCACCAGACTGGTGCAATGTGCATATGCGTGTCATTCTCGTACACGTTATCGGTGCATAAATCCCGCAGTCCTGACGAGTTGCACTAGGCCGCGATGGGCCGGTCCCATCCACAACATCAACCATGACTGTCAATACCAACGAGGCACAACCCCGTCTGACTGATACATCCGGCTCGTCGTGTACTAAGTGAACGGCTCTCACTGGTGTGCGACCCTGTTGCGATTCGAGTACACGACTGTACAAGTCCGGGCTGCAGAATCAAGAAATGACGCATTTGTAGTAGCATCCACGTCTACGGCTTACATTGGATTACGTCAACTCGGCGGGAACTTGAAGAATGTCTAGTCGCGACCGACCCAGAATTCGTCGTAATATCGCGTGAGCATCTACGGTTGCCGGGAACTTGCCGGCTTCACGCTTCAGTGAGAACACCGGGAAACCCCCTAGCTGCTCGCGTGACTAATAATTACACGTAGTCATAGTTGTTGACGTTTTCGACTGTGTTTATTTTGGGACGTGACGTTTGGTCGACTTAGCAAACTCGGTGCCTTCTGTGGCGTATAGGGTGGGGGCGGGGGCGGGGGGGGGCGGCCACCGCTTAGCTTTGGGATGTGGACTTTGCTGTGAATAACCTGTTGCACAATTACGTGATAAAATAGCAAGCTACTCGGCGAATTGCCTCCATTTTGTCCCCCCCCCGAGATAGCAGCTCATCACTGAGTAGGCCTACCAGTGTCAACAACTTGATAAATACTGGTGTAGGAGTAAAGTAGGTCGTATACATAGGCCCCTGTGTATTTCACAGAGGGGTTTTCCAAAAGGATATACTGCGCATTTTGCCAACGACGTAGTAAGACCTATATATGTCAATGTTCACCAGGCAACCAGCCAGATGTTTATTTCTCGTGATGGTGAAATGTTCATAAAGTGATTATTCGTCACGTTTTGGCACATATGTGTACACTTTTGTGCTTGTATATCATTGTACACTCGTCTTCGGCGTAAGACCATCTACTGCCTATAAACAACTGTGTGCATACACGAGCATTTAAAAACAGACGCACTAAAGTGGTGTCAACTGCAAGAAACTTCCTAATAACATCGGCGCCTAGCTGTGGACCTAAGGTACGCATGTGACCATCGTGTAAGAATAATGAAGATTATTCTCGAAACTTATTTTCCTATCCAATCTTGTGCCGCGGTGAGGCCATTTCACATCTTGTCATAGTAACATGACGACGTTTATCCTCATCATGTGATGTTCTACTATCTAAATAAATAAATGTTATGTAGCATCCATCGGTGATACTCGCCCCCAAAACGTTACAATTAAACAGATAATGGTCAAAGTATGTTTTTAAATAGTGTTTAGTAAAACACATTTCGGCGTTCAAAATGTTAGAATTGATATAGTATATCAGGCCCGTCCTCAGAGTTTGAAAAGGTGGGTTCAAGAAACTTCGAACGTACACAATCAGCCGGGGATTTCTGAGATGATTTAAGACCAATTTTACAATTTAGCAAAATTCTCTCAAAAAGAGGGGTTCGTTACCCCCAACCCCCAAACTCCCACGAGGACGGGCATGTATATGATTTTACGCTAACAAACGTATTTTTAATGTGACCATGAGTCATTGTTATATTGACTTGATTACCACGTGCAATCGAATGTACCAGAAGTTTCAAACTACGCATTAAATAGAACCGTTATTACACAGCCAGCTGCGTGGATAACTAACGAAAAGCGACAGAGAACACGTGTGTTTTATCAAGGTATGTATACACATTTGTGAAGCTGTGGTCGCCTGTTCTCAATGTGGTTAATGTTTCCTAATTCGGTAATCCGTCCATATTTCCCTGCTCATTGATGGTGCTGCCCATGTATTTAAAGGGTGCCACTTGCTTCAGCTCACATTCGCCGATCTTGATGTTCAAATTATGGTGTACTCTTCCAATCATCATAACTTCTGTTTTCTGCATGTTCAACTTTAGATTATATTTATTGAACAATGTGTTCTGTCTATTAATTATGTCTTCAAGTTCTGCCTCAGGTGCTGCTGTTTGAGCAATATTGTCACATTCATCAGCGCACGCTAATGTGAAGCTATGTTCTTATTGATTTGCTGCTATTACCACCCGAATCACCACATCCACGTACACAATGAATAAGAGTGGGAAAGTATATTTCCCTGTCTTACTCCTAAGATGGTATCTAACATGTGGCCCTATTCAGCTCCCTCCACAACTTTATTCTGACAGGTTGAACAGAGGTCGGAGTCCGACTCAAGGGGCGCGAATATTGACTCTAAGCGGCTAATCAGATGATTTTGTGGAGGAGCCTTTTTGTGGGGGCCTGGTAGGAGTGCACCACTTGTACCATGGTTTGTGGGGGCCTGGTACGATGGCACCACTTGTACCGTGGTATATGGGGGCCTGGTAGGAGTGTACCACTTGTACCGTGGTTTGTGGGGGCCTGGTATGATGGTACCACTTGTACCATGGTATATGGGGGCCTGGTAGGAGTGTACCACTTGTACCGTGGTTTGTGGGGGCCTGGTAGGAGTGTACCACTTGTACCGTGGTTTGTGGGGGCCTGGTATGATGGTACCACTTGTACCATGGTATATGGGGGCCTGGTAGGAGTGCACCACTTGTACCATGGTATATGGGGGCCTGGTAGGAGTGTACCACTTGTACCGTGGTTTGTGGGGGCCTGGTATGATGGTACCACTTGTACCATGGTATATGGGGGCCTGGTAGGAGTGTACCACTTGTACCATGGTTTGTGGGGGCCTGGTATGATGGTACCACTTGTACCATGGTATATGGGGGCCTGGTAGGAGTGTACCACTTGTACCGTGGTTTGTCGGGGCCCGGTACGAGTGTACCACTTGTATCTTGGTTTGTGGGGCCTTAGCGAGTGTACCACTTGTACCATGGTAGGAGTATACCACTTGTACCGTGGTTTGTCGGGGCCCGGTACGAGTGTACCATTTCTATCTTGGTTTATGGGGCCTGGTACGAGTGTACCACTTGTACCATGGTTTGTGGGGGCCTGGTATGATGGTACCACTTGTACCATGGTATATGGGGGCCTGGTAGGAGTGTACCACTTGTACCGTGGTTTGTCGGGGCCCGGTACGAGTGTACCACTTGTATCTTGGTTTGTGGGGCCTTAGCGAGTGTACCACTTGTACCATGGTAGGAGTATACCACTTGTACCGTGGTTTGTCGGGGCCCGGTACGAGTGTACCATTTCTATCTTGGTTTATGGGGACCCGGTACGAGTGTACTAATTGTACCATGGTTTGTGGGGGCCTGGTATGAGTGTGTCGCTTGTATCTCGGTTATTCCAGCACGTGCCGCATTCTGTATGGTATATTATGTGTGTTCCAAATGTCACTCACGAAACTTCATAAATGGCTACGTGAGATGATATTATGTGGGCACAGCTAAAAACGTTAAAACGTTATTGTCCACACATCGTTAGTGTCGTCTTCTTGATTTCCGATTACTGGACAGTGTGTCCCTGGTGGACTTCCAACCAACTACTGTCGACGGTGGCACCTACGTCTCGTAAGACGACTCTGCAACAACTAGCCTCTGTCTCCACTACTTTTAAAAGTTGTAAATGAAATACACGAACCATTTGGTGGATTCCTTTCGAAAGAAATAGTGTTGGTCAGCATTACGTAATACCACCGAGAGAGCGCTCCCTGGCAGACGGACATGCGTTGTTTTATTAATAAGCATCTGAACTCACAATATTTAACGAATGCATAGCACCGTGTCTTGTTATTCGTCTGAAGCATCAGACAGCGCAAACATTAACGGATGTGTGTCGATGTTTTAAAGAAACTAAAGCCATGTAGCTTTACCTGTATCGTTTGTTTTCCTTTAAGGGAAAGTTTTGTGATTTTCACTGATTAAATAATAGTATAATACTGAGTTAGTTAGGGGTTTCGTGTGATTAAAATGCCTCAATTATGTTAACTTTTCGATCTCGTATGAACCTAAAAATTAACAATGTCATACTTCATAATTATGCAACTGTTTTACGGGAAATTGTAACAGAGAATGCATTAGTATTTATAACATCTATGTTGGTTGCAAATGATTTCCATACGAATCGTGTTACCTTCGTGATCCCTCATCTCTTAATGTTCTCAAAAATACGTGATTTATGAAATAAAATAAACCCGTTTTGTGTAGAGGGCCCCAATCAGTGTTTTCCAGCTTCGAATTAACAATAATTTCCTTCAACACACTTCATGCAGGTACAAACGTTGCAAAAGTATATTCCAAATATTTAACGACCGACATCGTGAGTCAACGGTTTCGTAGTGATAAAAAAAAAACACAAAGACTCAATGCGTTCGGGCAAGCCGGGTTCAACGGTTCCCCGCTAAGAGAAGGATATGTTCCATTACCGACAGACTTGGGCAACGTTTACAGGAAACATGTTCACAATTTTGGACACAATGACGCGAGTGGATGTTTGAGATTTTATGATTCATAGACATAATTCACTACGTTTGAAAGAGAACAAGTTGCTCTAGCAACATGTGTTTGAAAACAGTCAAATGAGCGTGTCCGCACGTGCATGGAATAGATATAGCGGCAGCAGGAATGGCATTTACTTGTCTAAATTAGTGCTTATTTGGTTTAAGTTACTATAAGAATACCAGTGTCAACTTAGTCTCTGCACAATCACCTATGGTTTCTCGGTGATATAATTATGTTATAGATATAGTATGTAGGTCAACAACGATTCGCCTAAAGAACCGGTCTGAAGGCTGTGTTGTATGCCTAACCCGATACTATTAGTGATGTGACTTAACTAAGATGTGTTGGTGAGCAATAGTTATAGTCTTATCCAAGAAGGACCGCCTGATGAGGCACACAACACACCGCTCGACTGCTCAGTGGACCAGAACGAAGAGGCACCAGGGATAGCAGGGACAGGGGCAGTTTGATATCAGAGGGAAGAAGAACCATGAATAAGAGGGATTGGGGCAATCTGATATCAGAGGGGACCGTAGATAGAAGAGCCCGGAATCAGAGACATAAAACAGGGGATTAGACAGAGGAAGAACCAAGGATAACGGGAATAAATAAACCAGGAATCGGGTTGAGGGATTTGAAGTAAACAGCGGCCCAAATCGGTGCAGGTGGATTAGTTACACGCACACCCAACTGACCCCCACGCTCCAGTGTCATGTTTACGGCGTACTGCAGTAGACAGCCACCAGCAGGCGGCGTAGCGTGTTTACAGCCGTCAACGACAGAGTTTCGGCTACGCTTCAGTGGGCATGCAGTACTCTTACTCTCCTCCATACACGCTGCTGAAACTTGAACTCCGAAAAGACAATACTAAAACGAACCGAGTCATTTTTAATTGGGATTTATCTCTACCGAAGATTTAAATATGTTAACGTATGTTTGGACAGACAGTAGAATACAGTAGTATACCATCCTTGAGACAAATTCCACGGTTTATGGGAAATTTGTGCGCCAAAGCAGGTTGACGCAGGCAGCGCGGTTTGACAATTAAGGATATAAATTTAGAACAATAGCTGTGATTTCATTTCAGTTCAACGTTATGTAATTTTAGTTAACATTAATCATTGAATAAAACATGTTAGTGATATCATATATCATGGAACAATGCAAATTGCGCGCGGTAAAGGGTATATATTTAATTGCATTCCAACTTGAAAAGGGTATTTTGACAGATGTCTAAAACGTGTTTAGGGGGTCAGTTAGATACTTTCCCAAGGATGGTATATTGGCAGTGTAATTAGTTGTCCCCTGGGTCTTATGACTGAATCTAGGCAACTTAACAGTGGCATTGGTGACAGATGATGCAGTGTTACTGCCTACCATTTACATTGTATTTGTAATGCAAACAAGTCTGATATAGATACCGAATAAGGCATTTTACCTCTTCCTTTCCAACTATGTAATACACCCCAGTGATATTTGCTAGCCGGCCAGTTTCTGACGTTTGACACTGAGGTAAACGTTGCAAAGCCTTATTGCAAACCAACGTCCACATTCCAACTACGCTGCCTTCATTGGGCCAAAATGCAATACAAGCACGTTTCTTCGGTAGGTGCAAGAATACATGTACATACACACGGGTGCACACACGCACGCACAGGTACGCGCACGTGCACACTCGTATAGATTCACATATGCAGATTATAACAGCCTTAATTGCATGTATCGACTAAAAAAAAGATAATGTTGATATGGGGAACTTGATAGACATGGAAATTATGTCAAACGTGTGCACTATACTTCGACAGGTTTGACCACATCTGTCAGATCTGCTCATTTTTGATAACCACAGAAGCGTACAAATCAAAGGTTGCCTACCATGTAACCGCGAACACGACGCAATGCAGTCTTCTACTTGTCACCGCAACGATGCCTTGACGACGGAACCACCAGCTGCCAATACCAACGAGTCACAACGCTTTGCACTGATACATCCGGCTCGGCATGATCCGCACTCACTCGAGTACGACACTGTTGCGATTCGAGTACACAATTGTGCAAATCCGGGCTGCATAATCCAGAAATGACGCAGTTGCAGTAGCATCCACTAAGGTTTACATTGGGTTGCGTCAACTCGGTGGGAACTTGAAGAATGTATATAGTCGCGACGACCCAGAATTCGTCGTAATACCTCGTAACCGTCTATGGTTGCCGATTCACGCTTCAGAATACCGGGAAACCCCCTATAGCTGCTCGCGTGACTAATATACATATTCATCGTTGTTGACGTTGACGTTGCCGTCGACGGTGTTTATTTTGGGACATGACGTTTGGTCGACTTAGCAAACCCGCGGTGCCTACTGTGGCGTATGGGGGGGGGGGTTGGGGGTTGGCCACCCCTTAGCTTTGGGATATGGATTTTGCCTTCAATAATCTGTTGCACCACTACATGATAACATAGCAAGCTAATCGGCGAATTGGCTCCACTTTGCCCCCCCCCCACCGAAATAGCAGACACGTCACTGAGTAGGCCTACAAGTGTCAACAACAAATTAGTTGTCAACAACTTGATGAATACTGATGTACGAGGAGTTATAAATATTTATTGCGTCGGTCGTATACATAGGCCCCTGTGTATCTCACAGAGGGATTTTCCAAAAGGATATACTGTGCATTTTGCCAACGACGTAGTAAGACCTCTATATGTCAATGTTCACCAGGCAACCAGCCAGATGTTTATTACCCGTGATGGTGAAATGTTCATAAAGTGATTATTCGTCACGTTTTGGCACATATGTGTACACTTTTGCGCTTGTATATCATTGTACACTCGTGTTCGGCGTAAGACCATCTACTGCCTATAAACAACTGTGTGCATACACGAGCATTTAAAAACAGACGCACTAAAGTGGTGTCAACTGCAAGAAACTTCCTAATAACATCGGCGCCTAGCTGTGGACCTTAAGGTACGCATGTGACCATCGTGTAAGAATGATGAAGATTATTCTCGAAACTTATTTTCCTATCCAATGTTGTGCCGCGGTGAGGCCATTTCACTTCTTGCCATAGTAACATAACGACGTTTATCCTCATCATGTGATGTTCTACTATCTAACGATAAATGTTGTATAGCATCCATCGGTGATACTCGCCCCGTAACGTTACAATTAAACAGATAGTGGTAAAAGTATATTTTTAAATGGTGTTTAGTAGAAAACATTTCGGCGTTCAAAATGTTAGAATTGAATGAACAAGATTTAACAAGCTTGCCATCCAAAGCAAAGCACCAAGATGGTAAGTGGACAAGGAAGCCATTGGCTTATCGAGAGTCCAACAATGTTTCATTTCTGTGTAACCCGCCCTTCTGAGATATCTGTCCATTTTGTTTGGCGCTGCTAGCATTTACCAGTACGATAGGCTTCACAAGTGAGATAAAGCCTTCACACATCGTTGTTAAATAAATATTGTTCTTTTAGTCATTGTCAGCGCACAACTATCTGGCTGAGCCATCGGTACGAGCCGCCCGAGCGTTGTTACAGTTACAGTTGTTACAGTTATAGTTGTTACAGTTGCAACAACTTGTTATAAACCAATACAACTGTAATAACTTGCCACAAACACAAAATTTGCAGATGAACGGATGTGGGCGATAAGACATTTCAATTTAACTTCTATTTGGCATAAACATTTATACTACGTAGTAGACATATTTTAAGTTTAATTCACGAAGCATAAAAGGTGGCTGCGTGAGATGATATTATGTGGGCATACCAAAACAAGTTTTAGGTTGCTAAAAAGTCATATTTGTCCACACCTCTTTAATGTAGTCTTAATTCTTAGCTCCCGATATTTTTGGACAATGTGTCTGCTGGTGGACTTCCAACCAACGAACGTCTATGGTATCTCCATAAATGTATGCCATGCTTCTTGTAAAACGACTGTGTAACAACTTGCCCCTGTATACAACTAGCCCCGGTCTCCCGTACATGAATTATGTTGGATATACATATAAGCGCGCATTAGTCACGGTGTACCGGTCGGTCGTGTTGCGATAATACAATTGTGAGAATATAATATTTTAGGTATAGGTCTACACGAATTGCCGATAGCGACATTACTCATCGAAATGACAAGACGGTATGGATCTTAACGTGCCGATCCTGTAATTTACATGTGTCATACTTGCATCGTGGCTCGCTATTTAGCTAGTAGACTTAGTAACACATCCACAGCACTAGCTGTGCTCACCATCGGGATATGGCTTACTTCTACAAAAAGAGTTATTCATCAATAACATTACATATAGGTGATGAAATGTACACTGTGTACACTTTCATCAATCGTGATATTTAAAACAGTTTTTGTTAATGGTATATGTGCTTACGAAGTGTGCTGCACCGAAGCAAGAGGCGGTACGTAAGTATGCAGGTATGGCGGGTGTTCCGTATGGCTTACGAGTCAACGTCTAGACTATAAAATGCGACTAATGCGTTTGTTTAAAGTAAATATATGGCGATGTCCACTTGTTAAACACCGAACGACTGTTTTACGATACATTGTAATACTAAATTTATAAGTACCATCTCGGTTGGTTACAAAATAATATCCATACAATAAACGTACGTATTAATATTTGGGACAATACACGATTTGGCGATGAATGGAGATATGCTAGAACAACATGGCTATCTCGGTCCGCTTCGTCCGCCTTTCCGTGGTCCACCTGTTAGGCTGCCCCGGAGCCTTGTCGATTGAGGCAACCCGTAGATCGGCTCGACCACGTGTGACGGGAAGGAAACTGCGTAATATTCAGGATGTAAAAAATAACCACCGAGTGAGCTGGTAATGCAGTTTTTAACTACGTAAAATCAAAATAACCTTTTTTGATGTAATGTATCAGTGTGTAACCATTTTATAACACTCGGTTATCTTTTTCGGTTTTGCGCGCACAGCAAAGCCAAGGCCCAGCCCAAAGTTGTTTATTTACAGGAATCGTCACCAAACCCACTCCTCGATTGACTCATATCCTTACACTTGGACTTGGTTATTGTGGGGAAGACGACGTGTCTTCTTGGTCAACTTCCTGTATATTATTTATCAACGATTAAAACTAGATATAGACTCCTAGAGAAACGTGTATCAGACAAGATCCAAGAAGACGTACGTTTCTGAGCTTTCTCGAGTCGAGGCGTCTGTATCTAGTTGTAATCGTTGATAAATAATATACAGGAGGTTGCTCATCAGACAATATCCAGGAAGGCAGAAAGTGATTCTTCAAATATGCACGCAGCTAAATGAAAGTCAAAGAAGGAGTGGGACAATAGTACCGAAGAAAGCAGAAGAAGAATTAACATCTCCAATCACTACGTTGTACAGAAGATCAAGGGAAAAAGTGAGGACCCAAAGGACTAGGTACTTTCTAAGGAAGCACAACCTCACCTGAGGCTCTCAATATGGTTTTATGCCAAAGAGATCATGCCTTACAAACCTACTGGTTTTCCTGGAAGAAATCATGACACAAGTTGACAGGCCATCCTGTAGATATAATATACATGGATTTTGCTAAGGCCTTCGATAAGGTGCCACACTCAAGGTTGTTTGAGAAGTTAAAGGCACATGGTATTGTGCCAAAACTCCTCAAATGGATAAAACTTGATTATGCAACAGGAAACAGAGTGGTTCTGAAAGTTAAGTAGTCATCATGGAAAGTGGTGTACCACATGGGTCGGTACTCAGTGGGGTACCACATGGGTCCGTACTTGGAGTGATTCTGTTTGTGATCTTCATCAATGATATAGATGTGAATATAATCAGCACTTTGTCCAAGTTTGCAGATGATTGTAAACCAACACATGCTGTGCATTGTACTGAAAGAGCATTTACTCTACAGGAGGGCATTATGAAATTGTACTGGCAGATGCTGTTTCACGCAGCCAAGTGCAAGTGTATGCATGTAGAATACAACAATCTGGGTTATGACTACTTCTGTTACCATGCGTGGGCACGGTTCAATGGGCGTTGTCACAGACTCACAGTGTGGGAGTACATTGCAACATTTTACTCATTGAGCTGTTCAACCTACATAAATATTTATAATATAATTATGTAATGTAATGTAACTTTAAATGTTACACCCAGGGAAATGCCACGTTTCCTTGGGTGAATCATATATGTGGGCAGTGTTTGAATTTTGATGATTTCTAATGTGGACATTTTTATTTTCATGTAGTATTGACACGCCACACAGTTCACGATGCCTGCAACGCACCAACAGGCCACGACCACATTCTTCTGGTATCTGGTGGACATCCTCGGTCAGGGAGCAACAGGATGTGTTTACAAGGCAAGACACAAGGTAAGACAAAATGTCCACAATCTATATTCTGGGTTTTAAGACTAGGCTAACCGTTCTCCAACAGCTCCAGGCTGAGAAAAGATATTTACATGAAATTTTTACCACTGTTTGAAGAAATGAATTTGGAAGATTTCTCCCATTGGATGTATGACCTTCGTGAGTGGTTGTATATAGGTAAAACAAGGTCAAAGTCGATGTACAATATTGTTTTTTATTATTACTTTTCATTATTATTCTTCACCTTGACACCACTTCATCCATGTACAAGCTACATAAACAATTTCAACACCATCATGTAGGCAATTCTCTCCTGATTCCAGAAATGTAAGGGTTTATATATTTTCTTCAACCTGAGAAAAAAATCAATATGTAACCCAACCATCACAATAATTTGTTACAACTATAAATTCAGGATTTTCTTCAGATCTGAGCAATGTGGCCAAATGACTAGCTGTCAGAATGAAATGGGTTAAAATGAAGTTTAAGAGGTTGGTTCTTTTGCATTGTTGTGGATTGGCTGGGCTAGTTTTGATGTTGTACACTGTTTAACTAAAGGCCCCAATTTTTATTTAGCCAAATACAAATTTTTAGTTATAAATTAGCTCAATATTTTTATGCTTGACTACCAGTAGTTAAGACTGGTTTAAACAAATGTTTGGCCAGTATATTCTTACATTTATTGGAATGAAAATACAGCAAATAGAAAAGAACTCACTGCACAGTGAGTGTCAGTGCTTCACGTATGGGTCATTATACTTTTAGACCATCAATTGCTGTCCGAGGTATAGGAATGTCTCTAAAAGTTATAATTATGAAGCTACAACTAAATAATGTATTGCAGACTATAAACATGTTCTATATACTATAGGCGCATGCAAAAAAATTATATTTCGTCAACAATTTTTTTGTTAAGGGGTCATCCATTACGCGTTGTAGGCGAAAACAGCCTGTCCGAGTTGGCGTTCCTCATTGAAAATGCATCTAAAAGCTAATTAAATTACAAGTTATCCGAACTTAAGTGATAGGTTTCCGTTAATGTAATGTGTAAGCTATATTTTATTGTTGCTAGATTTCCTATTTTAAGATTTCTAAATAAGATATGACCTCATTTAGATGTGTCCATAAATATTTTCAACACCGTTACCGACAAGTTTGTATCCACTCCATAGCTCACAAAGTAATGCTTATTCATTCATTATTTGGCGCCAATGTTTGCTTGACATCACCGGACCATTGTGAATTGTGAGTTTGCCGTGTGATTTCTGCAGTTTGCGAATAAATCCGGTAAGAAACGTAATTATTTCACCGTATGTTTATTGAATATCAACACCGTTACCAACATTTTGTATATGAGATGCAGTTATTGGTCAAAATAGAAAATATGGTGAGATAGGTCATGATAATACATCTTGATATGCCTAACAATGGGCGATAATAAAGCGCCGTGTTTCGCGTAAACCCAAGAAAACCATTAATTTCTCAACACCGTTACTATAAATACCGTTACCACTGCGCGGTGTTGAGCATTTTCCCTATAAACAAGGACACAACTACTTGTATTCATTTTTTATTAAAAAAATGCTTAGAAACATATAAATAATACAAATTTGGTTAGCTAGACTAATTACAACAAGAATGCACATAACATAAAACAATCAAGGTATTTATACTGATGTTTGAATGCATTATGTGCAGCATTTATTTTAACAGGTATTGGTAACGGTGTTGAGATACCTTGCTCTAGTATGGCATCTTAAAACATGAACTAACAAATTAGTTTCAAATATTGAACGTAACCATGTACCGTACATAACTCAGCACATATCAGACATGTACTGACCAACGTTTTGTGTTATTCAGACACTTTTTATTTTTGCTTGGTTCCAAAGCCCAATTGATGGTCTAAAAGTATAATGACCCGTATATGAAAACAACAGGCGAGCGATAAATTGCTTGCCTAAATATGCCAAATTAACTTATGCGAGTGATTTGTTAGTTTTATTTTTTACCATGTGCTGGCGCCGCCATTTCCAATTCGGATTCTGCCGTTGTCGCCGTGAAATGGTACTTGTTGGCGCTATGACTTTTGTACAATGAAATATGTGTTTACTTTGGTAAACCCCATACATTGCAATTGCTGAAACGGTTTTGAATTTCAACATGTCGCCAATCGCCGTAGGCGTCGCCTAGCCCTAGGCAAGGCCAATGCCATACCAGTGCGCTGTGCCACAACACGGCACTGTTTTCGTATGCGACTTCGCTTAGACGGTTTGGAAATTGCAGTAGAGATTCACAAATACACCATGTATAAGAATCAAATATCTAATCGTAAATGCAGCTTAGTAGGCAATACCAATATAAACTGGGGTGAAATGGCATGCTTCCATTGCATCGTAATGCCAAATACACAACTCAAACTCGGTGCGCAAAAATATGAATTCGTCATCCGCACATGAAACAGTGAATCAATGTTAAGTGGTACTGGAGATGTGCATCTTGAATTTAGGTGTTCAGAACAGTTCAAAGACGAAGTGGAACAATTATTAAACACTCCGTGTCAACCCATGTGCGTGTTCGGTAGCTCAGATTCAGGTTATTATTTTCAATTGCCATTACAGTGTAGTCGGTCAATCAGATCGTAGTGAAATATTGTTGATCCCTCATCTATTCCATAACTGTGCATGTATTTTATTGAGTTTGACATACAACAGTATGTAACATTCAAACATAATACACATTGACACCAGTCCACTCATTTGATAATTTTTTAAAAACTTATAAACCATGCGGCCAGCACATCGTGCTATGGCTTCGATGGCGTTCTTGTAATCTTGGTGCAGCGGGCTGCGATCGCCATCCCCGGTGATGGATGATGTGTGAACTCCGAATATTGGAGCCCGAACACTGCGTTATAAAGAAGATAAACTTTCCTAGTGAATCTAATACTCAAGAAACTACTTGTCAAGAAGAACACTTGCAGGCATCGAGCGATTTTAGCAATTGACGCGAGCGATAAATCGCTCCCTAGATTACGAGCGATAGGGAGCGAGAGCGATCGCTCGCCTCAAACGTGATGCCCTGGAGTGTCACGCCTACTTGTTGGCATTGATCATTATTTTTCAGTACAAGAGTTCATTATCATTATTGTTACATGAATTTATTGATTGATAATTTTTAATTTTAATCATTATCATGTCATTATCATTATAATGTCTCCAACCCTGATCTGTATCATCTGCGAGTCTTGTATCCAGTGGTTTCTCTATACATGAAGTGATCAAGCCCAACAATTTCTGTTTTGTAGCTCCATCCAATAAAATTAAAACTTCATCCTCAATTGATTTAGCCCATTGCAGATCAGGTTTGTTATTGTTAAAAATTTGTAGCACAAATAAATATTATGCATAGTTTCAGTATTATGCACAGAGTGTATACTTTTGTTAAAATCATCAAGATAATTGACTACTCTCAAGTGCCAAATAATTGTATAGGCCAAATAGCAGTATATCGGTCAGATTTAATAATAGTACAGTGCCGAATAACAGTATAGGGGACAAATTGTTCAAAACAAATAATAGTATAGTGTGAAAAAGTCACTAGCATATTTGTCATTTTTAGCGCCGAAGCAAAATTGTTTGACTCGACGTGAAGATGTCCTTAGTAAACTACGCGGATCGCCATGTATTTCGGTGTTTTTCCCTCTGAATATGCATAAACTTTGTGCACATTCGCATCGCGTCACTGCGTTTTATATCTGCGAAAAAACAGGGAATTGCGTTTTATATCTGCGAAAAAACTGGGAATTTTCTGTTTTTTAATGGACATTAAAAGTTTTTTTTAATTGAATATGCAAGTCCATTTCAGGAGAAATCGCTGCCAGCCGGTTACAACCGGTTTGAGTTGCTGCCCATTGTGGCCATTTACGGTCGGTTTACGCGGCGATAATGGCGTTTTAACTAATACACCATGTCGAGCTCCCAAGAACTAAGGATTCCGACCGATTCACTTAATCGTAGAAATCTGATGGCCTAACGCTTCAGGATTAAAATCTATGATCCTTGAAAGCACGGATTCCAGCTAAATTCACAACTGTCGTTCAAATGGATGACAACTTGAACATTAGAGGGCGCCACATGCAGCTCCAGAATTAACCACGATTATCGGAGAATATAGGCCAGCACAAATGTCTAAATCTTATAACCGTATTGTGCCAAATAAGGTGTGTATAGGGTGGCATTTTTCATCAAATAAATACGTGTATAGGGACGCTTATATGGCACTCGAGTATGGCCATTACAGGTGGGAGTGGGGAAGGGAAGAGAGGGGTTGAAGTGGGGAAGGGAAGAGAGGGGTGGGAGTGTGGATGGGAAGAGAGGGGTGAGAGTGTGGATGGGAAGAGAGAGGTGGGAGTGTGGATGGGAAGAGAGAGGTGGGAGTGTGGATGGGAAGAGAGGGGTTGAAGTGGGGAAGGGAAGAGAGAGGTGGGAGTGTGGATGGGAAGAGAGGTGGGAGTGTGGATGGGAAGAGAGGGGTTGAAGTGCGGAAGGGAAGAGAGAGGTGGGAGTGTGGATGGGAAGAGAGAGGTGGGAGTGTGGATGGGAAGAGAGAGGTGGGAGTGTGGATGGGAAGAGAGGGGTGGGAGTGTGGATGAGAAGAGAGAGGTGGGAGTGTGGATGGGAAGAGAGAGGTGGGAGTGTGGATGGGAAGAGAGGGGTGGGAGTGTGGATGGGAAGAGAGGGGTGGGAGTGTGGATGGGAAGAGAGGGGTGGGAGTGTGGATGGGAAGAGAGGTGGGAGTGTGGATGGGAAGAGAGAGGTGGGAGTGTGGATGGGAAGAGAGAGGTGGGAGTGTGGATGGGAAGAGAGAGGTGGGAGTGTGGATGGGAAGAGAGAGGTGGGAGTGTGGAAGGGAAGAGAGAGGTGGCATTGGAGAAGAGAAGAGAGGGGTTGAAGTGGGGAAGGAAAGAGAGGTTTGGAGTGGGGAAGGAAAGAGAGGGGTGGCATTGGGGAAGAGAAGAGAGGGGTGGGAGTGGGGAAGTGAAGAGAGGGAACGGTTTGGGGAGGGAGAGCAGAACATGTGGTATTCGGGGGGAGGGACATGTTTTAACTGATTAGACCCCACAACGGCCGCGGCTGGCCGCTCTGTGCAGTCCTGGAATGGCCGCCGCCGGCCGCATACAGGACCCTCTATTAAAAAAAATCCTGGCGAATAACTACTGAACTAAACGCTACCAAATTGTGCCAAACCCTAGCGGATACATTTTGCAACAACAACAGCTCGTTACGTGCATGTGTTGCCCTTTTGGAAATCTTGATTTTCATCAGTTTTGTTCACGCTATCTCGAAAATTTTTATTTCGATATTTGTCATGATAAAATATGGTGTAACCTGAAAAATAACCGTCAGAATTTGATTATGTTTTCAGTGGTGCAAAGCTAACACATATAGCTACATTTTCTTCGCTGAGTTGCATAGGGTTATAGCATGGGATCATTGTCAAATGTCAGTCGCAACTTTCAAAGTTTTAATAAATGTACTATTTTGTCTTTGCAAATTGTTATCAAAAGAAATTACTACTCTTCAAAATAAACACAACTCGTAATTGTCAATATTGAATAGTTTTTTCTACAGGTTTTTTAACACAAGGAGGTAAAATCGCTAAAAAATTTGCCAGAAATCCTGGGAACGTGGTGGCATGTTTTAATAAAATCCAGGGCCTAATGGGTTAAGGAATTGGATAGTGTACTGTGTAATTGTTTTTGTACCAGAATGAGAAGTTGAGTTTGGTGTTGGGACGAACTGGTCTACGAGGGGGTGAAATTAAAACCACTTTGAGTGGTTCGGTGCAAAGTATAGGTTATCTTTCCTTGAGGGGAATATACACCTGTGAGATGTATCAGTCTTGATCTGACTCACCTGCCCTGGTTTCATTAGTTTGTCACCCACCCACTGGACTAACCCTACTGCGTGACTCTCCAGGGAACTATGCAACCATGTGGGATGAAAGGAATTAAATTATGTATGTAGGCAGTACTAATCAGCACAGGAATGTAATAACCACAAAGTGGTTGTTGCAATGGCCACTTGCATACCTCTACACGTGTTATTAATTCATGGAGGAAAGAGCAGTTTACGAACCTTTGCCATCACAGTAGCTCTTCCCTTCATATGATCTGTACTTTACATGTGCAGCAATGCCTCTGTTGTCAAGTCTGTGTCTTTACAAACATTCCTTATCAGGCAAACTTTCCGTCAGCCTTTAGGACTTTCTTATCCATTCGTGTGGTCTGATGTCCCGGATGTGGGATGTGTGCGCTGATTGGTTTAAAATAACCAGTGATTTATCTGTAAAATCATGAATGAACTGGCAGGGAATGCGGTTATCTTGCACAGATACTTTTGAAAGACACTTGACTCTGGTCGTGTGTTTTATATGGTTCATTGTACTGTATTGTATATAAGGAATTCAACATGGACACGATGAAAATGCTATAACCATGACTGACGCATATAACCATGGCTCCACAGATAGATATTTACCATAGTTCCACACACCCGGTCTAGTGCTTCTAACAAATGTGGTTCCGTTATTGGTACTTGTTGAATAAAAAAAATGGTGTGTTACAATCTAGTAGGCCTACTCATAAAAAAGTTGTTATATGCCCGGCAAGACATAACAAATTATTCACCTGCCCACACCAACTTGTTGTCTGCCGCAGGCCTGTGACTTGTGATTCGGTGTGATTCACAGTGTGTCACTGTTAATAAACTGTATATTTCTTTGTGAGCCAATGGCAGTGGGAAACCCAAGAATGTCTAAGTGTATAGAGGTTAATTTAAACTGTGGCCAATACCAGTTGATGTCTACCACTCTAAGGGTTCAAATTATTTAAAAGTTGAAAATGTGGCATCCTCCTTTGGGTGGGTGGGTTGGGGGTGGGGGACTGGGGAGTGTGGGGGGTCAACAGTGTTTTGCCCTATATGTCAACATAGGGTTGTGTGACCAGAATTGTTTAACATGGACTTAAGAATAATTCCATATTTAAATGACTAATTTCCTTGTAAGTTGTAAGCAATGCATTCAACAAAGGCTTTGGAGAGCATGTCTCAATGAATGAACATTGATACTAGTGCACGACTCAACTGTACATAGCATTGACTTGCCATGCCATTATATGACACTCTTTACCTTTGGATATTTCTTATGCACTTGTGAATCATATCGCACTCTGTTCCTCGTGGATGATCATTTATCATAGTGAATGAAAAGTCGTGCATTTTTATACTAAGCTAGGATTAAATTATTAATACGGTACCTTAAAATCGAACAATGTTGATCCCGTTGGTGCGCGTGATCTCACAGAAAGCTCATTGGTTGATTCCACTCATGTCATGGTCAGGTGATCATGTGTTAATCGCACCATAGACACTGTTACTAACAATGCCACAGTTAAAAGGAACCAACAAACGGTAGTCAGTATATGTCGTAAGCACCTTCCTCTGGTGTTTCATTAAATTAATTGAGTGAAAAAACTTGGATGCACGGCCAAATGTTCAGACTAAGGATGTCAGGGCAGTGTTTATTTTGTTACCATAAACATACATGGCACTGAGCAAGGCCTTTAGAAAAAGGCTAGCTTTGCAAAGGAATGATATAAAATTATTTGAACAGATTTTTGTTGTTGTGGAGACATATTTTTACTTCATTATGCTGAGACATGTTTAATTTATGCTATACCCTGGTGCATCTTTGATTGGATACCACTCTTTATTCTGTTTGGAATTTTGCCCTTGTTTCAATGATGAACTAATGCAAAGACTTGTTTTTAATGAAACATTTGTGTCATTTTAAGTTAACTTTTCTCTAAATTGTTATGTATAGAAATAATTTATTTCGTGCGGTTGCACAAACAGTCTCATATATTATGTGGCTGCTTGTGGGGATATCTGTGTATAATTCATTAGGGTAAAGCACTTCTAAAATGTGTCTACACTACACTGAATATTTTAAGGTTGTCAAGAACCTCCTTAAGGCTCAATTTGATTATTTCACATATCTTATTTCAAAATAATTTAATAAAAAATTAAACTGTCTAGTATCCACACGTTTGTACAAATTTATCGTTTAGTTTTGGTGAATTTATTGGATAAGTTTTTTTTACTGGATCCGGTAAAAATTTGGCAAAAAAACATAAGCCTGCTTTCACTTTGGCAAGTTACCTGATATAACAATAAAAATGAATTTTTTCTATGATTTTAACAAAAGTTTGCATGAGGCATACATACACAAACAGGGTTGGCACGTTTTTCCCACCCCGATAAATACTAGACGGTAAATACCGTCCAGAGAAAAACCTCAAATAGTGGTAAAAACCGGGATAAATGGGAAAACTCTTAAAAGGATTATATTTGAAGCTGTACTGCAATAAAAGCTAATGTACAGTCACCAGAATTAATGTATATATCAATACTGGACAAACATAAAATAGTTTGACTGAAAACAACAATAAACATTACATTCTAAGATATGTTCAGTCGGCTGTTTACAATGGTCACAGCTGTTTGTGAATCCTTAGCCTGTGGTACTCCCTTAGCCTAAAGTTCAAGACATGGTGTGGCTGGCAATGTCACATCTACTGTTTGCTGAGAGGGCGCATTAGAACCTGCAATGCCCAGAGCTCAACATTTTCTTTGTAACTAGTACAACTGTTTGTTTAAGATGGATATTAACTATCTTTCCAACTGGACTAGGTTTAATTACAGGAACTAGCCAATGTTAATCTCAGTTATGGACTTATTCTTGGTTTATGACTTATTCCCGAATATTACCAGTAAATACCAATTTTTCCTGGATTTTCCCTCTGCCCTGTCTAAAACCGGTTTTTCCTGGGAAATTGCCTACCCTATACACAAAACTATTTATATACATAAAAAACATGGACCCAGCTCTCCAGTTATTTCATGTGATGTCATACATCATCACGATGTGATGTCATACATCATCACGATGTGATGGCATACATCGTCACGATGTGATGTCATACATCGTCACGATGTGATGTCATACATCGTCACGATGTGATGTCATAAATTGGTGTGTTTCAGAAAACTGGCGATTTCTATGCTGTGAAGGTCTTCAACCAAATGAGCTACATGCGGCCACACTCAATACAGATGCGAGAATTTGACGTTCTGCGTAAACTGAATCATGACAACATCGTCCGCCTTCTCGCCGTCGAGGAAGAGGTTGGTGATATATGATGTCCCTCCTCCAAAAACAAACTGGGATCAATTGGAATTGTAGAAAAAAACCTTTGTAATATATATTTATACTATGATATTTGATATTTACATGCCTGTCTTAATTTTGTAAAAATTAAATATATAATAATTATGCTATTTTCTATACTATTACAAGCATTGTTTTACCACAGTGTACTATTTTAATCAGATTTTTGTGAAGCACTGTGAACTGTATTGAATGTGGCGCTATTCAAAATAAATGTCATTGTTATTATGACATGTTGTGTTATAGATGTCAACCCACTGCAATGTGCTTGTCATGGAGTTGTGTACCGGCGGCAGTCTCTACAACGTCCTTGATGAGCCAGAAAATGCTTACGGAATCGAGGAGACAGAGTTCTTCTGTGTGCTTCATGATATTGGTAAGTATCACTCTCAGCATCCTTTGATGTGAAACTGAATAGAGCACCCAATTTGTTGTCATAGGAAGTATTGCAGCGCGTCAACGAAGAAGAGAAGAGAAACAAACCTCACCACTGGCTGAGAAGAGGCACGAGGGAGAACAGAGGTCTGTGAATCCAGCACCTTCTCAGCCCACTATTTCACCTACAGCAAGTGTGACAGAGACTGCCATGCCAGAGTGGGGGTCTTGGGTCACACCAGGCGATGCACAACACGGAATTGACCACCATGGTACAAACCATTGTCTTCTTCAGACAAAAGGATGCCGACCGAGGTTGAGAGTTTTGTCAATATTATTGTGATCAACAGCCATCAGACATCCATATGTGTAAACCAGTGTAGATATCTCCATGGTGACTGATCTGCCTTTTCCTACTGTGGCACCTACAGCGCCACAGCATTATTCACAGGAACGTGAAAGCTGGAAATATCATGCTATGCCAACATGTCAGTTGCTGCCAAACCCTTTTAAATTCACATTAAAAGAAGTATAGCTATCTTTCAGGGTCTATACTGTTTGCATGACGGAGCTTTCAGGACCCTCTTTGTCCCTTCATCAGGTCTTCTCTTTCCCGGTTCAGAATGACACTGACAAAGGGACCGAGAAGGTCCCAAAAGCGTCTTTGAGCAAAAAAAATTAGACAGAAAGGTATCTATGGTTTCTTTAATATCATGCGATACATAAGTACTAAATCTCAATTTTTACTTAGTAAATGTATTAATTAGATATACAGTGCAACATCCTCAGTAAGTCGTTCCCTGGGCAGCGCTGAACCCAAATTTCTGGATGGAGGAATGTCACTACAGTAACTATTGCTGCCACGGTTCCGGTTCTGGTGCCTGTTGGAGTCTTGTGACCTACGGGTCTCGGTTATACACTGATACAGTGCAGATACCTGCATGGTGACTCGTCTGCCTTTTCCTAGCGGATGGCCTGAAGCACTTACGGCACCACGGCATTGTTCACAGAGACATCAAACCTGGCAACATCATGAAATACATAGCCGACGACGGCAGGTGGGTAATACGGCACATTTTGGTGTGCTTCCAACATGGATGCATTTGTTACGCTACTAAATTTGCATGTCATTATGACATAAAAATTTAGGCTAGTACACTGTACCCCTGGAAATGTTTGTGAGCATTTAAAGTTTGCGGGGTTTTTTCGACAGAAATCTGTCTTCTTGCAAAGACTTAAAGCTGCAAACTTTTCCAGGTGTAGAGTAATATCAGTTGTTATTTTGTTCTTTCATTGTTAACATTATCCAGCATATTAGGTCAGGTATGATAACAATGTTTTGTTTTTTAGATCGATCTACAAACTGACTGACTTCGGCGCTGCCAGGGAATTAGAGGATGAAGAGTCGTTCATGTCTTTGTACGGAACTGAAGAATACTTGGTATGTTGAACTGCCTGTTCACTTAGCATCTTGCCTTGTGGCTCCCTCATAAGGCTAGTTTACCCAAAGGTATTTGTGCCCCAATTGGTTGGTTGACACATGAATGCACAGCTAAATTATGTGTACGTTTAGTTGAGTGACGTATCTAGACACTGCGACCTGGATCTTGTGCCACTCCCGACTTGAACTTTAGTGAAAGGTCATGATGGGTGCACCTGCTAATGGTCAGTGAGTGGCCACTGCTTTTGATTGCTGATGATGGCCACTGCTTCAAATTCGGTGACAACTGTCGGTCAAATTGGGACCAGCCCCAATTCAAACAGCTCAGTTGTAGCCACAAATTGGCCTCATGAGGATGTTTAACCCATTAGGCCCCAGCATTTTATAAAAACATGTTCCCCTGTTCCCAGGATTTCTGGCAAATTTTGAGCGATTTTACTTCCTTGTGTTCAGAAATCTGTAGAAAAAACTATTCAATATTGACAATAACAAGTTGTGTTTATTTTGAAGAGTAGTAATTTCTCCACATGCTTGTATACATAGAAATAGGATATATTAATAAAAAAATTTACATTTGATCACAATTTGCAAAGCCAAAATAATAAGTTTGTTAAAACTTTGAAAGTTATTCTACCTTGCGACTAACATTTGACAATGATCCCATGCTTATAACCCAATGCAACCCAGCGAATTCTTATGGTTATTTTTCAGGTTACACCATATTTTATCATGACAAATATAGAAATAAAAATTTTCGAGTTGGCATGAACAAAACCGATGAAAATCAAGATTTTCGAAAGGGCAACACATGCACGTAATGAGCTGTTGTTGCAAAATGTATCTGCTAGGGTGTGGCAACATTTGGTAGCATTTAGTTCAGTAGTTAATCGCCAGGATTTTTTTAATAGAGGGTTCTGTAGGCCGTTCCAGGACTGCACAGAGCGGCCGGCCGTGGCTGTTGTGGGCTCTAATGGGTTAACTGACTGATTCTTGCACTGTAATACTGTGCAACAATTTGTTGGATGACCAAATGGGTAATTTGTCGCTGGTGTAAACTGCTGTTTACAAAAAACAACATAAAATTGCAACATCTGAAATGTGGCAACACATTTATATTTGATCTCCCTAAGGGTTGTGCATTTATAAAAAAAATATACACTTTGCCTGTGTATTTTGCAAGAGACATTAATAGCTGTTGTTCCCTTCTCCCTGTCTGTGCCACGGGAAGTAAAGGATCCTGCACAAGGAAATGGAATAAAACTGTTGGAGACTCGCAGAGCCAATCATCACGAACCCACTGCCAAAACACTTGTTTGCTTCGTAATGAAGTAAATGCCATGATTGCATTATCTAGGCAGATATCAGTGTTACACATTATCTAGGTGGATATCAGTGTTACACATTATCTAGGCAGATATCAGTGTTACACATTATCTAGGCAGATATCAGTGTTACACATTATTTGTATTATGTTCTGTTATAGTTCCCAGACGTTTATGAAAGGGCAGTACTTCGCCGACCGATGGGCAAACAGTTTGGGGCTGCTGTTGACCTGTGGTCACTAGGTGTGACCCTCTACCATGTCGCCACTGGTCAGTTACCATTCAGGCCTTTCGGCGGTCGCAAGAATCGGGAAGTGATGTAAGTGAACTGACCTCATCATCACTGATACTTATAAACAATTGTCTGGTTGGCTTAAAGCTGTCTCCCACTTTGATTTTTCGATCGTTTCATTTTAGACTAATTTCACACAAAAAAAACCTATCTAGTAACAACTGTACAAATTACTATACAAATGTTTTATTAAATTTTGATGAAACCTATTCAAACTTCAACAAGTTAATCTGATCTACTGATCAAAAATAAATACTTTTGATGATTTCAACAAAAGTATGAACTTTGTTATTAAACTGACTGCACATATTACTGAAGCTGTTCACACATTACAAATGTGAAGATCAACGAACCTAATTTTTTCAGGAATTAAAGCGAAAAGAAAAGTCATGGTTTTGGGGATACGCACCTAAAAGAGATAATAAAAACTAACCAAGTACAACTAAAACCAAGAATATCACGCCAGTGGTTTACTCAGAATGTGTTCTAAAAGTTGGAGATTCTGGTTATTTTTCCGAATGGCCGAGGGCTGACATGTTGACCAGCGTGACTGATAAGCGCATATGCATTTCTATGAAAGTATTAAGGGAGGCTGGCGTACACAGAACCAACTCAAATTTTCAAACAAACATGTTATTTTGCCAGAAAAAAGACTAGTTTAGTAAAATAAAGGCCAAAATATGTTACATAAGTTGAGTTTATATGCAAACAGCATGGCTATATCCTATTGGCAAGTATAGAAATAGGTGCATACAAATATATTTTCATTTGGCGAGTGAATATTGCCAGAATACCACATTCATGACAAAGGGTTATCTACCAGTAGGGCGCGGCCCATGAAGTGAAAATGTATGGTCATCAAGGGTTTCCTAGTAAACCACTGGTATTCTTAATTGTAGTTACAAATAGTTAGGTGCATAGGCTGAAAACCATAACTTTTGTTTCACTTTAAGGAGGCAGCTTATTGGACTGAAATTCTGCCAGTGATCTCAATGAGACATTTGCTTCCATCGTATTCCGTCATTCCACCCCAAACGTCTTGTAATATCTACTAAATGGGTAGCCTGATACTGTAAAAGTGCATATTTACAACTTGTGGGAATATGTCGGTTTACGTGATGCACAAACAATAGAATTCCATTATCTTCACCAGTCAACTTTCTGCCTCCTTTTCTAGCTGAATTTCCCTAATGCTGTCACCATTGTCCTGTCATACCCAGACACCCTCCCACGGACCTACCCTCCCTTCCAGGTGATTGTCCTGCCCCCGTCACAGATCCACCACTTGTCACATTGCACCAGGTATGTCAAGTCCATACACACTGTTACTTCATCTGACAACAAGTCCACAGTAAAAGGGGTTTCTACCTGCTGTTTATATGAATGTATGGTATCACGGTGGACTTCCACCTGGGATCATGGTGGACTTCCATTTGTGATCATGGTGGACTTTCACAGGGATTATGGTGGACTTCCACTTGAGGTCATGGTGGACCTCCCCTTGGGATCATGGTGGACTGCCACCTGGAATCTTTGTCGACTTCCACATTGGACCACGGTGGACTTCTGTCTTGAATTGTGGTGGACTTCCCAAACTGGGATCATGGTGGACATCCACCTTGGATCATGGTGGACTTCACCTGGGATCACAGTGGATTTCCACCTTGGATTGTGATGGACTTCCACCTGGGATCATAGTGGACTTCCACCTTGGACCACGGTGGACTTCCACCTGGGATCATAGTGGACTTCCACCTTGGACCACGGTGGACTTCCACCTGGGATCATAGTGGACTTCCACCTTGGACCACGTTGGACTTCCACCTGGGATCACAGTGGACTTCCACCTTGGACCACGGTGGACTTCCACCTTGGACCACGGTGGACTTCCACCTTGGACCACGGTGGACTTCCACCTTGGACCACGGTGGACTTCCACCTTGGACCACGGTGGACTTCCACCTTGGACCACGGTGGACTTCCACCTGGGATCACAGTGGATTTCCACCTTGGATCATGATGCTGTTTCAGTAATTCTCAGTTGTAATTCACATTTTCATATCTTACAGGTACAGGATCACGACAGAGAAAGACTCGGGCGTCATTTCAGGTTTCCAATCGATGGAAGGTGGTGCTATTGAATGGTGCCGAGAACTCCCTGACACCTGCCAACTCTCGCAGTAAGTTTTCATTTCCAGTGCAGGGAGAGAGGGCAAAAGAGGTAGATCAGGCTGTATATATATATATATATATATATATATATATATATGCTATTTGTTATATTATGTAACATTGTGTGATTTTTTTTAGGAAGATTACACAGAACAGTCGAATCTTGCTTTACAATCACCTCAGTAATACAATCACCTCAGTTATATATCTACCTCGGTAATACAGCCACCTCGCCATTATGTTCACCCTAAGCCACAAATTATTTCCGTAACAGTAAAGTATAAGACATTTGTCTCACTAATATTGTGTCTTCGATATTCAGGTCACTTTGGCCCAGTCCTGAGGGTGACCTTGATAGTGAGGTTCAACTGTATATTAAAATAAATTCTCTGATTTCTTGCAACTTTCCTCCTGATTTCATGGTTGCCAATGGTGATTTGCTGTTTCAGAGGATCGAAACTTCTCGTGACGCCGTTGCTCGCGGGGCTGATGGAGAGTAACCCGGAGATCATGTGGCCATTCCAAAAGTTCTTCGATGCGACTACGGATGTATGCTCACGAATTCTGCTGCACGTGTTCAGTATGTGTTCTGGGACAATGCTGCACGTGTTCGCATCATCCGACGACTGTTACGCAAAGATTCAGGAGAGGATCGCCGAACAGGCGGACATTCATGCCAACAACCAGATCCTGTTGTTCGACAATGCCAGACTGTCGACCATTGTTCAGCCCATGCAGTATGTTTCCACGTATCCGAAGACGTCGATGAATGACCCGATCATCTTGTTCTACAACAGCGGTGCAGATGTGCCGCGGCTTGTGCTGACAACATTCCGTGAGTGTAAACTGTAACTACACATGTTTGTGTGATGATCAACTCCCGTCGCTTCAGTGGATGATGGCTCTGCAGATCAGTTCCTGTTTTATAAGTTTTCACGTGAGACGTGAGTCCGATTCCAGGTTTGCAGATATGAACCCAAGTGTAGTCATTGTTGGTGGACTTAGGTTCTGGCTGTGCAGTGAGCACATCTTTTTATTAAGTTTACAATCTGTTGACTGACCAGCTGGGTTGTGGTAGGAAATTGAATGTTGCAAATATGCAGTGTGCTATGCCAGTTAAAATACCCTTTGCATGTGGTTAATGTATAACATGCTGTGGACTACTGTGCAGTGATCAGTGCATTGTGAGCGATGTTCATAAACCAATTAGGCATCGTGCATGTGTCGTGTATATTCGTCATTTCAGTATGTGCCGCAGCAAAGTTCATATGGTGATGGTATTGCTATGACTGTATCTACATGCACTTGTCCGGACAATTTTGTGCTCAATGCCAAATATTGGCGACGCATGTTTTCTTGTAGTGGTGCCAAGACATTGGAATGCTCTGCCAGGAGACAGGTACATATTATTACATGCACACCTAGCTGCTTTCAAGAAAGGAATAGAAGTCAGCCAGTCTTTCATCAGTTAGAACATTATATGTACAGTCATCGCTTGTTTATCTGCTCACTTTGATTTCCAATGATTTTGGCTTTGTATACGTGGAATGTATCATGAATGCTATGACTATAGGTTGTATACGTGGAATGTATCATTAATGCTATAACTATAGGTTGTATATGTGAAATGTATCATGAATGCTATGACTATAGGTTGTATATGTGGAATGTATCATGAATGCTATAACTATAGGTTGTATACGTGGAATGTATCATGAATGCTATAACCATAGGTTGTATATGTGGAATGTATCATGAATGCTATAACTATAGGTTGTATACGTGGAATGTATCATGAATGCTATAACTATAGGTTGTATACGTGGAATGTATCATGAATGCTATAACTATAGGTTGTATACGTGGAATGTATCATGAATGCTTTAACTATAGGTTGTATACGTGGAATGTATCATGAATGCTATAACTATAGGTTGTATACGTGGAATGTATCACGAATGCTATTACTATAGGTTGTATACGTGGAATGTATCATGAATGCTATGACTATAGGTTATATATGTGGAATGTATCATGAATGTTGACCAGTTTTATTACACTCCAGTACGTGACATGACCTTAGATGTAGAACAAATACTGTAGCTGTGAAGCGTGAGCAGTCACTGCCACAGTTAACTGTGTGATTTGATGCATGACACGTGAAAATTTCAGTTATTTTTTAGTTAATCAAGATGGTGTTGCCAGCCATTTGGTTCCCCGAAAGGGTGTGTGAAAATAGATATATGAAAATTGGATTACTGAAAAAATTGAGTTTTGAAGAACAAATAAACAAGGCTTAACTATTTATATATTTAAAATAATATATTACTGATATTTAATCGTTTGGAGTAGATGTTGGTATGGTAATTTTTTTAGCAGTCTGACTTAGGTCATATTATGTATTTAATTATACATGTGTAGACATTCTGTAATCATGCATTGTGGTGGCATGATTAAAGACATTTAGATATCATTTATTTTCATGTGTGAGGTACATAGATGTCAACATTACCGCTTTCGTGTGGGAAATACCACTTTTACCCTATTGACCAGCTTTTCCACTTTTTGGTCATAATGTCTAGCTTTTTTATATTCCGAAACAAAAAAGTTCACAATAAAATCGATCTATTTGTTGCACAAGAGGCCATTCTAGGCAGACGAGGCCCTTCTAGGAACATTTTATTTATTTGGGCTCGAGTGATTTCACATTTTTAATGAGAAAGGCCGGCACATCAAAATGGTGGCTCGTAAAACAACACGTTAAAATTATGAAAGTTGAGTGGAGTTGGTGTTTCCTGATTTTCATGAGCACTTTCCCGTTTTTCCATGAGCAGATGTTAGAACTTGTATAGTGGACATGTGGTGGTAACAGACGATGCTATGACAGGCATGTTTTAAAGATATCTCATCCACAGTTTCTTTTATTTAACTGCAGCCAAGGTATCACCGCTGGTGAAGCACACCTCATTGGAAACGGATGCTCAGTTGGCGAGGAACTGCGGCGCAGTCATCTGCGCAATGTGGCGTGCCACACAAGACAGTGTCCACAAGCAGAGGCTGATGCATGTTGGCATAAAAGTTGTTCAGTAAGTGTGGTCAGCGGACTTATAAAAGTTTTCCAGTAAGTGTGGTCAGCGAGATTATAAAAGTTGCCCAGTAAGTGTCGTCAGTGGGCTTATAATAGTTTTCCAGTAAGCGTGGTCAGCGAGATTATAAAAGTTGTCCTGTAAGTGTCGTCAGTGGGCTTATAAAAGTTTTCCAGTAAGTGTGGTCAGCGAGATTATAAAAGTTGTCCAGTAAGTGTCGTCAGCAAGCTTATATAGTTATAAAAGTTGTCCAGTAAGTGTGGACAGCAGGTTTATAAAAATTGTCCAGTAAGTGTTGTCAGCGGTTAACTGATGAACAGCTAGTTGGAGTTTTTGTATAATTAAAATGCCCAAATATCCGAATTGCTTGTCTCAGTGTACATCTAAAGTAACAGTTTTATACTTCATGTTCTAATCTTCTTTATTGCTATAGTCTATTTACTGTCAGAAATTGCATAAAATGGGAATTTCACAGAACAATCAATCATCCGATAAAAAAATTATAAATTTAAAGATTTATTGGTCTGTCTTTCGTTGCCATACAACAATCTCTATAGTTTATACAGTGTAAGACTGGCATATTTTATTTAATCACCAGATCAGTGTGTTTAACATAAGAGAGCATACTCTTGTTTAACTCTTGTTTAAAATATCGAAAGAAGTGTTTGCTATATCGGGTAACTTGCGAAGTGGGAATAGCCGGACTACCTTTGCAACATTTTGGCAAAATTTTGACAGATTACAGGGACAATTATTAGTCTAACTAAATAACACATTTGCACAAACAAGCTACCATATCGCAGTGGATACTAGATAGGTTTTTAATTTTGCGCAAAAGTTGAAGTGAAAATATTGGACGTTAAGTTAGATATTCACTGTGAAGCTTCTCAGAAAATGTCACTTGTGTTGTGGGTTGTTTTAGGTCTGTGCAGGTTGAACAAATACGCCGTGTCCAAGATTACTCCAACCAGTTTGGCCTACTTGTGGTAGAAACCAAGAAACGTCTCAGTAATCTGACAATGTTTGCATCGTTGCTTGCTACGATCTGTTATGCCACTCTCAATGGAGTACAAACGACAATTAAGTCTCTTCATTGCAAGCTCAGCGATCTCAGCAAGACATTTGCTGAGGTATGTTTCGATTGTCAATTGAGAACACTCGTCTGTTTAGTAATGTTATGCAATTGGTTGATTGTTTAGCTATATATTGTTGCCTTTTATAATTTTTTATTATCTTAAAGTGCCATGCGTAGAGCACCATGTCATAGTGCTATATAAATATCATATTTATTTATTTACTTTAAAAAAATTAATGTCAATCAAAATTAATGTTATTTGTGATACAAAAATATTTGTTTAAAGCTCTACTACTGGCACAACATACAAAATAAAATATTGCTAACTGTTGGACTTTGTGCCTTCAATCAACTACCAGACTCTGTACTGTATTTTGTTTTTTCTCTGCTTATGTTTTGTGCATATATCTTGCTTCTACTAGGTCGATAAATTGACTGACGATGCAAATCACTACATTGATGAGTATGCAGAAAAAATAGTGCAAAAAAGGGAACTGCAGTCACGGTGGAAACATACTCTAGGATGTCAAGAATCTGACAAATGGTAAGTGGTTAGTCATAGTCCACAATGTGACATGTTACAGAAAACAGATAATTGTATTGTTTTATTTCAGCATCAAATTCAGTTCCATGGTTAATATGTGCATAATTGTATAGATGATATGAACTTTGAAATTCCGTGATGTTAAGATACAAGCCGGTGAACTAAAAGTGAAGACGCATTTAATGTTATAGGAAATAGAATAGAGTTACGCTTATTGAATATCTTAACACAGTCTAATTGAGGTCAGGATTTTAAAGGCCTCTCGTACGGGCAGAATGCCTGTATAAAAGACCTGCTGTATCCTTATGAGATTTTTTTAATGTTCAGTTTTAATATATAATATTAAATTTTAATTAAGAAACAAACAACTTCATCTACTAATAATAATCAGAATTATTTTTAAAACTTCCCTGGGCACAGCGGCCAAAAATACCCAACCCTGTATTTTTGCAAAGCAGCCAGCCTGCCGACTGCTATTTGGCTATTTAAAAAAAATTGGGTAATTGTTTTAGTAAAACGGAACTAACAAATATGGCTACAGTTGCTTCTCTGAGTTGATGGTGTTGATGTTTGTTTTTCGTAAATATTTCCTAAAGTTTGCTTCATGATTTGAAAATCAAATAATTGTAACACAGAAATTTTAACAGCATATTTCATTCACAAATTCAGCGGTTGGGATATATTCATTTTATTATTATTATTATTACTAACATTTATATAGCGCCATATATCCAGGACCAGCCCATTCATAGGCGCGTACACACATTTTGCTGCAATAGTGCAAGCAACACGCGACATAAAGCATAATTTGTGATCATCTTAACGTAAACCAGTTTTCAAAAAGTTTGCCTGTATGACACTTCACAATTTACTGCGGTCTTTTCTTAAGGCCTTATTGATCTTCCTATTGAGCTGAACTGAACTAATCTCTTCCCTCAGGTCATTCGTCCTCTTTGTATTTGCCTTCTTTGCTCCTGTAATTCTCAAAATTTCTCACAAACTTGCAGCTAATTGTGTGGTCAGTCAGCAATGTAGAAAAAGAAGATTGCTTATTGCTGGTATAGCAGATCTTGTCTGCATTTTCGTCATGGTATGATATGATAAGCTGTGGTGGTTGCAGTGGCGTGGAGGTTAGAGCATTGGACTGTCAGGTGTGGGGACTTGGGTTCGGGTCCACCTGCTGCTTATAATTCGCAGCTTAGACAACTTTGTTCAGCCCACACTCTCTATGTCTATTGGATGAGACACTTGTAGTTGTAGGTTCCCTCTAAATTGTGTCTATACCAGGGGAAGTAAAAGATCCCACACAGAGGGCAGATGGGTAACCTGTCTCGGACTCACAGAGGGACGGTCTCTGTCTCTAGCCCGCTGACTCCTCCCTTCCTCTCATGGCAGAGGGTGAAAGCAAGAGCTGCTTCCCGGTCAGGCATGTGAGAGATGCTGAGCAGACAGCGTGTATGACAGCAGTGTCGTGCTGACTCCCTAGAAAGGGGTCTATTGCAGTATATGGTTGGATAAGCTAAAAAATGTGACAGTGTTTTTTATTTCAGTGTCGACAAAATGCGCATCATGCAGGACAGTGTGAAGGAGATCCGAATTAGCTTCATTCAACACAGGAAACTGAAGAGTCTGTCCGCCAGCGAAGACCAGATACATCACTACGACAAGTGAGTGTAACATACTTCGCAATAACACAAAAACAAAACTGAATATGTTATGTTGCTGAAGAGATAAACTATGGTAATCTGGATTGTTCCCAGAAATTTACCCACATAATAGGGTTTTCATGGTAAATATTGCAATGAGATAAGGTACATAAACAATATTTATTGAAAGATCAAACATTAGTACTAAGAACCTTGGTTTCACTTTGTTTTTTATTATAAATATGGTTCATTTGAGCATGATGCAGAAAGTTATCATTAATATATATCCCACTTTAAAAAACATTGATGTGTGATTACTGTTTTTGTACAAATAATTGTCCCTCCCCAAAAAACCTTAATGCTTATGATTGTTATCCCCGTGTAGCAGTGTAAACAATGCATTGCAACTTGTTTTCTGCAACATCACAAAGCTTCAACAATTTATTCAGTTAACAATTTACGAATTTACAGGAGGAAGCTGTGTAAACTATATGATGATGGCCGATGTTTACTAGACCGACACTGTCTGCAAAATGAGCAAACAGTCTTCCGCAAAGCAGTCCGACTTTACGAGTAAGTACTTTTACGTAAACGTATTACTACTTTACGCACATAAAATAGTACTCTTGAGATAGACCGTGGTTTGACTATACATGGAAAAGGCTGGACACAATGTGCACTTACATTGCTGCATCAGTTGCGGTTCAGTTCATCTAGTTTCCCCTTATTCTGCTTCTTGTGCTTAGCAAATAGACATTAAAGGTCCCTCAATAAATATTTTGTGTTTGCTTCATTTTGGAATGATTTCCCAGGGCATCAAATTTACCTGAAAAGTTAGGGGCTGACCCCTGAACTTTAAAAATTAGGGACCAACAATGAAATTTAGGTGCCAATTGACTAGGATAGCAGGTTTCATCTATTAATTATTAAATACTAAGGTGCTTAGGCCCAACCTATATATATATATATATATATATATATAGCCCAGAGACCATGGCGATGAGGAAAAAAAGAAAAAGCCCAAGTTTACGGAATTAACTGGGTGAGAAGAATTGCTGGAGTTAAAAGTGAAGAATGGAGGAGCTGAGGGAGGTTGGTGGGAGACAGAGTAGACAAAGGGAGAATGGAGGAGGTGGGGAAGGAGCTTGGTGTGGAAGAGTTTCAGGAGGAAGCTGGTGAGGAGTTAGTTAAAGTGGGCTGGACACGTGGACCGAATGGAATGGAGAAGAGTAAGACCGATGCTGACATGGGAGGACTGTGCGAAGACCGATTTGACGGCTTTGGCGGCTTTGGGAGGGGAGTGGAGAACGATAACGAGGGATGGGGAAGTGGAGACAGATGGTGGACACAGCAGTGAAAAGGGAACAGTGACAGAAGAAGGAAAAAAAAATTGATGACCAGTATTAATGCCAGCCTCATCCCGGACTTAAGGGGTAAAGAGGAGAACAACCACATAATGTGTATATACCTGGTACATACATATGAATATACCTGGTACGTACATATGTATATACCTGGTACATACATATGTATATACCTGGTACATACATATATACGTACGTAATGTATAATCATCGAACAAATTATAAATTATTTTGACCGGATCTGGATGAAATTCAATGAAAAGAGGACAAAAGTGGTCCAGTTTTGTAGGGTTGCAACGATTCATTGATGTATCGCAGGGCTGCAACGATGCATTGATGTATCGCAGGGCTGCAACGATGCATTGATGCATCGCAGGGCTGCAACGATTCATTGATATATCGCAGGGCTGCAACGATGCATTGATGCATCGCAGGGCTGCAACGATGCATTGATGCATCGCAGGGCTGCAACGATGCATTGATGTATCGCAGGTCTGCAACGATGCATTGATGTATCGCAGGTCTGCAACGATTCATTAATGTATCGCAGGTCTGCAACGATGCATTGATGTATCGCAGGGCTGAAACGATGCATTGATGTATCGCAGGTCTGCAACGATGCATTGATGTATCGCAGGGCTGCAACGATGCATTGATGTATCGCAGGGCTGCAACGATGCATTGATGTATCGCAGGGCTGCAACGATGCATTGATGTATCACAGGGCTGCAACGATGCATTGATGTATCGCAGGGCTGCAACGATTCATTGATGTATCGCAGGGCTGCAACGATTCATTGATGTATCGCAGGGCTGCAACGATGCATTGATGTATCGCAGGGCTGCAACGATGCATTGATGTATCGCAGGGTTCATTGATGCATTGATGTATCGCAGGGCTGCAACGATGCATTGATGTATCGCAGGGCTGCAACGATGCATTGATGTATCGCAGGGCTGCAACGATGCATTGATGTATCGCAGGGCTGCAACGATGCATTGATGTATCGCAGGACTGCAACGATGCATTGATGTATCGCAGGGCTGCAACGATGCATTGATGTATCGCAGGGCTGCAACGATGCATTGATGTATCGCAGGGCTGCAACGATTCATTGATGTATCGCAGGTCTGCAACGATGCATTGATGTATCACAGGGCTGAAACGATGCATTGATGTATCGCAGGTCTGCAACGATGCATTGATGTATCGCAGGGCTGCAACGATGCATTGATGTATCGCAGGGCTGCAACGATGCATTGATGTATCGCAGGGCTGCAACGATGCATTGATGTATCACAGGGCTGCAACGATGCATTGATGTATCGCAGGGCTGCAACAATTCATTGATGTATCGCAGGGCTGCAACGATTCATTGATGTATCGCAGGGCTGCAACGATGCATTGATGTATCGCAGGGCTGCAACGATGCATTGATGTATCGCAGGGTTCATTGATGTATTGATGTATCGCAGGGCTGCAACGATGCATTGATGTATCGCAGGGCTGCAACGATTCATTGATGTATCGCAGGGCTGCAACGATGCATTGATGTATCGCAGGGCTGCAACGATGCATTGATGTATCGCAGGGCTGCAACAATTCATTGATGTATCGCAGGGCTGCAACGATTCATTGATGTATCGCAGGGCTGCAACGATGCATTGATGTATCGCAGGGCTGCAACGATGCACTGATGTATCGCAGGGCTGCAACGATGCACTGATGTATCGCAGGTCTGCAACGATGCACTGATGTATCGCAGGGCTGCAACGATGCACTGATGTATCGCAGGGCTGCAGCGATGCATTGATGTATCGCAGGGCTGCAACGATGCATTGATGTATCGCAGGGCTGCAACGATGCATTGATGTATCGCAGGGCTGCAACGATGCATTGATGTATCGCAGGGCTGCAACGATGCATTGATGTATCGCAGGGCTGCAACGATTCATTGATGTATCGCAGGGCTGCAACGATTCATTGATGTATCGCAGGGCTGCAACGATTCATTGATGTATCGCAGGGCTGCAACGATGCATTGATGTATCGCAGGGCTGCAACGATGCACTGATGTATCGCAGGTCTGCAACGATGCACTGATGTATCGCAGGGCTGCAACGATGCACTGATGTATCGCAGGGCTGCAATGATTCATTGATGTATCGCAGGGCTGCAACGATTCATTGATGTATCGCAGGGCTGCAACGATTCATTGATGTATCGCAGGGCTGCAACGATGCATTGATGTATCGCAGGGCTGCAACGATGCACTGATGTATCGCAGGTCTGCAACGATGCACTGATGTATCGCAGGGCTGCAACGATGCACTGATGTATCGCAGGGCTGCAGCGATGCATTGATGTATCGCAGGGCTGCAGCGATGCATTGATGTATTGCGACATTTTTAAGAATACAATACTCTATATATTTTACAAGAATCGCGATACCTGTACGACACATGAACATTTTTCATTCAAAGTATCATCTTATTTAAAAACCTATAAACACCCTTAGAAACTGTTTCGAGACTATCAATACTAATGTATAACAGCATGATGTAGTCCCGTAACATGGGTAGTAGTTTGTTGTAGCCAGAGGCTCAACATGAAAATGGTAAAATATAGCACCATATTGTACGGTAAAAGTTCATGCGTGTGTCTTAATCATTAACTACGGCTATGTCACAGGACGTCATTAAAATGTTGCCCTAAATATACATACACATATATGTATCAAATATATGTATTAGTTACTGATAGTTTGATAACCTCTTTTTAATAAATACAACGCGACAAGATCACCTGAGATTGATGGGCAGTATTTGCTGTGCACATGGTTGCGGATTGTTCTTTGCTGCATATTTCGGTCAGAAAAGGGGTTTTAAATTTTGTGTGTGTAACATATATACATACAACACAGATTTAAGTGATGGCAGGTAGGCATATTTAGTTAACAGTAGAATATTATTTGTATTCATCAGACAGTAGTTCACAATGCTACTCATAATTTTAAAGTAATTTCACAATGGTTGTTTCATCATATTTGCCCAAAGGTCTTGACATTTTAGTTATTGTAATTTGTTCTTGAAAAATATGTTTTCAGTAGACAAGCTGAACTGTAAAATGTGCACCCAATAAATGTACTCAGCTAAACTTATGTATTGTTATGTAACGCAATACGTATTGTATCGTGACACAAATATTGCGATATGTATCATGTTGTGGCTTAGTGTATCATTGCAGCTCTACAGCTTTGTATACTGTGATGAAAGACTGTTCACTAAAATAACCCCCGTCAAGATATGATGATGGCTATTTTGTTTCCCTGTACGTAGTCTGCTGTTGGCGTGTTTCCAGGCTGATCGATGCAATGGTGGGCAGCAAAGTGCAAAAGGTTGAGTCTCAAATCATGACGGCTACTGAAAAACTCAACTCCATCCGCCCTCATCTGGATATGGTGGGTGTTGATGATGGTTTAAAAAAATCAGTATTTTTTGTGGGTGCATAGTTGAAGCCCAACTTTGGACAATTTGTTTAAATACCTGGGGAAATATTGTGTACTGAATCACCACCTCACATACAAATCTGCAAGAATTACATCATTTCATCTACTGTATTTCATGCACCTTTTAGCTTAATTTTTATTCTGTATATACAATGCTTTTGTAAAAAGTATATCATTAAGCCTGTGATTTTCTACAAATTAAAACAAAATTGGCATCTTTGTGCAACTTTATGTTGTAGATTCAAACGGACTTGGAAAAGCTCTTTAGCCAAAAGAGTGATGTTGTTTTGGAGAAACCTTCACCCATGACTCAACAACAGAACGGAGAAAATAAAACACAGTCAGATTCGGTGACAAATGGAACTTCCTCTATGTCAAAGCCCAAGCCGTGCAGTGATGAGCTGTTAACGATGCTGCAGGCTGAGTAGGTGTCATAGCAGCCTTCAGTCTCTTCCCCCGTGGCCCCTTGCTGGGTGGGGCCACGTCACTTAGTCTATTCCACCATCTCAACGAGCTGTCTCCATCCATCGTGATATGCTATTCTCTCCCAGTCTCAGGTGTTCACCTCTACCTTTTTGAGATCTCTTTTAACGCTGTCCCTCCTTCTTAATTTTGGCTCTTCTCCTTCTACTGCCCTCTTCTGCTTTCCATGCTCTCTTTGTCAATCTCTCCTCACTCATTCTCTGTATGTGTCCTGTCCACTGCAGTCTGCTCCCCACTACCTTCATCCTCCCCACTACCTTCATCCTCCCCACTACCTTCATCCTCCCCACTACCTTCATCCTCCCTACTACCTTCATCCTCCCCACTACCTTCATCCTCCCCACTACCTTCATCCTCAGGAATTTCTTCATTCCAATCTCTTAATTCCCCCATCTTCCATGTGTACGTCACAGTACGTGTCATAGTATTGTTCTGGTACATGAAATCCTTACATTGTTTAATTACTACACTTCTACTGTCAACATTTTACATTGAGATTTGTGTAATTGATGCTATTTTAATACTTGAATTATCCCTTGTATCTAAATGTATGTATTGTTCAAATAAATCAATTTGATTGAGTAATATTTCAGTGAATGAAACATATGGCGTTTTGGCTGAATTAACCAGGATGGTGTCATGTTATTTCAAAGTTATCACCTGGAATTGAAAAAGTACTGGAAGCTGCAATAGAACAGGCGTTCAACATTTCTGGCCTTTCCACTGATGACGTTTTGTTTGTGAACCTTTGTTTAATAACTTAAATAGTCAGACCAATCACATCATGTGGATGTTGTGTATGCAGTACGGGTTTTTTGAGGAATACAACCCTGATTTAATATAGATTTGCTTAAACTGGAAAAAATCATCATAAAATACTGCTGTTTTCAACAAAACCTAGCAGATTTTACTTGATGTAGCTCATAGTTGTGTTGTGTTTTGTTGCAGGATGTCCGGACTGAAAGAAGACATGGAGAAAAATCAAACTATCCTGTTGCAGTAAGTATCAGGTTAACCGTTCATACTACGGATGGGTTCTGGCTGTCTGAATTAATTATGTCTGCGCATTCATGTATGCATACATTCATGTATGCATACATTCATGCAAGTGTTTTTTTTTCAAGACTCCCTGCATTGTTACTTAAACTAAAAGCCCATAGTATAGGTAATGATGTAATCAACTGGATAGAAAAGTGGCTTACACACAGAAGACAGAGAGTAATAGTAGATGGTGAGATTTCAAACTGGAAATCTGTTCTGTGTGGGGTACCACAGAGATCAGTAGGCATGTGAGTAGGCATGTGAGTATGCGTGTGAGTAGGCATGTGCTTGCATGCGTGTGTGCGTGGATGTGCATTATGTAGTAGAAAATGACAGCCGTTCTAGCATCATTTTAACTGGCCACAAGACGTATTAAGAACAATTATGTATATTAAAAAAATAAATGATAATAACTAGTGATAGAATAACATTTGCCAGGTAATTGTTAGAAAAGATGGGGTATTAATAAAAATATGATTTGCCTACCGCAAAAAAAATATCTAAAGTTTGCTGTATGTGTGTTTAACATAGAGCAATGAAAAATAACCTATTGAATTCTGGTTGGTAAGAAACAGTATTATAAAGAAACTGTTCGTTTTATCAGAGGAAATAAAGTGCATTCTTAACCTGTAACATTTATTTACTGAGGTGAGATCATTTCACGTAGTCACTTGTTTGGGAAATGTTTACTGCATAATATTTATGAATACAATAAATGCAATATATATACACGAGAATTAGCGACAGACAAACGTGATACAACACAGAATGTCTGCTCTCACGTATACAAATGTTGACCATTTCCTGTTTATTTGTAGACTTGATGATGGAGTGCTGTGTACTTGAGATTCCTTACTGCAGGTACTGATCTACCTTCGTAGTTTATGCACATATGCACATGCAAACACAGATGCACGCATAAGCATGCGTGCACACACACTAAGAAAACAGCCTCTTTTGGAAGTTGTAATTTTAAAATAACATTTTACAACCAATTTCGAAATCTACCAGTTTCAGGCTTTGCAGTGATGTCACAAACGCCGCAATGACGTCACACAGAAACCCCAATTGTAGATTTATTCTTAGTGGATAGGTGTATCTATTGTGAATATTGTCTGTAGTCTTTGCATTGCACGTGATAAATTCCCCAGTGGCAACCAGTTTAATTGTTCCTTATCCAACCAGCCATTCGGCATTTTTAATCCACCCAGTTTCTTTTCAATTAACGTATTTACGCACGCACGCACGCTTGCACACACACTCATCACTGGGTATGATTGTCAGGTCAGTCTGTTCAGACAAGTTTTTGTTGCAGTTGGAGAAAGTTGCACTCACATGTGGAGCCACCTGTGTGTCAGAGGACGGGGTGTGCCTGTGCCATGCCGTGGAATGTGATACGTCACAGTTGGAGGAAGAGTCACGTGACACGTGGAGCAAGTATCACGTCAAGGATGGGGAAGCAGTGTGTTGGAGCAACAGTGTTTAATGCCGTTTCAATATCGTCAGTACATTCAGTGTTTGTTCGAAATATACCTTGCTTAGACTTGTCACTATCTAAGACACCCCTCCAACAAGTATAACTTGTACGCACCACACACAGCAATTATATAATTATCAATGAAATACAATAACTGGCAACTGTTGCAATCTACGAGGAATGATGTTCACAATGCAACACACAAGCTGACAATGACCCAAACTGCTCACATCACAGACACCGTCGATGCCGTGGGAGGTGAGGTTCTGCTTCTTGCATTCTCCCAACATTTCGCTTGCCCTGGGCTCGACGCCGTGCACGAAGGCCTGGAGGAGAGTCCTCAATCCTGACTTCGTGCCCTGGTCCGTGTGAGCTGAAGTAACATGGCGTCGATACTGGGTGGAAGGTTATAGATGCCGAAGGTGAAGCTGTGATTGGCACCAAAGCTGGACTTATGATTGGCGCTAAAGCTGGACTTATGATTGGCGCCAAAGCTGGACTTGTGATTGGCGCCAAAGGTGGATTTGTATTATCAACCAAAGGTAAACATGTGATAATGCTGCCAATAGAGCATGTAGGTCTTGGAGCAGGCACGATAGGTGGACACTATCAGTGCGTCCTTGACGTCTTGTGTAGGTTCCCCGCTTTGCCGGAAAAACCCGTTGGTGACTGTGTCGCCACCTTGCCGAGTGTAGCCTGCTGTATTTTTCAATCATCCATGGGGGTACATTATCATTGCAGAATTTATGGATATGCGCAAATGCGTTATTTTGCCAATATAAATGTGCACATTAAAAATTGTGTTGGCATATTGCAAGCACTTGCAAATAGTTGTAAATATGTTGCAAATAGTTTTGCAATACTTTTCAGCACTAGCAATTAAAGTATATATATCAATATTTAATAATAATACAATAACGTGTTATAAAAGTGTAAATTGTTTGTGTATTATTCTCCACCACTGTAGTATATTTACTACCAGACGCATAGTACACGGTGTGTAGGATATTGATAAGTACATAGTGGTACCATTATCTGTACGGTGTATGTGTGTTTGAATATAGGGGGAAAACAACTGTTGATAAATATCAATATTTCATGCCGGGTTTGTTTAACAAAGATTATTCAGTTGGATAACTACTTACATTTGCTCATTTAATTTAGCTCGCGTTAGCTCATTTAATTTATTCTTTTAATCTGTTTTAGCTCGTATTAATGTAGTGCACTTATATATGTACAACTGTAGCGCCTTTGAGCAGATGTTTCACCTGGATACATGGCACGTTATAAATGTTTAATAATAATAAATAATATGTTAGGGTTAGTACAAAATGCCTGCATTGTATATAAACTAACGGGTGTCTTTAAAAAAATCATTTACATTTATTCTTATTCTCGATGTCAAAATATGATACCGCGCCTGATTATACGGTAAATAACATTACATGACACTATACGCAAGGAGATATTTATTTTGTTTTATGACCTTACTGTGGCGTTATAAACCATAATATGGCGTTTAAATGTCACAACAGATGATCTTTATCGAATATAAGCCACCGTAGCACGTGCTCAGAAGTGTTTATAAATTTCCCGGTACCTTATTTTCAGCACATAATGGATTACATCAAATATACGGACATGCCTAGAAAGAACGAGAAAGTTCCACCTGGTCGACTTCTAAAACAAAGTTTGTACAATTTAATTTGAAGATGATTTTTTGAAAGACCAAGTATTGTATGAGGTCTATGTAAACTGTACATATAGACGGTACCCTTGCAACTTAATATTACTCAGTTATTTTATTTGAAACGTTCTTTTGTGTTTTTGCTTCACTTGATGCACCGTGGAAAGATTGGTAGGTTCTTCATTTGGTTGAGGTTTGCTCCGTAAGTCTGACTTGTCGAATTTGTAATACGTTGTTTAATTTTTCATTGTTGAAAATAAATGACATGGGTTCAACATGTGCGTGTGTGATATACACCTGATAGTAATGTGCATGTGTGATATAATAATAATAATAGAACTTTATTTTTACACCATCAAATCCGGGGCTACTGCCCCGTTCACGGGTGTGTACACACACATCAGTTCACACGATACAAACTTGTATGTAGATAGTGATAATAATAATACATGCGCTGTATAAAATGTTAAAAACTATGCAGAAACTTCGCGTGTGTAAATTATTTTAAGAAAAAGTATACTAATTACATGGCAGTTGTATATAAAAAATAAATCTTAAATAGGAAATAAAACGCTTATATCATCAATAGTACAGAACATAAATAGGATTGATAATATGTAATAAGATCATTAAAAATGCAATATCAAAGCGGTAAACCCATTAAGTGGAAAAAAGAAATGTCTTTAGTAGCTTCTTGAATTGCGGGTGGTTGCCACCTGACAGTAACGTGCGTGTGTGATATACACCTGATAGTAACGTGCGTGTATGATATACACCTGACAGTGACATACACCTGACAGTAACAGACCCGTGACCCAGTTGACATTAGAGTGCACCTAACAGGAACATACACTTGACACAGTTGACAATAACATGACAGTAACATACATTTGACTGTAAGAGACGCATGGCAGTGACATGTACACAACTCTCACAAACACATGTTGAAAGTAACACTCATGACAGTATCATACACCAGACAGTAACATATCATTGACACTGTTGACAGCAACAGAGGCGTACCAGAAAGGATGAAGACTACACAAATTACAAAGAGGCACTTAATGCAGCTACGAATGAAATTAGACAATCTAAAAGGAGCTATGAGCAAAAATTAGCATGTAACAAAGAAATAACAGCAAGAGCTTCTATGTATATATCAGGAGTAAACAAAACGTACGAGACAAGGTTGGACCACTAGAAGACAGTGCTGGAAATATAATATCACAAGGATTTTTAATGGTGAAGACCTAAATGGATACTTCAGTTCAGTGTTATGGTGGACTTCCTTGTTAAGCATAAATTATTAAATCCATCTCAACATGGATTCCTAAAAGCGAGGACATGCTTAACAAATATGTAACGTTTTTTTTTGAAGAAATCACCAAGTGGCTAGACGAGGGATCACCAGTAGATAGTATATACTAATATTTTGAGAAAGCTTGCCACATCAAAGATTACTACTTAACTTAAAAGCCCATGGTATCGGGGACGGCATAATCGGTTAGAACAATGACTGACTGACAGAAGACACCATTGTTGTAGTAGATGGGAGGTTTCAAACTGGAAATAAGTTTTGAGTGGTGTACCACAAGGATCAGTATTAGGACCTTTATTATTCTTAATATATACCAATGACGATAATATAACAAGCAACGTACTGAAATTTGCAGATGACACAAACGTGTTTAGAAGGACTAACAATGATGGTGATAAACAACATTCACAAAACGGTCTGAGAAATGGCAGATGTTGTTAAATGTTGGGAAATGTAAATGCCTATATAATATACAGGACATGGGAACATGGGATATAAACTATAAAATGGGAGATACTGTTCTGGATATTACTGTAAAGGAAAAGGACTTAGGAATAACAATAAGTGCTGATATGAAAGTTCCAGAGCAGTGTGGTATTGCAGTTTCAAAGGGTAATCAAATTCTTTGGTTGATTATGAGAAATAAACATACAAGGAGAAAAAGCTAATTATACCTATGTATAAAGCAATAGTTAGGTTTCATTTAGAGTACTGTATACAAGCTTGGAGACCATGTCGTAAGAAGGATATAATTATATATATATATTATATATATATATATATACATATGCTTGAAAGAATACAGAGGAGAGCAACTAAAATGATTCCAGGATTAAGATACCTTTGTTATGAAGAACAACTGAAAGAATGTGGTTTAACAACCCTAAAGACAAGGCTGTTAAGAGGATATCAAATTGAAATGTTTAAGATATGGAAATGGTATGAAAATATTGATAGAAATATTTTTGTCTCACTCAAGAAAGATAATAGAACTAGAGGACATGAAGTAACATTAGTAAAGGATCAGTGTAGATTGGATATCAGGAAGTACTCGTTATCACAGAGCACAATCAATGAATGGAACAAATTATCTACAGATTGTGTAACTGCTAGCTGCCTGAATATGTTTAAAAACAAGGTCGACATATCTCAGGAGAGCGAATTACACATAGATAAGCCAATGGCTCTCGATAAGCCAATGGCTTCCTTGTCCACTTGCCATCTTGGCCTTTGTCGTGGATGGCAATCTTGTTAAATCTTGTTAAACATACACCAGACAGTAACATACAATTGACAGAGTTGACAGTATGTTAACCTGACAATAACATACACTTGACAGTAACAGACACATACACATGACAATAACATACACTTGACACAATTAACAGTAGCATACACATGATAGTAGCATATGTGTTACTATCAGGTTATGTTATTGTCAGGTTGTATATTAGTGTCATGGGTCTATTGCTGTCAAGCGTATGTTACAGTCAGGCTATATTACTGTCAACTGTGTATGTTACTGTTGGTGTATATTACTGTCAACTGTGTTAAATGTATGTTACTGTCAAGTGTATGTTATTGTCAGGTGTATGTTACTGTCATATGTATGTTACTGGCATGTGTGTGTGTTACTGTCACGTGTCTGTTACTGGCATGTGTATAGCGTGAGTAACTTCTTCGCATACTACCGACAAAACCTCGCTGAACTAGAGGTAAGTAACGCTTCTAGCACATCTAAGTCTACGTCAGGGGGTGGAGTTCATTTCCCGTCCGGTTCGCGTGGTAGTTGTATAACATATGCCTTGCTCGTTAGTACCTTAACGAAAAACATATCTATAACGAAGGCTTATCTGGCTGTGTCTTCTTTTTCCAGATGCCGCGTCCTCCAACCGACAAAGCAATAGCTAGATGGCTGATAATGGGTGGCTGACATAACTATGGACGGCTGACAGACAACAGCTGTAATACATCAACTAGATATAACAATACAAATTAACGCAATCACGTCGTGTTTTTTCATCTCCACACAAAAACGTCAACATCGGACAGCGTATAAGTACACTATAACCAGACGGCCACTAACCTCATCAACACTCAACACAAGTCATTGCATTACAAAAGCTAGCCGCTAGGGAGAGCCGCTAGGGAGAGCGTCCGTCTATAGATCAGTTTTATGTCACTCCTTAGCTTGATCCACTCTTGACTTCTCGTGAACCATCTTTACCACACTTGACCCATCGGACACCCATTAACCTCTTTTTTGACCACTGACCGCCCCCCCCCCATACTACTAATGTGGGTTATGCATTACTTCAGCAGGAAATATAAAACGTCATGTCTTCTTAACTTTGATTATACTCATTCATCCACCAGTTGTCAACTTAACAATTGCATACCGATTTGAGATTGTCCTTTTGCTCTGATGCAGCTCGGTGCTTACGACGATTTTGGCGCAATAGTGAACCTTTCGGAACATTGTCAGCAGTATTGAAAGCTTACATCACCCTCACTATCGCAAAAATGGATCGATTTTGGATCATCATCACTCGTAAGGTCACTCTGATATAATGTCCGGTGACGTATGAAATGCCAAACGTTCTTGATCGAGACAACTTGCAAGAACATGAAAAAGTAATAATGTACAATGTGTTGCTTCATTTCAATGACATAGACACCACCAAGACGCTCGACAAGGAAGATGCAAAAGAAAATACAGCTAACGATGTCGCGATAGACGTAACGGAAATACCTTTCCATAGAAACAGAAATAGTCGATAGCGTTCCGAAAGCCATGACGAAAATAGCACAGCTACGGCTCGAAAAATGAAAACGGAATCGAGTGGAACGACGCGGCCAGTTGGGAAAAGCACTGATATGGTAGACGTTCACCCGTGGTTTCAAGGCGGCTGACGTACCCATGGATTTGGCAGGAAACCCTGATCGATGTGATTACATCTGTACCAGCAGGTGCAGCCGCAACCGAATGGCTTCGTGCGTGGCAAGGCATGACGGGGTGCAGTCTGGCAGCTGTGGATGCGGTTACATCAGACCTAGGCTGCCAAGTCCACACTCCTGTGTAATTTCGTGGACTTCAGCAAACCATTCGACTCTATCCACTGGACCACAGCATGGCGGACACTGGAGAGCCAAGGTATGCCACGACAGATAGTCGAGGTGATCAAGCGACTGCATGACACCTCGACAGTGGCTATCAGATAATCGGCAGAGGGCCTCATGTCTCCAACATCCGACCTGGTCATCATGTCCACCAGTGAACGTGCGGCGCAGGAGGCGCTAATGCAATTACAGGCAGCATTCGCTTTTGTAGGCCTGGAGATTAATGTTGCCAAGACTAAGTGCATGGGAGTGAGTGGTGAACAAGACCATGTACATGGGAGTGAGTGGTGAACAAGACCAAGTACATGGTAGTGAGTGGTGAACAAGACCAAGTATATGGTAGTGAGTGGTGAACAAGACCAAGTACATGGTAGTGAGTGGTGAACAAGACCAAGTACGTGTGAGTGAGTGGTGAACAAGACCAAATACGTGGGAGTGAGTGGTGAACAAGACCAAGTACGTGGGAGTGAGTGGTGAACAAGACCAAGTGCGTGGGAGTGAGTGGTGAACAAGACCAAGTGCGTGGGAGTGAGTGGTGAACAAGACCAAGTGCGTGGGAGTGAGTGGTGAACAAGACCAAGTGCGTGGGAGTGAGTGGTGAACAAGACCAAGTGCGTGGGAGTGAGTGGTGAACAAGACCAAGTGCGTGGGAGTGAGTGGTGAACAAGACCAAGTACATGGGAGTGAGTGGTGAACAAGAACAAGTGCATGGGAGTGAGTGGTGAACAAGAGCAAGTGTATGGGAGTGAGTGGTGAACAAGACCAAGTGCATGGGAGTGAGTGGTGAACAAGACCAAGTGCATGGGAGTGAGTGGTGAACAAGACCAAGTGCATGGGAGTGAGTGGTGAACAAGACCAAGTACATGGGGGTGAGTGGTGAACAAGACCAAATACATGGTGGTGAGTGGTGAACAAGACCAAGTGCATGGGATTGAGTGGTGAACAAGACCAAGTGCATGGGAGTGAGTGGTGAACAAGACCAAGTGCATGGGAGTGAGTGGTGAACAAGACCAAGTGCATGGGAGTGAGTGGTGAACAAGACCAAGTGCATGGGAGTGAGTGGTGAACAAGACCAAGTGCATGGGAGTGAGTGGTGAACAAGACCAAGTGCGTGGGAGTGAGTGGTGAACAAGACCAAGTACATGGGAGTGAGTGGTGAACAAGACCAAGTGCGTGGGAGTGAGTGGTGAACAAGACCAAGTACATGGGAGTGAGTGGTGAACAAGATCAAGTACATGGTAGTGAGTGGTGAACAAGACCAAGTACATGGGAGTGAGTGGTGAACAAGACCAAGTACATGGGAGTGAGTGGTGAACAAGACCAAGTGCATGGGAGTGAGTGGTGAACAAGACCAAGTGCATGGGAGTGAGTGGTGAACAAGACCAAGTGCATGGGAGTGAGTGGTGAACAAGACCAAGTGCATGGGAGTGAGTGGTGAACAAGACCAAGTGTATGGGAGTGAGTGGTGAACAAGACCAAGTGCATGGGATTGAGTGGTGAACAAGACCAAGTGCATGGGAGTGAGTGGTGAACAAGACCAAGTGCATGGGAGTGAGTGGTGAACAAGACCAAGTGCATGGGAGTGAGTGGTGAACAAGACCAAGTGCATGGGAGTGAGTGGTGAACAAGACCAAGTGCATAGGAGTGAGTGGTGAACAAGACCAAGTGCATGGGAGTGAGTGGTGAACAAGACCAAGTGCATGGGAGTGAGTGTTGAACAAGACCAAGTGCATGGGAGTGAGTGGTGAACAAGGCCAAGTGCATGGGAGTGAGTGGTGAACAAGACCAAGTGCATGGGAGTGAGTGGTGAACAAGACCAAGTGCATGGGAGTGAGTGGTGAACAAGACCAAGTGCATGGGATTGAGTGGTGAACAAGACCAAGTACATGGTAGTGAGTGGTGAACAAGACCAAGTACATGGGAGTGAGTGGTGAACAAGACCAAGTACATGGGAGTGAGTGGTGAACAAGACCAAGTACATGGGAGTGAGTGGTGAACAAGACCAAGTGCATGGGAGTGAGTGGTGAACAAGACCAAGTGCATGGGAGTGAGTGGTGAACAAGACCAAGTGCATGGGAGTGAGTGGTGAACAAGACCAAGTACATGGGAGTGAGTGGTGAACAAGACCAAGTACATGGGAGTGAGTGGTGAACAAGACCAAGTACATGGTAGTGAGTGGTGAACAAGACCAAGTACATGGTAGTGAGTGGTGAACAAGACCAAGTACATGGTAGTGAGTGGTGAACAAGACCAAGTACATTGTAGTGAGTGGTGAACAAGACCAAGTACGATTGAGTGAGTGGTGAACAAGACCAAGTACGTGGGAGTGAGTGGTGAACAAGACCAAGTACGTGGGAGTGAGTGGTGAACAAGACCAAGTACATGGCAGTGAGTGGTGAACAAGACCAAGTACATGATTGTGCAGTGGGATAACGGTCGCTATGAGGGTTGAGTTGTTGACTGGGAGGCGCGATCCGTGGTGATCAACGAGGAGCAGGAACAGTGCCTGAACACTGATGGTCTCAGGGCTGTCCGACCCACACACCTGTTACTGTACGATGACGGGAGCTGACACCAGTTGTGGCCGAGGCAGGCGGTTGGCTACGTGATGGTGATGCACACAGTGTCACCAAACTGGGTCACAGGGAGTATGTGGACCAGGAGAAGAACACACACCGTTGTGATGCTTGTGGGTAGGTGTTGTAGACCCTGCAGGCGCTCCGCAGTCACACTGCAAGCCGGTGGTGCATCCAAGTAACTCTAATGAATACTCGGCAACAACGCACACGTAGACAGGCCAGGGAGAGGGTGGCACGGCGGAAAGGGGAGATCCGAGGTGTGATCCCAGTGAAAATGGCGGCTGCGGATGGCACAGCTGTTTAGCCAGTGACGGAATTTGTGTACCTCGGTAGTAGCATCACTCGAGAGGGGGACGAAGGAGGTCCGGCGGCGGACTGGAATGGCCAGTGCGGTGGTTGCCACACAGGGCAAAGTATGGGATTTCAGCATAGTGCCGTTGAAGCTGAAGTAAGGCTTGTTCCGGTCGCTGTTGGTGTCCATGCTGCTGTACAATGCCGAGTGTTGGCCCATGCGTAAGAACAACACAGATGCCTTAGAAGGATTTATTTACCGCTGTCTGCGCCGTGTCACTAGGATAGAGCGAGGCTCTCCAGATCTACTCGAGGACCATCCAAGCCGTGCGGAGGTGTTCGGTGTCGCCGCTCGCCCACATGCGGAGGAGCTGGTAAGAGAAAAGCGGCTTCGCTGGATGTGACACTGCCACCGTACGAAAGAAGATCCACTGCGAGCACAAATGACAATAGCACTCAATGATGACGGACCCTGGAACAGACTGATACTGGGAGACCTGCGTGCCCGAAACATCAGGAGGGACAATGGGCTGGCGCTGGTTGCTGGAAGAGGGTGGAACGATTTGAGTAACTGAACTCGCGCAGGATAATGACAACGTTTGTCGACGACGCTCCGAAAAAAATGCATAAAACTGAGTAGGTCGCCGACACCGCCGTCACGCATCGCTACAAACGGCTTTGCAATGCCTACACTGGGAACCGTTATTAAATTCGGTACTTTGCTATGGTTTCGGTAGGATACCGACTTGTCACGACATGCAACGTAATATATACCATTGCAATGATAGTTATTTTGTTAATATTTTTCAACAAAAAGGCAAGTTTAGACGGCTTATTGAAACGTATTTACTTGTATTCGAAACGAGTTAGGAGCTATAGCGGAATCGACGCATTGTGCGTGTTCCGCGTGCGCCGTCAAAAGACGTGAAGCACTGGTCGTTCGCATCCACCCGTTTATCGGTTGGTTGAAAAACAGGGAAGAGCGATAGGGACGTTCTATGAAACAGAATTGCCATATGCAGAGTTGCCGAGTAGTTTCATGATAGTCACGGTAATGGCTTTGGATTGGAGTGCCATTGGGTTGTGTTGTGGACAGGGCTTCACCGAAATATCGAAAACATATCTTCAGCTCATATTCCACTTCATAGACACGGATCCGTGTTCCAGATACCACGTGCGCAAGGGAGTGGTGAGCAAGTTCTTTTCGCCAAAATAACTCCCAAACAGGGCGCGTTATAGTAGAGTCACGATGATGTAAATTTCCGCGTAACGACGCGTCAAACGTCCGATATCGGCTTGGTGATTTGGGTATTTAAAAATTGGCTGCATCAAAGAAAGTAATCATGGACGTTCGCTAGGACGTTGATGTCGCACTTGACTGTCCCGACCAGGGTGTCATCTTGAACCGCTGATAGTTGTTCCGTCATCTCCCATTTTGCAGCGAATACGTAGCGCAGTATACAGTCCGTGGGACTTCTCAAAGTGCTTTACGCATACTTACACCCCTGCCAGACCAGTTCATTCCAACGCCATCTCGGCTTCTCTGTGACGCATTCAGCAACGCCGCATTTCCCGCGCGAGGACAATTCGTTCACATATCCACCTCTGTCTGTAGCTATGTACGCATTTATACCGAGCCGAGCCCGACATCGAGTGATGGTCATCGGTGTCGAGTGCCTACGAATGAGTTCAGGTCCTTATTGCATTTCTTCAATACTTTCCATTCTCATTTCCACAAAAGATTAATCATGTATAACTTGCATGTAACTTGTCCTAGTCATCCGGGCACAGTCGCCGTGCAGCATAGGTTACGAGCGAGCAAACATTCCCTGTGAGTATTCAAGGAACGGTCACACTGTGCTACTTTAAAAAAAATATTTTATTTAATGCTTGTTGCACACGTATGGCACATCAGTAATGGTAACTTTCGAAACATGCACATAACATCCCCAAAAACCTTGAAAAGCAGTTGGTATTTAGCCCACACACACGTACACGCACGCACACCCACACACATATATTCCTGAGTTTGGTCGTTCTTCACTTTTCCACCACCGACCTACACTCCCATTTTCGCTGTATTTTAAATCCCATGAATATCACTACACACACAGCGTGTATAAGTAATCAATATTTCTTCTTGCTGGCAACAGGTGATCCGTCGACAATATATATATAAGCGTCACATGTTGAAATATATGTTCGTCGTTCTCGAGTTCGATCGTTCTTCACTTTTCCACCACCGACCTAAAATCCAGAGTATGTATAACTAATCACAGAGTGTGTATAACTAATCACAGAGTGTGTATAACTAATCACAGAGTGTGCATAACTAATCGAGAATTCTTCTCACTGGCAACATGTATCAACTCTACGGCGACGTGAAAGACAATGTCCAACTGATATCTGATCCATCCACAATACATATAAACACCACATGCTGAATATATTATGTTTGTCGTTCCGAAGGTACAGGTGTTACAAACTTATGCACACCAAGGCAAGCGGAATAACTCTGCCACCTGCTCCAATGACTTCCCCTTTGTTTCTGGCAGGAAGACAGCGATAACGATCGTTCCCAGCAGCGCAAAGCCAGCGTATAGCCAGAACGTACCTGGCAACAAAAAGTTATAATTAATCATTATATACCTATAGCAATCCTCCTGGTATTCGCAAAGATACTAAAAAATGCATGCACACTCAGGTTTTTGACATTTTGTTAAAACTCGATCCGTCAATGCCGATCACGGGCGTGACTTCCATCCTTTCGCTGATCACATAACGAAGTTACAAAACAGTACAGTAATCTAAAACTGCTCGGGCACATCACAAGCTGCAGGTATCCGAAAGCTGTGAGGGGGCACTATATTTGTTGATGGGTGGGTGGTAAATCCTAAATTCTTCTGTGTGGACATAGTGGTCCCTTGTTGTTTGACCTACCATATATAGTGAGTGTATTGGTCAATGTGAGAAATGTCATCGAGATGACCAGGTTGGACAGCCAGTTGACCATGGTGGCAACTGAGGTTCCAGTACTCCTTGCCCAGAGAGGATATATCTCTGAGTTTATCGTCCACGGCATTGGCCCCATTCCTGCAATATCCAACACGACAAACTGATCGGAGGGTACTGTAATCTTGTCATCGATAACATTGCCTACTGCTATGGTTGATAATGCTCGGTTTGTCATACTACATGGATTTCCCACATGCAACATGGATTTTGGAGAAATATTCAACCGTATCCCATGTTTAAATGGATTTGTTTCAAGTGCAAAGATCGTGAAGATTTTTTTGAGTTCATAACACAAGTAAAAAAAACAACTGACAAACATTGTTATGGAAATTTTTTTTATGCAAAGCATATTCCCAGTGAAACAGCTGATTTGGTTTGAATAGCAATGCCATAGGCTGATTAACCAATGAAAAATGGTTTACAGATTTATACCATTTTATACATCATTTCAAATAAAAAAAATTATTAAAAATTTTAATTGCAGGTCTGTAGCACATCACTGGTCTATACTTATTTTTAAAGACCTTAGTGTTTTGCATGTAAATAATACCATTGACACAAATTGTGAAGGTCAGTTTCTAACACTCTTTGTATATCCGGCTTCAAGTTGATAGCTAAAACCTAATGATGACATAATTATAACACTGAAATTACATGTTTTGTTGATGTGTACAGAATCTATTCATGGGGCGTCATCATTGTTGCAGATACAAAACTAAATATTGCTTTTGAACTTTAAATTTTCATGGGGCTATACCTGGAGCAAATCGATAATGAAGAATGATTCATGATCCATTGGGACTATCTGACTGCAACTAGTAACACGTTTCGTAGATGTCAACATTACCACTTTCGGGAAGGAAAACTATTTTTATTTCCTTGTTCTTGGTTTACGATGAAATGTCTTATGTTTTTATAATAACAATTTTATCTATCTATCTGTTGCACCTGACACTGTTCTAGGCATACGTCATTTGTATGGTCTCAAATGATTTCACATTTTCTCACACGTGTTCAACATGAACGATAACGACAAATGAAAATGGTAAGAATTTCCCTTTAAAAGCTCATAACTTCTATGTTACTTACCTGGTGCAAAAAAGATAAGGTAAGTCACAAGGCCCAAGGAAACTATCCATGCCACATTGGTCGGGCAATAGCTGTATGCCCATTCAAGCCCACTGGGCAAACTTGCTCCCTCACATCGGCCAGTCGATGAGCCATTGTTCAATATTGACCCATGCTGGCCATGTGCGACCGGCAAACACGAGCCATTAGTGGGCCATTGGCCAGTGTCCACAAAACAGTAGCCACAGTCAGCGTCATGAGTACAGGAGCCGCAAGAGCTGCAAAGATTAGAGACAGTTAAGAATACTCCATAATTATATCATCATTGATCAAATCTACACGTTCTGTATGTTTTTCCACTTACTTCAGAAATTATGAATCTGGCTGCCTTATTCCTATTTGTTATATTTGTGAATCTTAAAATCTAATTAATTTATGCTTTATATCAATATGTAATGTATGTGAAGGTGTGCTTGTTGGTCTCTTGGTGACCGTGTTGGACAACAATAAATGTCTTTGTAAATTATATTTGTTTATAAATTTGTAGATGCTGACCACATGATGTTAATTATGTATCAATTTTCTTTACATTATTTTCTTTACAAGTTTGGCTAATACGCTAGCGATATTGCATGTCTTGATGGGGATCCCCATTGACTGTGCCAAGATTTGTCACAATTGACCTGTTCAGTGCTTGGCTGTTGACACTACTGCACATGTGCGTACAGGGAATTGTGGGAAAAGTTGTGTTGATGCAGAGAGGTTTGAACAAAAGTAAACTATTTTAGACTGAAAATACGATGTGTTTGATGCCCACAAACTAGTAGACCATAATTTATGTGAGGAAGAATTATATAATTGTACATTAAATATAATATATTCTGGCCGCTTTGGTCATTCAAAGGTGCATTACAACACCAAAACACTAAAACATGCAAATGAGATAGTGGAATAAATATTAAGATGGTTAGAACATAACAACAATATTGGCAATAATTAAGTAAATATATAATACTATAAGTTATAAAAGGAAATAAAAAAAATAAATACTAATGTGATACCTCCCACCTATTTGATTGGAGATACAATATCAAATGCTTTTGTACAAATAACAACCATGTTGGGCAACAATGTTCACAGCAGGCTTCAGAATGTACTGCTCTGTAGGTGATAGATATATAGCGTGGTATCTGGTCTATAAGACAAAAGCACTTTACACTTCACCCTCTGGCAGACCTGTTCATTCCAACACCAACTCAATTTCTCTGGGAAGCATTCAGCCTCGCTGCAATAACTGCACGAAGACTATTCATTCAACAAAATTGTAAAATTTTTGAAATGGCAACAAGAGGATTTGAAAGCGGGATCTCTCAATGGAGAGTCCAATGTTCTAAGCACTCTGCCACCACTTACCACTCTGCCACCACTTACCACTCCGCCACCACTTACCACTCCGCCACCACTTACCACTCCGCCACCACTTACCACTCCGCCACCACTTACCACCACTTACCACTCCGCCACCACTTACCACTCCGCCACCACTTACCACTCCGCCACCACTTACCACTCCGCCACCACTTACCACTCCGCCACCATGCCCCACATTGTGGAGAAACCACACACAAACAGGACAGCATATTGATATATTCAAAAATACATTAAAATGAAACAAAGCTACTGTTAATGTAAATTAATCTTATGATACATGTGCAACAGTAGAATGCATGAGTACAACAAGTGGGACATTGCTGCCACTGCTACTGAACTGAGGGGGAGAGAGATTTATGACGAACAAATTATGAACATAAGAATACAGTTATAAAACATGACAATTGTGACTAAAATGATGATTGATCCATGGAGACCTGCAGTAAGACCTGAAGGCTCGCTGACGTGCAGGCCACCATGTGTGTGGGGATAATTCAATAGTAGTGTAACTAACCTATGGCTGTCACAATAGTCCGTCCTATTGGTTGTGTACTCATGGACTGTGACTGGAGGTGATTTCAAGGCCATCAGCTGAAAGCCCACAGCAAGGATGGCCAAACTGACCATACTGCCTGAAAGGTAAATGCCAAACATGTGGTCAGTAAAATCTGGCTCCCTAATTCAATTAATGTAGCTTATCACAAATTGGATTCATTGACGTTCAAATCTCAAATTTGTAGCATGTTAATAACATCTGCAGTCAGTTTAATAAGTGTGCATACTTTTCTTACAAACATCGAAAAAATAACTTTGATCGCTAGGTCAGGTAACTTAGGAATGTGCTTTATTTCACAGTGTATATTTTATAATTTTTTTGCAGAATTTGAACTCAGCAAAGAAAAAAATTATTTCATAGTTTGTCCGATAATTTCATCAATACTAAAAAACAAATATGTACAAACAAGCCAGCTTGTTGTACAGGATACTAGTTAGGATTAATTTTTTCACAATATGATTCTGAAATGAACAAAAAACTAATTATGAAGTCTACAGGATACTTTTTACATGTATCTTTTTACATGTATCTTTTTACATGTATCTTTTTACATGTATCTTTCAAATACTGATGCCCTTGAACCAAGAAGACTTTGCCAGGGTTTTGCCATATGAAAGGCTAATAATAAAAATTCTTGTATAGCACCCAATTGAGATTCAGGTGCTTTGTGGTATGTGGTAATTATAAAAAATTACATATGAAAATTAAATTAGATGGAAAACACATACAAACAATAATTATTCTAACAAAAATAGTCCTCCTATAAATAAAACTAGTAGAAATACCCATCCTCAGGGCGGGATACCTTGATAGTTCATAGATGGTTTATGTGTGTTTTCTACAACTGTTCCTAGTTACATAAACCATCCACTAATCTGTTTGATATTATGTGCCCGAGGGTACTATATACACAAAGACAAGAGAGGATGGTTTACGTAACTTGAACAAATTGTAGAAAACATGCATAATGTTGCTAAAAATCTAACGCGGGTAAATCTACAAAGAGTAAGGTAATAGATGGGTGAATTTCTACAAAATAAAAGTGTTACGCATCCTTCCTAGGGTCATAGATGAACCCCTGAAAGTTTTGTGCCTGAGATGCAAAGTGTCTAGGATAAGTAACTTAACAAATATACGCTAGCTCGATCGTAGTAAGATAAAATAAAAACTGGATACATAATTATATATATATATATATATATACACGCACATCAGCGTGCACACGCACACACATATATATATAGTAAAAATAAATAATATTACAGTATATATACATATACAAGTGTTCACGTGAGCAGATTATAAAAAGGGTATTCTAAAAAGATGTTTCTAAAAGTGTCTTTGTTGACTCTACATGCATGAGTTATACATGCATCAGTTGAATAACAAGAAAGAGTAACATTGTAACAAAAGTAATAACTTTGTTGAGGAATGCCATACCTACGAGACTCGCGAGAGTGAGCTTCCTCCTTCCAAGCCTCTCTACCAGATACAGGCCAACAAATGTGAACATGAAGTTGACAGCGGCCGGGATAACAGCAAGCCATATTGCCATAGATCCACTTCGGACCCCCGCCATTTTTATAATAGTGGCACTGTAATACCTGTAAGAAGCCAATATTGAATAATTTAAATAATTAACTCACTGATATATTTGTGGGCATGTTATGAACAGATCCACTGATTTATCAAGAGGCCAACAGTTTTGAATCTTTGTATAGCCCGCTATGTCAGATACCCACCAATTCTGTTTGTTGCAATGATTCGCCGTCTTATTGCACTGAAATCCTTGAGAAACCAAGATCATCAGCAAGTCAAAAACAATCTAAACTTGGTTTACAATATCAAGTCCTCAGCATTTGAATGACACATTCAATAATTATAAGTATTTTTACATTGACATATAATTATAACTTTTATGAATCATAACAGTTTAAGTGTGCGTACCATCCATGAAGCATGACATCATTTAAGCACGCTGTTCATGAATGTATCTTAGATTGTCTAACATAGACAAGCACTCAAAAAGGTTAGTGTAGTTGCGTGCATAAATAAATTGCTGTAATGATGTTATATGCATTTAAAACAGTGTCTCGAAGGACCAACAACAGCCTTGGTCTAATATCATGGAATGTTTGGCTGCAACATTTACCCCATGAAATACGCTTTACTGAGGATTGATTATTAAGTATATATGTAGAGCGTGCATGTGTGTGCATGCATGTCAGTGAAAGGTAATTATGATACTGACTTTCAGTTCAAGCTCAATACAGAGTCTGATCGATTTCATACATAATAATTAACCAAAATAAATATCACCAGTATTGACATTAGACATATATAATGATGGTGTTAATACAGAAAGTTGAGTGTACGATATGTGTCAAATTAGTGACCTGACATATACAATTTTATAGTAACTGCATTTTTCTGTGTTTCTTAACAAAATCAACACATCTTACATCTTTATCACCTCGCTGCTGTTAAAAGTTGTAGAAATTATTACAACTTAAAACACTGCTAAGGGGTGGTCGCATATGTTGTCAAATTCCAAAACAAGTATAGCATTACGTATTGCTGGGTGATGGCTAGGCTGTCACAATGTGTTGTAGGACAAACAAATGCTTTTTGATTGGCAATATACACATTATCTTGTGTCCCACGCCACGTGTTGAGGGGTGGAGGTCTGAACCAGAACGAAACACCATACATTGAGAACTTACGTGAAGACCCCTAATGTAAATTATTTTTGTTTTCTTACAAAATATTTTTTAAGTGGACCAATATTTACATTTTAAGACATCAAAAAGCTGTCAGTCTCACCGGAAATGTTGCTGCATGACATGATTTCAATACTTCATATATTTTACAAGAATTGCGATACATATACAATACAGACATGCAAACATATTTTTTAAAGTTTTATCATGTAGAAAGTTGGAATTACATAAAAAGCAAGCCTTGGAAATCATTTTTACTTAACACATTTTTAAAGTAGTTAAAACCAACGGAGTAAAATTCACTTGCTACTTGTCAATATCTAGTTTTTTTTAGTAAATTGTTTTCCTGAATGTTGTGTTTTCATTTGACACCTACAGCTGTGTACTGCAGTGCAAATAAATGTTTCTTCATTGTGCATAATTATGTAGCATGACACTAATATCGAGATGCACTAATCCACGGTGCTACTTACATGACAGTGTTGATTCCACAGATCTGTTGAAACAGTTGCAGGGCACAACCCACTAAAAGAGCACGTCTGACATGGGGCGTCCACAGTATGCGCCACAGTATGGAACCTCCATCTGAATAGCAAGTACACAGTGATATGTGACAGGTGCGCATCAACACATTATTTCATGTAGATCCTCTTAAACATCAGGTTTGGCAAGTTTTCCTGTAAATACCGGTAAATATCATCCTGGGAAAAACCTTAAACAGTGGTAAAACCAGGAACAACTCTTAAAAGGATTGTATTTGAAGCTGTTTGATTAATGATGTTTGATGAGATACTCCCTTTACAGTTGATCATAGCTTGTATTTGAAGCTGTTTGATTAATGATGTTTGATGAGATACTCCCTTTACAGTTTATCATAGCTTGTATTTGAAGCTGTTTGATTAATGATGTTTGATGAGATACTCCCTTTACAGTTGATCATAGCTTGTATTTGAAGCTGTTTGATTAATGATGTTTGATGAGATACTCCGTTTATAGTTGATCATAGCTAAACTGGGAGATAGTATAGTGAGTTTAGAGATCAAGATCACCAGCTCAATGAGGCACACTGAGTGAGTGTTAAATACCTAGGTGTTGAACTAGATCAATCATTTACAGGAGGAGGAGTGACTGAACAAATAATTTGTAGGTCAAATGCCAAGTTAAAGTTCCTGTATAGGCAAACAAGAAATGTCAACCTGAAAGCTAAACAACTTCTTACTTCAGCACTAATACAATGTCATTTTGACTATACAAGCTCGTCGTGGTTCTCCGGTCTAACTACGAAATACAAATCTAGGCTATAGAGTACACAAAACAAGATAATTCAGTTCCTTCGAAACACACCAGCCAGGACCCACATTGGTTCAACCGAGTTTAGACGGGTCAATATGTTACCTGCAGTTATGGGTTAAGCAACTTAAATTATACCTTCTATATAATACAATCAATGTTAAAGCACCAAACTATTTGTTCGATGCTTTCAACCTAACACGTAACCAACACAGTATTAATACAAGATCTAATACTTTGTCTCTTCTATTATTGCCATATAATATATACAAAGTGCTCAGAATAAATATAAATTTAAATGTCTAGTCAAATAGTTTTATTCAATTATCTTAGTAACCAGGAGGCTAGCTCTTTTATTTACTATTGATATCTTTTGATATTATGTGGTACTTTTGTACTGTTTTGTTTCAGCAATTAGTATGTATATAACTATCTTAATGATCAGGAAGTAAGCGTCTTTATAAATGTCACTATTATTATTCATGTCTTTTGACTTAACAGTTTTTTTGGTGTTAGCCTAATAGTACATATTTAAATATCCTAATGAGTTTTTAAAGCTTTATGCCTATCATTATTTATTAATGTATTGTGACGGATGTGGTACTAGTTGTTTTTCATTTAGTATTATTATTGTTTTTTAGTTGTTGTTACTTCTGCCATAATCTTGTATGTATGTGTCATGTTTGTATGTAATGTCTAAAGACCACAATGGAAATAAGTGCTTGTATATTCTTGTGTAATCCTTATACAGTATGTTAACGTACATTTGTAAAAAATGCAATTACTGCGCAGACTTTTCGGTCACATATTCACCTACAGATGCTCTATGTACTGTGACATAAAATGGTCTGGCTCTATGTACTGTGACATAAAATGGTCTGGCTCCGTGTACTGTGACATAAAATGGTCTGGCTCCATGTACAGTGACATAAAATGGTCTGGGTCTATGTACTGTGACATAAAATGGTCTGGCTCTATGTACTGTGACATAAAATGGTCTGGCTCTATGTACTGTGACATAAAATGGTCTGTCTCCATGTACTGTGACATAAAATGATCTGGCTCCATGTACAGTGACATAAAATGGTCTGGGTCTATGTACTGTGACATAAAATGGTCTGGCTCTATGTACTGTGACATAAAATGGTCTGGCTCCATGTACTGTGACATAAAATGATTTGGCTCCATGTACTGTGACATAAAATGGTCTGGCTCCATGTACTGTGACATAAAATGATCTGGCTCCATGTACAGTGACATAAAATGGTCTGGGTCTATGTACTGTGACATAAAATGGTCTGGCTCTATGTACTGTGACATAAAATGGTCTGGCTCCATGTACTGTGACATAAAATGGTCTGGCTCTATGTACTATGATATAAAATGATCTGGCTCTATGTACTGTGGAATAAAATGGTCTGGCTCTATGTACTGTGACATAAAATGGTCCGGCTCTATGTAGTATGTACTATGACATAAAATGGTCTGGCTCCATGTACTGTGACATAAAATGATTTGGCTCCATGTACTGTGACATAAAATGGTCTGGCTCCATGTACTGTGACATAAAATGATCTGGCTCCATGTACAGTGACATAAAATGGTCTGGGTCTATGTACTGTGACATAAAATGGTCTGGCTCCATGTACAGTGACATAAAATGGTCTGGGTCTATGTACTGTGACATAAAATGGTCTGGCTCTATGTACTGTGACATAAAATGGTCTGGCTCCATGTACTGTGACATAAAATGATCTGGCTCCATGTACAGTGACATAAAATGGTCTGGGTCTATGTACTGTGACATAAAATGGTCTGGCTCTATGTACTGTGACATAAAATGGTCTGGCTCCATGTACTGTGACATAAAATGGTCTGGCTCTATGTACTATGATATAAAATGATCTGGCTCTATGTACTGTGGAATAAAATGGTCTGGCTCTATGTACTGTGACATAAAATGGTCCGGCTCTATGTAGTATGTACTATGACATAACATGGTCTGGCCCTATGTATTGTGACATAAAATGGTCTGGCTCCGTGTACTGTGACATAAAATGGTCCGGCTCCATGTACAGTGACATAAAATGGTCTGGGTCTATGTACTGTGACATAAAATGGTCTGGCTCTATGTACTGTGACATAAAATGGTCTGACTCCATGTACTGTGACATAAAATGGTCTGGCTCCATGTACAGTGACATAAAATGGTCTGGGTCTATGTACTGTGACATAAAATGGTCTGGCTCTATGTACTGTGACATAAAATGGTCTGGCTCCATGTACTGTGACATAAAATGATCTGGCTCCATGTACAATGACATAAAATGGTCTGGGTCTATGTACTGTGACATAAAATGGTCTGGCTCTATGTACTGTGACATAAAATGGTCTGGCTCCATGTACTGTGACATAAAATGGTCTGGCTCCATGTACTGTGACATAAAATAGTCTGGCTCCGTGTACTATGACATAAAATGGTCTGGCTCTATGTGCTATGACATAAAATGGTCTGGGTCTCTATCCTAGGGCATCAGGCTATTTACACATTCACAAGTTACCTGATCTAATGAATGAAGTCAGTTATTTCAGTTATTAGCATACTAAAGGTATGTTCTTATATAGCGTAGTATCTAACTACTCAAAGCGCTTTACATTTCATGCCCTGGCAGACCTGTTCATTCCAACACCATCTCAAATTCTCTGGGAAGCATTCTTAAACTATTCACTCAATGCATATATGAATATCAACAAATCTGATTCGCATTGGGGTAAATGAATTAAGGGAGTTTGAAAAGTCCAAGCAATGCTCGATGCAAACACGTAACAGTACCTGCTGCTGATGTCTCTAGCTCAGTTTGTGAAAGTTGATGCGTCATGGCTTCCAATTCGTTCTCGGCTGCCACTGGGCCTTGGACGCCGTGCAGCGCAGCCCGTGCTTGTTCATAGCGCCCTCTACTGGCCAGCCAGCGCGGACTCTCGGGCATGAAGAAGAATCCAATAAACTGGATAACGGATGGCACAGCTGCCAGTCCAAACATGTACCTATGGAAGAACAAACATCCAGGGTTTGTTCAATTGTAATGGTGTAATTCATTACAACTATATTGTAATCATAATTTTGCTTGTAATTGTAATGTGTTTGAGTTTTTACGAGGATGTGTAACTGTAATTTACAACTATAACTGAACCCAGCCCTGGACACATATAGTTAGTTTGCTTCTGCAAGGACAAATGTCAGCACTGAAACTATTTTAAAAGCTAATTAAAGAAACTAAAAAAGTAATTGTAAAACATGTGTGAAAAAAATGGCACTTCAATGGACAACTTAAAAAAAGTAGTTTCATCTGGATAATACATGAATTAATGTTGTTTTATTGTCATTCCACAGAACAATTTAAAGAGAAATAAAAGTCATGGTTTTGGGGCTTGCAACTAGAAGAGTTAGCAAAAACTAACCATTTCCAACTACTATCAAGAACATCATGGTAGTGGTTTTCTCAGAATCTGTTCTAAAAGTTGGAGATTATGTTTTTGTTTCCCTTTAACATTTCAGCAGCCTAACCCGCTGCCATGACACTAACCTCCAGCCATTCTTGGAATCATAGCTGAAGATACCATCAACGATACTAGCTACAAACTGACCACCGGTGATGAAGATGTTGTTCAATGTGACCAATTGACCACGGTGGTCAGCCGGGGCACTCTCAGCAATGTACATTGGCACTGTAGTTGATGCAAGGCCTAAAATAGGAGCATCAAACAATGTTCAACAAGGTTTAACAATGCTGCCATCCAAACACACAAGCTCCAGGAGGGATGTGGAGAAGGAAGCCATTCTCTTATCGAGGGTCCAGCAAATTTTAATCTATGCCTGTCCTTAGGACATTATCAAATACATGTCAATTTTATTTTTAAACATATTCACGTTTTCACATCCAATCTACATTGTTCCTTAACTAATATAACACAAGTTTACAATAAAAAAATCAAGCTTAATTAAATTTTTTATTGAAACACATTCACAACATATACATCTAGATTAAACAGTTACATGATACATTGTGTCAACTGATGACAAACAACTACAACTAGATTCTACGTTTATATGAGCAATTAATTGCCCAGTTCATCAGACGACATATTGTCGCATAACAAAGTACAGCTAAATTAAGTGGAAGTGCAAGCGATGTGTTTAGACACTACAAGTGTGACATATTGATCTGTGCTAATCCTTAGTCAAGTTCTGATTAAGTCATGGGGTAATTGGGCACTGTGTCAAACCTGACAGACACCTGAATTGTGGCTATACAACCTCAATCCAGGCGAAACAATTGTATCTTCAAAATGACTTCGCTAATCGTCTTGCAAGGGTGTTTACACGAGCGATTAATTCCCAAACTGGGTTGGATACACACTGTTGTACGACCAACTGGACAGTTAATCGCTCATGTGAACTAACCTTTAACTATAGAGATTAATAGAGTTCACATCGTGACATCTATATGTGATTTCTATGTTACAGATAAATTCGTGCACCTATTCCAATGCCGAGTATGCAGCGTCCACACAGCAGCATCGCGATGTTGACTGCCGCTGCTAACAGCAAGGCCCCAATGGCGAAGACCACACTGCCGAGTAGGATCGTTGGCTTCCTTCCAACCTCGTTGTTGACCCATCCACCGATCAGGGCAAAGACGGCGGCGCTGGCGATTGTGATGCTGACGAACACCTCCTGTAATAATGGACTCAAGTCAAAGTCATCCCTTAGGAGAATCATCGCCCCAGATACAACACCCGTGTCGTACCCGAAAAGAAATCCACCGATCGCCGATAACAGGGTTAGCAGATAAAGAAAACATGGTGTTGCTTCCTTGAGCTGACGTTCGGTCTCCGAGCTACCATCAGGACTGGCACTGCCACTGGCTGCGCCATCCGTCGGCACTTCGCGTGATAGTTCAGCTGGAAGGAGCGGTTCGTTGGCGGAATCGGCCCAGTTCGTGGAGTTCCCGTCTCTGTCGTCCAGCTGTACCATCATAATAATCGCATAAACGCGCGAATATGAAGACCCAAACTGTCCGACAGTCGTGGACACCCTACTTCCGTCAACACGCACCGGCGAACTCTTCGCGACCTAGTTGTGTGTCTGCATTACAAGGATGAGAAACTGGATGTTTCGTACTATCTAAATTCCGCCAGTTTTGTATTGATTAATTAGCTTATATCGTCGTTTATATGAGGCACTATGTCATGCAAAGGCTTTTGTGTAATATAAGGAAATTGCATATAAGATTGCATTTAAATCGTGAAAACATTCTAATGATAATAAACATTATAGGGGGAAAGGAGGGGACAGGAGTGTAAAGTGGGACCCTCGGCCAAATCGTAGCTATCCTGATATGCACTGCAGTCAAACCAACGGTAGTAATGTTTAAAGACTCGCAAGGGGACAATAACCATTATCGCACATGCCATCTAAGCGCGAATCCAAAACCGTTACTCACAAATTTGAATTTTTGGCATTTTTCTTAAAATATTTGGTGTGTCTTACAATTAAACCCCATATTTCATAATTATGAGAAGTGTGAGAGGCTATAAAAAATATTATATGTAAACATGTTCACGGTAATCGTTTGAGAGTTATCTAAAACTGGATACCATGTATTAACACTCGCGCACTGCCGACATAGCAAAATCTATATGCATGACAAATCTGTCCGTTTGGGGGCATGGGTTTTGTGGGCTTAATGTCTAATAAGGTACCTAAATGCACATAGGCCCACAAAGCTTATGTCCCCAAACAGACTGTTTTGAGTAAAGTAAACAGATTTGCTTTGCATATAGATTTTGCTAGGCCGGCGGTACGCGAACGATGATACATGGTATCCAGTTAAGTAAATAACTCTCAAACGATTACCGTGAACATTTTACATATAAAGCTTGTCACACACCTTGAACGTCTTTTCATCGGTCTGAAACCAGACAGATTTACACGATTTGGTGTCAGTTCTGTGGGTACACCGAAAAACAAAATATGATTCTATTCCTTAAACAGACACCAAAACAGCCGAGGTAGCCAATGGACTCCAGAGCTAAAACTAGGTCACGTGACTTACGTACCCTATACCTTGGACTTTTAGTGTCAGTAACATATAAGTAGACAACATCCACTGGTGACCCATCAACTGTTCACTTTTTAATTTCTAAAAAACAAGAGATTAGATAGGCATCACGTAGCGTTTTGGAACCCATGTTTGGGTTTATTAATTAGTTTATGTTTTACAAGGAATTCCACCACTAATTAACGTTTCTAAAAATTGGCTCTACAATATACAAACAGTTCTGGTGGTATATAATTTTTTCTAATATCCTCTTTTGATATGTATTTCTTCCTGGACCCTTTCTCTCTTTTTTTCCACATGAACAGATCTCTCAGCAATGCCCTCGATCTCATCGTTTAAAAAGGACCAGCATAAACTTGCTGTTTTGTTCTTCAGTATGTTACTCCAATCTATTTTTGCTAATATGTTCTCATCTCTTTATATTTACTTTCGGTGAACCTCTTCCTCCATTGCTTTTTATATGTATTCCCTATTTTTTGTCAAATTAAAATGGATCTGGTCATGATCACTGTGTATATTAACTTTGTCAAATAAATACAACACATTCCTACCCTGTTGGACCCAAAATTAAGACTATGGAAACAATAATTTCATTGTATAAGAGGTATAGACACTGTCTGTCATGAACCTCTACACTTTCTAATGATTTTCACTGTATATGTCCATGGTTAAAGTCACCCATTATAACACATTCCTCACCCTCCTTATAGCGCGTTGCAGTTTTACATCTTCCTCGTACCATACACAATATATGAAAAAAGCATGGTCTACCACAGGTTACCATGTGATGTCATGACATACCATGGTTTACCATGTAATACCATGTGATATTTAAAGAAATACCTTGTGATTCTATGATATATTTTGATAAGAGGAGGCCATGGTGCCGAGCCACTGATGGAGCTTGTTGTTCCTTGAACATTGTGTTTTTATACACTTCCGCTGTTGGCGAAAACTATGACAGTTTTTTTTTAATTATTGATCGTGACATCGGGACGCGACAATATTGCCATGGTTGCAGCAAGAGTTGTTAGTCCAACCGCGTGGATAGTCACTTCAGTTGTCCACGTCTGAAACTCATCTCGCTGACGCTGATGTTCTAAGCCAACTGAGCGAGCCTAGGGATGCCGGTCGACGTGGAAGACGGAGAGCCAACATACCGACGAGCTGAAGCAAGTGGTCAGACGGCAATACGACGAATGTCTGTCTGGCTGGTACTGCTCCTGGCGACGGCGGCCATTTTGACTCATGGCAGTGATAATATTGTCCAAGCATCTGGTGTCGACAAACGTGAGTTACATTAACTAACGCTTGATTCGTTGAGTAAAATCGCTTCGAGGGGTAACGACAACATAGAATTGATGTTAATTAATAAAATAAAATAATTTACGTTTGCCGAATCAACCGCACATTCCCCACTCGCAACAACACACATGCCTACCTACGCGGATGCTTATGATACTTTAGTACTGCCACACATTTAAGCCGTACATACATGACCAGTTTATGCCTTGCATCACTAGTCATAATCACAAGATCAAATTGGTAAGATCGTTTAAAAAATATTTATATACTGAATGACTTGCAAAATGCTATTGTCAAATTGGCAAAAAATAAGCGTGTGTGAAACGGGGATCGTTGTGAGGTAGTGAATGAATTGTATAGGATTGTGCTTGCCAAACAATTACATTCGAGTTGCCTGAATTCGTGTCCTACTGATTTGCAATGGTGTAGTGCAATACATATTTCAAACATTATTAACCTAAGACGTTCACACTGAAAGAATATGCGTCATGTGTTTTGATCAATGACAAACGAAGTGACGAATACTTTTTTAGTTGATACTGAATCGTAATAAGCTAAACATGATATCGAACCCTACGCGATCACTTCATGCATCCGATGCATGCTGTGAAAACGCAATCCACAAAGAGATAAATACGGCCTGAAATGACGGGCGGCCGGGCAGTGAAACGTGGCCTATTCCACGACTAGATCTTAGTCTTATCACTGTTTGATTTACTGCGTGTGGCTCGGCTAGGGTTTGGAAAACATGCTGATATTGGTGTTGCACGAAATGCAAGGATAATACACGTTGCATCTATGTGAATTACTGACAAACACAAGTCATAGGGTGTGTGGGAGAATGCCGTGATCGGACGATGTAATGGACACTGTGGTCCAAAGTGCCAAAACGCTATTCGGCCAACATGCTAACGAAGAAAACACAAACAGTCCCATGTAGGGCCTATTTATGAGCACATCCACGTGATACAACGCCCACACCTCTGATCATCAGGGTGGGTGAACAGGAGCTAACATATCCAAAAGTAATTCCAAACACCTTTATTGAATATACCTCAACAACAGCGAGCGAATACACCACTGTCCTAAAAGTAACGGTTCAAACGGTGAACAGAGCTGCTCAATCAGTTAAATTCATCACTTTAATAATTTAAAGGCAAAGTTTTAACGTTACCACCAAGCGTTAAACCCACACAAGCGTACTTAGTTAGAAAAAGGCGTGTCTTTAATTGTTTAGAAGTGAGCCTGTGTGCCGTCGTACATTACAATAGCGGGCTACACGCAGAAGAGCTCAACTGATCTTCACATCTGTGAAAGGACTAGCCCAACGTTACATGTGCGCGATGTTTCAGCCTATCGCGAAAGTTCCTTATTAAACACTCGAGCAAACACCAAATGAAACTAATACACACGACACGTACGTGATATCGCTGTGCAAGAATCGGTCGTGTAAACACTTCGCGAGACTGACTAGCGATGACCAGGAGATGAACCTGTTGGAACCTTTCACCAAAGCTCACAATCGGTAGAGGCAGGAGTCGGTATCTAGGTCGTAGTGTCTAAGCACGATTTTACAAGATTTTTTACAAGATCCAAAGCAAAACACCCAGACGGCAAGTGGACAAGACACCCAGACGGCAAGTGGACAAGACACCCAGACGGCAAGTGGACAAGACACCCAGACGGCAAGTGGACAAGACACCCAGACGGCAAGTGGACAAGACACCCAGACGGCAAGTGGACAAGACACCCATTGTCTTATCGATATTCCAACGATTATTAATTTATGTGTAACCCGCCCTTCTGCTTCATTCCATTCCGAATAGACTATTCCCTCTTGCAAGTGGTTTACTAATTTACTTTACAATTTACAAGCAGGTTTGGAGGCACATCATCAACTCCAAATGACTAATTATCTTTCATATTCTTAATTTTCTTTGTTAGCATTTCAGGATTTACAAATAATTGCACTAAACAATCAGATTGATCCCCTTCAAAATTAGTAACTGGAACAGGTGTGTGTGTCCGTGCGTGCGTGCGTGCGTGCGTCCGTGCGTGCCAGCATGCGGTTGTGTGTGAAGCGCTGGTCGTTTTGAATTAGAGAGTTAATTGTATTTGATTTTGCTTGCCATCGAAATAGATTCGATTTGCCTGAATTCGTGTCCTATAGATTTGCGATGATGTGGCGTGCAGAGGTGCCAAGCAACTTCTTCTCCCCCTTGCTTCCTTGCGTGGTGGGGTCCAAGTCACTTGGTAGCTTCTTCCACTTTCGTTGTTAATTTTCTCCATCTCCCTCTGTCTTCTGCGATGGTCTTCTACTCTTGGCCGTTCGTACCTGTCCTTTCAAGATCTCGTTTGACACAGTCTTTCCATCGCAGCTATGGTCTTCCTCTTTTTCTTCTGCCACCCTCTTCTGCTTTCCATGCTCTTTTTGACAGTCTGATTTGGATTGATCACGTTATAATTCGACACCAACAGTTTCACGTGTGATCTACTGCATGTGGCTTGGTTGGAGGTTGGAAAACATGCTGACGTTGGTGTTGCGCCAAAAGCATGGGTAGCACACATTGCATCTATGTGGATCAGAGACAAGCACAAGCCATGGGGAATGAAGGAGAATGACCTGATCGGACGATGTAATGAACACTACGATTCAAAGTCCAAAGTTGTTATTCGACCAACATGCTAACGAAAAAAACTCAAACAGTCCCACCTAGCTATGTGCATATCCAACTGACACAACGCGCACACCTCTGATCATCAGGGTGGGTGAATAGGAGCTCACATATCCAAAAGTAATTCCGAACACTTTTAATGAATGTATCTCAAACATAGCCAGCGAATGAACAATTGAATGCCAAGACGTACGTCGACAATACAGATCAAAAATAGTGCCATTTATGTGCTGGATGGAGCGTTGTCGATCCAGAAAAGCACGGATCAAACGGCGAAAAGAGCTGCTGAATCACTTAGTCATCACTTTAACATGCGTGCTTAGTTACACAGTGGCGTGTCTTTAATTGTTTAGAAGTGAGCCTGTGTACCGTCGTACATTACTATATCGGGTCACACACAGACGAGCTCAACTGGTCTTCACATCTGTGAAAGGACTGGCCCAACGTTACATGTGCGCGATGTGACATCTCTGTGCAAGAACCGGTCGTGTAAAACCCTTCGCGTGACAGACCAGCGATGACGAGGAAAAGAACCTGTTGGAACCTTTCATCAAAGCTCAAAATCGAGAGAGGCAGGAGTCAGTATCTAGGTCACCGTGTCTAAGCACAATTTAATAAGATTCAACAATATTGTCATCCAAAACAAAGCACCCAGATAATAATATTAATAATAATGTTAATAAAATGGCAACTATAGTAGTTGAATTATACAATTGGCACAGTAAAACAACCAATGATAATAAATTAATTAAGACAAAAATATGACTTAAAATAAAAAAAAATTAAAAGGTGCATGTACATCATGTTTAAAGTTATGTTTGTAAATAAACAAGGTAAATATGAAGGACATAATCATAAATTAAAACTTAAAACAGGCAATACTATAGTAAAATATATTATATGGCCTACTACTATTATGTAAAAAGTAATTAATTTATAAATGAGTTCATAATTACTGCCAGTGTCTTAAAGCATATGGTATAAAAGAGTTCTGAAATCTTGCAGTTCTGCAACGCGGCACACAGTAAGTCCTCGTGTTTCGAGTTGTATTTGGAGTTTCCCGGAGGGGACGCAAAAGATGGTGTAATTTATGTGTAGATTGCAAGTAGACAAGACACCCATTGTCTTATCGAGATTCCAACAATTATTCATTGATGTGGAACCCGCCCTTCTGCTATATTTGTTATTTTTGTCTTAATCCAAATCCGCCAGGTTTGGCGCACATGTTCATAAACAACTAGCCCTGCAAACTTGGATATATTGGTTGGTTCTTGTGAGATTTCGGCGCAGTTGACTGGACACGATTAAACTATTCCCGACTGTCGCTCTTTTGAAGTGTTTTGAACCGATGATATTTTATTCAATGCTATTTGGCGAATGCGTGTCGTAAGAAGTAATACAAAAAAACTTGCTCAAAGCGTTCAATAGCGAAGAATGTCTCCTACGCAAGGACACCGTCAAATAATGGCCTTTTAAGGGGAGACATTGGAGGATGGTCCCCTTTGGTTCACATTTTAATTTTCTCCCGTGTTTTTCCGTTGCGTGGCTACATAGTAGCATGGGTGATTAGGCTTGCCCCCCGCTTTGTCCTCCCCTTTGGCCTCCCCTTTGAATTCACCCTTTGCGACATCATAGGTACGTCACTTGGACTTGATCATCGTTACAGTGCAGGTGCAAGAGCCGTCAAGGTTATCCATCAAGGTTATCCGTCAAGGTTATCCGGGTAGTCTTGGTTCACCTTGTCGAAATATAAGCCAACTTAAAACAATACAGCCCATCATTTAATTAAAATGATTTAGCTAACGTCACGTGTCGTGCAGTCTATCGGACGTGGCGACGTACATAATGTGCACCCACCGGACGACAGGGGAAAATAGGAAATTTCGTCGACCAATCTTTTTGAGGCACAAACGACGGAAATTTCCTAGACCCCGTTAGATGTCGCTAGTTGATGGAATGGTCTAGGGAAAGTGGAATTAAAATGATAGTATTGCCAAAAAAGGCTGGGCCCATTATGCATATGGCATCATAGATCGGATTAAAGCACATTTAAGCATTCGCATATGATTACTGTTATCTATGTGTGCTTTCGATAACTAAATTAAGTTAGTAATAAAACACAGCTTTATGATGATGCAAAATAAGAGTCGAACCCGCGACCAAAATGTTACCGCTACATATCGGAAAGGCGACGGCCGTACCCACTCGGTAACTGTAGCGAAACTGTTCTGTCTCATCGGCCCCCTAAACATTATCTGACGAAGCGGAACGATTCAATCTCATCGGCCCCTAAAAATTGTCTGACGAAGCGGAATTCTTCGGTCTCATCGGCCCCCTAAAATGTCTTAACGAAGTGGAACTCTTTCGTCCCATCGGTCCATCTAAGATTGAAGAAGCTGAAGCTGAAATCTCAACGGCCCTGTAAAAATGTACTGACGAAGCGGAACCCTCAAGTCTCTACGGCCATCTAAAAATTGTCTGACGAAGCGGAACGTTTTAGTCTCAACGGCTATCTAAGAAAAATGTCTCGCGATGCGGAACTCTTCCGTCCTTTTGGCTCCCTAAAACATTGTCTTATGAAGCGGAATTCTTCACTTTCAATGTTCCTCTAACAATTATCTGACGAAGCGACAATTTTCAATCCCAATGGCCTCCCCGCCCAAAAGGCTTTATTCTTCAGTCTCAGCGGGGAAGGGGGTGTGAGGGGTGCGAACACACGCAAATCACCCCTCTTCTTACTGGCCTGCTTGAGGATTTCTTTCCTCCAGTTTGTTTCTTTCCAGTGTTTCCCTTCACCAATACGTTGTCAGCGTCACCGAAGATTGTTGAATTAACAAATCATCAGTTTTGAACACATATATTATTAATACACATGTACAAAACATTCGAGCGACTGTATGCACAATGGCAATAGTTCGTAACGGTCCATCAAGCTGCCTGCAACACCATCATATTAAGGACATGTATGGAACATAGCAGAACAATTTCGTTCTAGCATACATTTTGTCAAACCATGAACCAAATATGTCCACGTGCCAATGAATTCGGCAAGGTTAGCTTCGACAGTTGTTTCGAGTCAACTAACGAATGTTTGGTGTTATTTAGTCATAACCGGAAAAGGTCCCGTCCACTGATCTGATGCACTTTGGGCGTTTTGTCACTCTCGGAGAAATAGTTTTCCATGAGACCTATGTCGATTCCGCTGCGATATGTCTCTCACCAGGTCCTGTTATTATTATTATCATCTTTATTCGGACTCAAGATCCACAAACATGCACATATTAAACAAATTGTAAGTTAGAAAACAAATTATATTGTGCTGAGATATGAAATCACAGCATTACACTCTTCCTTATATAAGACAGTGTCATTGTTACAATCTTTCATTTCAACCAATTCACAAATCATGTTTGCATTGTTATAGTATGTAGCATTGACATTGATATTCCACATTTCTTTACATTTATGCTTAATAGCACTCATAGGCATATACAACAGTTCATGGTGGGTCATGTTATATTTGGACATAATGTGTCTTATATTCTGGCCTATATAACCATATGACCTATAAGCAAATGTCATTGTATTTGCAATATAATTTACAATCATGTTATCTGACAAGGCTACTGTTCTGTAAAAAATTATGAACCTAAAGACCAAAGCCACATCTAAAGGTACACATTCAGCAATTAATGGTACTAAATCTATGTGGGAAGCATATGGTAGCTTCCATATCTTACGCAATGCATTACGCCACTGTATGCACATCTTGTTAACACTGTCATGCCACAGTGGCCATAGTTGAGATCCGTACAGTGAACAACAATACTGATGAAACAATTTGTTTTTGACAACAGTTTGAAATAAACCAAACTCAGACATAAATCTATTTACATTAAAGTTAAATGTTTTGATACCATCAAACACCATTTCATACTTATCGGTTGTGCTAAGTACATTTCCGAGATAAATAGTTTTCTCACATGTAGAAATATCTGTACCATTTATTTAACAATGCGGATCAGCATCCTTCTTGTTGAACACCAATAAATTGCTTTTTGACCCATTAAACAACACATCATGTAGTTTGGCATATTTATCACACACTGCAATCTTTTTTCGCAACCCGGAAGTAGTAGGAAAGAGTAATATAATGTCATCTGCATATCCTGCAGCTCCACAGAAATATTGCTACAAGCTACATTCCTTTTACATTTACGTTCAAATGATTCATGATATGACACATCTATTTATATTTCAAGACATATTGGAACATGATCAGAAAAATCACTGTTCATAAACACTGATTCATATTTGATAATTGATTCACGCAAGTTCTGTGTTACCATAAAATGGTCTATTGTTGGCTTGCAGCCATTGCTCTTTGAGCAGTAAGTATGTGGTATATTAGAACATTCGGCATCAATACATAAAAACATTTGTTCATTATTAACAAAAGAATGTAGAGCTCTTGTCTGGGGAGTATCCCTTGTTAAGTCTGTGTTAAAGTCACCACCCAATATAAAGTATTATGATGCAGTTTTGTTACAAATACACTCACTTCATTAAGAACGTCTATATATTCAAACAAATCGTGATTTGCATAACCCTTGGCACATACATGTTAAACAATACAAACTCGATACCATCTACTGTCACTTTCACAGCACACAGCCTCTTAGATATACACTCTATTGTATCCACTTTACAGCTAATATTGGATGACCAAATGATGGAACAGCCCCCATAGGGTCTGCCTATTAATGGCACACTCTCATCCATTGAGCTGGATACAACGCATACACTGTTTGGACTAAATGAGCTCAATCTTTGTATAAATTGTGTTTTATACATACAATGCTCTTGTATCAACAAAAATCACACGCCACCAGCAAGGTTTGCATAATGACATACTTGTCAACACCAAAATGCTTACAGTTGTAAGAGCCAAACTTGAGTTTCTTTTTATTGTCCATCATGTTTATGTTTCATTTTGACTTGAATTCACACCAGTTTCACCATTGCTCATTGTACTGCCAGTTCGTTTGTCACCTCCCTTGAGAGCGACATATCTTCTAATGTTGATGCCACATGGCCAAAATCAGGATTATAAACCTTCATGAGATCATCTTTAGATATTTATAATTTAAATGTCTGATGCTTGGCATCAATGTGTGACATAAGAGACAACGACCGAACACACACACACATTTAGATGTAATGTGATCTTTGAGTCTCTTTTGTTACCTTTGACAACCTTTTTATTACTAGATCTCTACTAGGAGGTGGTGCCCCCCTATACACGATCACTGCCACAACATTTTCTTCTTTTTTACCATGTTTCGTGCAAATGACACATTTCTTGAGATCATCAATATCAATATCAGGCTGCTGATGGCAGTTGTGACCATCATTATCATAATTTTCATGCATACATATATTAATAACAAGATTGTCAACTCTACTTTTTAATAAATGCATGTGATCTTCATCAAATCCAACATAATTGTACAATTGTTCAAACTTTGAAGAAAATAAGTCAGCAATATCTTCTGACCCTATATGACCATCAATAACTTTAGGCAGAAAATGACAAGATTTTTTTACTATGCACCTCTTTCCATAAGTTACGATCATTACCTTCACTAATAGCTTCAGCCATTCTACTGCTTTTTATCCTTGTTTCTTCCCTTATTACATATCTCACAGCGTAGTGATACCTGGATCAAGTACGCCTCATGATATCGGCTACTTCACCATTATGTGGCCTACCACATTGCACCCAAATGTCAGGCCAGAACAAGGAAGTATCGTGTTGAGCCTGTACATGTTCGTTCCAACCAGGTATCACCTTACTGCTCCCTTTCTTGGCACCCGTCTTTGGCAAACACATATCTGAGGCAACAATGCAACTATTTACAACAGTATTATACAAATCAGAGATAAAACCTGTGTGCATTTTACATTGGTAATCAACACAACTAACAGCATCATGATTAAAATCAATACATGATATCAACTTATCAAGCTCACGTTTGTAATTCTCAATGTGGATCTCGGTACATTTTTTGCCAAGCTACATTCGTTTTACATTTACGTTCAAATGAATCAACATATGACACATCTATTTGCATTTCAAGACATATTGGAACATGATCAGAAAAATCACTGTTTCATAAACACTGATTCATATTTGATAATTGATTCACGCAAGTTCTGTGTTACCATAAAATGGTATATTGTTGACTTGTAGCCATTGCTCTTTGAGCAGTATGCATATGGTATATTAGAACATTCGGCATCAATATATAAAAACATTTATTCATTATTAACAAATGAATGTAGAGCTCTTGTCTGGGGAGTATCCCTTGTTAAGTCTGTGCTAAAGTCACCACCCAATACAAAATATTGTGATGCAGTTTTGTTACAAATACACTCACTTCATTAAGAACGTCTATATATTCAAACAAATCGTGATTTGCATAACCCTTGTCACATGGCATATACATGTTAAACAATACAAACTCGATACCATCTACTGTCACTTTCACAGCACACAGCCTCTTAGATATACACTCTATTCTACCCACTTTACAGCTAGTATTGGACGACCAAATGATTGAACAGCCCCCATATGGTCTGCCTATTAATGGCACACTCTCATCCATTGACTTTTTCTTTTCTACTGCTGTCCATTTCTGTCCATTGTTCCCATCACAGGACTTAGGTTTAGGCGGGTCCTGTTGTACGGCGTATGCCACTTTGGTGGTCATTGCATTTGTTGTACCGGTAGCCCGATTGGTACTTCTAGGAGGCCGTACTGCCTCTGGGGCATGTTGTCACAGGTAGACTGGCTCTGACAGTTAGATTATTATTATCTCTGTTCAACTTGACAGCATATGCATATTTTGCCTGCCTTTCTTGCTTCTGTAGTAATATGCCATGTTTCCGTACCTCGTTAAGTACATCATCTACTTCTTTCTAGTGCCCGTGTTCTCTGCTCTGCAGAGGGAGATATTGCCCTCAACACTGTCTAAGACTGATGTCAGGTCCATTTCCTCTGGGATAAAGTTAGGTAATCTCTTAATGTCAACAGGCACCAAAACACGGTTCAACTTTCATTTCATCTAATTTTTGGAAAGCAACATAGATAACTTCTACCGATTTCTCTGCCTTGCTTCTATTGTTTGACTCCTGCCTGTTCTGGGGATCACCCAGCTCATGACTGTACTCATCATAAAGTACCTGTTTAGCATCAAGTACATAATGATCTGCATGACATTTCATACAGGCCATTTGAATTTTTAGCTTTGGTGACTGATGTCTATACGTGTAAACGTATGCCAATAACTCATTTGCCCTAAGTTTCTTTTGCACATTTACACTGTTTGTACTTTCTTCCACATTTACAGACGTTGCTGCATCAACACACTCTTGGCAGATTTTACAGCGCCTACTTGCATTGCCTTATCCCTGCCTGTTTGCTTGTATTTATCACACTTCATGTTGTACTTCTACAGGCTACCTTAAAGTGTACAAAGCCAATTACTGCATCACCTGCCCAGACAAGGGTGTGGTCAGTGGACCACAACACTGACCTAGCCTTCACTAATTCTACACAGCACACACAGCAATGTACAACACAATAACTCAACAAACCAGCAACACTTTCACAACCACTGGTGACCTTAAGGTGGACAAGTATGTTACAATACATTATGATAAACCTGAAACCACAGACTATGATCAAACTAGTTTAAAATACAGATATTCTAGCACAACAATCTTAGTGTGGTTTTCTGTATGCTAGTGGCGCCCCTTGTCTTTATCCCTTGTATTTACTGTCAAAATACCAGTTTTGTGCTGCTAGCTGCTGACTGGCGAAACAACTAGCGGCGTCTACACAGTGTACCCGGATGGACGGCCACGGAGTGTGTACTGCGACCTAACGACGGAGAACGTAGGGTGGCTGGTAAGTACGTGTACACATTCATACGAACGCACGCATTGACGCACGCACGAACGCACGCACACCCGTATTCTCATAACATAATTATATCGTTCCAAGGCATTTTTGTCCTTTCTGCTACTTAATTATGTTTCATCGCGATGTTTACGTGATTAAAAAAATGCATATCTTGCATTTAGTTCATCTGAGATTTTGTTTTATCCCCTATTTCTTATACGCCTGACACGACTATCTATCGCCCATCTCTCAATCCTCTGCCGATGCGTTTTATAAACCATATCTTATCCCTTGTGCGATATATGTATTATTCGTCTTTAACATATGTTCCTCTGCATTATATGATTCATCCCTAACATTTTTCCAAGATAATCTATAGTCCGTTTCCGTCTTCCACAACATTCTAAATTCTTTTTCTTCTACCTGTCGGTTAGTACAACCGTCTTATTTATGTTCCCGTCCACTTGTTTAGTATCTCGCTGATTTTACTTCTCCCTTGCTCAAGACTGGTATGTCTTATTTTAAAGTTTTGTGTAAGATGTAAGAAGTACTTTTATGCGTGTAGGTATTTTTACGTCGTCAAGACGGATCCGTCGACTTCAACAAGAACTGGACTGACTACAAGAACGGGTTTGGCGATGTCAGTGGCGAGTTCTGGTTGGGCAATGAACTGCTCCACACACTGACAAAGACGGGGAATGTTTCACTCCGAGTAGACATGGAGTCGTTCGAAGGAGAAAGCAGATTTGCCGAGTACTCAGAATTCTCTGTGGGAAACGAAGCGAGCCAATACGTATTACACGTGGCAAAGTTCCTTTCTTCTAGTAATGCCGGTAGGTGCGGCTCAATGGCTTCGACATGATACTTTCTTCCACTTCTACTACCAGCATCATACTTTAACATATTTATCAACATGGATACTGTATAACGCCATGTAAATATGTTGTCAACCGTATATTGACATCTGACATATGTAGTAAAAGTCTTACCAATTTCTGACCAAAACATGCATTGCAATCATTGGTCAGTTGGCCATATGGAATATGTTTCGGAAATCCTTATTTTACCACCCAGTAGAAAGGCCTATATAACGAACTGATACGATGTACTCTTTGATTTCCAGCATGTGTCACGGATTGACGGGGTTTCCGCTCACTAGATTAACTCGGGTGTAGTTGGGATGCCCCATTTCTATAATTCAACGGTCGTGAATGGTGGTTGCACACACCTAATGAACAAGACGACAAAAACAAATGAAAGAAAAATAAACTTTTAATATACGATAGTTATTCAGTAATTTACAAGAAAACAAGTACACTCCTGGGTGTGTGTACTTATTATGAGAAAATAACTCCGATTCTGTAATAATCGACCAGGGAATTATTTACCCTCAGAAATAACTACTAATAGTGTCTAACATGACCAATCGCTATCGAAAAAACAACCCGGCGTAAACTATATCATTACACTCATCGTGACAAGATTAAACATAGCTGTGTTTGTTACGTACCTCGATCTGTCTTTCTATCACCCAACCCTGTTCTAATAGCAACACCGTTAGTTCCGACTTTCGAGGCATCAATGCCTTGGTAACTGTTCAATCCCTTCTCTAAGTTATCACGAATCGTTCATTCCACCCTGTTCATTCCGCCCTAGGCAGAAGGTGGCGGGTCGCGGTGCACTCACGTTTCTCCCTCTGACGTGTCCGTCTGTCTTCGTCGGGCAGAGACGATTCGTTTGTCTGTGTTCGTGCTGCCGTACCGCTAATACGTAATATTGGTCGGCTCTAACAAAGGCCGGTGCATTCCTTCATACTTGAAAGGTTTATCTAATAAATAAATAAACAGGAAATAGTATTATGAAACAAAAAATGCAGAAATGCTAACGCATGTTTTAAATTTTGCTGCACTTTTCCGTGTCTCCTTCTTTCCCTGTCATCAGATTCTGAATTATTTATTGTATTGATGGCTCTACCGTTTAGCAATGCTCGCCGCACCATATGCACCTTGTGAACCACGCGCCCCAAGCTGTTATTGTGACGAGTTTGGGTGCAACCCAAAGGTTAAGTGATAAACTCTTTGCTTTATACATTTTACGTTTATCCAATATGTTCTTGTATCACGTGGACAAAGAAATGCACGGTAAACATGTTAATATTCTCAGTATCCATTTGATCCACCCAATAACACGAACCATTAATTTCCAGGCGACTCCCTTACTGAGTCGCACAACGGAAGGAAATTTGCGACACCAGACAAGGACAACAATAATTGTGCTGCTAGGTACTGGGGTTCGTGGTGGTATGCGGGTTGCTTCAAATCAAAGTTGACCGGCAATTACACAAAACCGGGTCAATATGAATTTGCACAAGGAATCCACTGGACCACATGGCTCGGGTTGAAAACGTCACTGAAAGGGGCAGAGATGAAACTGAAACAGAGAGGAAAAGGTAGGACATATCAACTATTAGCATCAATATATACAATATTAATATGAATAACAGAATGCAACAGAACAGACAAGGGAAGATATGTTATCAGTGTTGCCAGTACATTCCATAGAATATACGTTGTCGAAAGTCGCCTCCTTCTACTTTATCGTCCACCCACGTTCTACTTTTGGTCGCGTAACCTTGCAAGACGTAACCTTGCAAGACGTAACGATTGACCTCTGCTTGTTGTTACGTTTTTTATTAATATTTGTTAATATAAAAACTGCCGAGCATTATGTGGATGGATATACCACGGTAATAAGCTCACTGATAGCCTAGTTCTGAGAATCCATCTGACGTTTGAACCACTTCGAACGCGACCGATAACGCGCGTTGGCGAAGACGCGATTGTTCGAACGCTTTACGTGTTTTCTGTGATTGTTGTGATTTACGTAATCTGCATCAAATGTCCGCATCAGTTCCTTCGAACCGTAGAAATGATCCGTGAAACCGGCCCAGTAGCATATTTACTAATGTAGAAAGTGAAATGTATGCTCAAGTGTTAATTCACCGTTATATAACGGGGACAACATATTGTTTGTTGATGTCACTCGAGTGTCACCAGCCATATAACATATCTGTTGCTTGCGACATTCGTGATGTCATCTGGCTGGTAACACTCTCTGTCGCTGTGTATAGAATCTGGGATGAACTTCCTATCACTTTGAAAACATCTGAAGCTACAGCTATCTTCTGAGAAAACAAAAGTAGTATCTGCCACGCTTCTTAGCGTGAAATGTACACACCGATAAGATTTTGATCATAATATTATAAAAATGTCTTTATTTTATCTAGGAAACGTGAATAAGACAAAGAATCTGGAGGAAGAAAGGTCAAAAGGTCAGAATCGTATGGTGTTTCGCTTTTAACAGAAACATAGTTCTGTTGCGCGTGTTTTCGTGCGTGTGCGTGCGTGCGTGCGTGCGTGCGTGCGTGCGTGCGTGCGTGCGTGCGTGTGTGTGTGTGTGTGTGTGTGTGTGTGTGTGTGTGTGTGTGTGTGCGCGCGCGCGCGCACGCGTGTGTGTGTGTGGGGGGGGGAGTTGGGTGGGTGGCTAAGAGGGCGGGGGCGGGCAGATGTTGGTGCCTCAGTGAGTGAGTGAGTGAGTGAGTGAGTGAGTGAGTGAGTGAGTGAGTGAGTGAGTGAGTGAGTGAGTGAGTGAGTGAGTGAGTGAGTGAGTGAGTGAGTGAGTGAGTGAGTGAGTGAGTGAGTGAGTGAGTGAGTGAGTGAGTGAGTGAGTGAGTGAGTGAGTGAGTGAGTGAGTGAGTACGTGCATGCGTGCGTTTGGGTGTGGAACATAGATATTTATGTGAAAGAACGTTGTTAAGATGTTTGCTTTGATTTAATACCGAACACTAAATGCTACACTGTGCTATATCAACTGCATACGACCGTATTATCAATTTCCCTTTGGTATCATAACGCAATTTTGTTTATTAGAGAGGTTTCTGCGGTGTATTCGCAACCAATATCAATACAGTTGGGCTGTGTATTTGCAACTAGTATAACTAGTGTTGTCCTGTGTGTTTTCAACTAACATCGATACGGTTGGTCTGTATATTCAAAATCAATGCCACGATAATATATTCACAACCAATATCAGTGGAGTTGGGTGTGTATTGACAATCAATATCAATAAGGTTGACTTGTGCAATCGAAATTTATCTGTGCTGTTGCTTTTAGGAAACGTCACGGAGACAAAGCAGTTGATGGAAAGATGGACGCAGGGTCAGTACCAGAAATATTAAATTTGTAAACAAAGTAGGCGCGAATTGTGTGCACGTGTGCACTTTCCATTCGTTTCGTGAAGCATTCCAATGAAACGCACTTTTTAGCATAATAGGAACCTAACTGTGTCACATTGATTTATTTCCAAAATTAAGATAATTCTTGAAATTCGAAAAAGAGTAAGCAAGTACATCAACTGTAATCCCTTATTTAAGAGTTATTTGTAAATCGTACTTGTATTGCTGTGCAGACTGTCTGCCACCTCGGTTACACCACGACCAGATAGTGATGCTGGAGAAAGAGCGGGCCTTGTTGATTGAGGTACACACCTGCAGTGTGCTCAGAGTTCACCTGCAGAACAAAGATACTCGCACGGTCTACATGGTGCAGTTCGCTAGTTCCGACTCGGGCAACAACTCCGTGTACATCAGCCACACTGAGCAGACCGTCCGTCGTCTGGCGACGTCAGCAGCAGACTGCAGCGTGAGGAGACAGCTTTGGCTGTCGTGGGAGAGGGGCGTCGTGGCGGGCGGGGAAGGACTCAACCCGGGGAAGAAAGAACTCGTCCGACTGACGCAAACACGAGAAACGTGTGACATTGTATCCATGGCAACACTGGTGACAACAGCTAACGAGACTAATGCCGATTTCACCATTATCCCTGATACGTAACCCTTCTTCAACTGTACCATAGCAACGTAGTGTTTTAACTTTGGCTAAACTCAGTTGGTTTAATTGACGTGTTCAGTAAAGACCACCGTTTGATATGATAAGATGCGGAGTGCTAGTAACGACTAAGATCGTAATTTAATATTCAACGTAAGCCCACATTAGCTATCAATCAAAGTATTTTATGGTACTGTGAGTTTGATATTGAAAAACATATTTTTTCAAGCCAATGAAATAGCATTAATTCATTGTTTGTCTTTAATGTTTTGTGTACCAATATTCAGAGAAGCGTAATAAGCTACTTCTTACGCGGTTTGTAAAATGCTGAAACATAACAGGCTACAGCATGTGTGAGCTAAACCTTTGAATAAATACCGCTGTTAAATTAATTATTCATATTTCATTCCTGCAGTGTCGGCGCAGATGAAAGTGGCGCCTGTCGTCAGCGTGGAAGAATCCGTCCGTCTCAGTGACTCCAACAGCAACACATGCATACAACTCGGGGAAGGTCACGTGTTCTCGCAGGAGAAGAGGAAGTGGGTACCGAACATCCCGGATAGATGCTGGCTGCCGGCAGTCACCATTGAGACGTGCGGCATGGACAAGGGAAACGAGTCGTTCACGGTCACTGTGGTCGGACGTCACATCAGCTGCGATGCAAAGATCCTTCATGTGGTGATGAAACACACTGACGACCGAGCCTGTGGCCTGAGAGGGAATTTTACCATTTGTCGACGTACATCAGCTGTTGTGTCCAGTGACCAACTGACCACGTGCGTGACGTCATGCAAGTGTCCAGTGCGGAAATGCAACTCGCCGACCGTGCGCTTTCTGAAGTTTCAGGAGGACTGGGAGGTTTGCGAGATTACAGTTGAGTAAACGGAAACTGAATAAGACGTCGAGAGACAGTTGAACTGAGCCGGTGGCAGCAATTGTAATCTGTGGACCGGTTTAGTTACCTGAATGGCAAGAACATAATTTCTCATACCAATATATCTTCACTCTCATAGTTTCTCTTATGAATGGGTATGACCGACTAATTACTGAACTGCTGCACTGTTGAACTGTTGCTCCTTCCCACTGCTCTCTATTAGCAGCTTTCCGCCACCATTCGTCACCCTTCATCGCCTTTCTCATGTCCTTCTTCACGCATTCTTTCCATCTTATATGTTGTCTGTTCCTGCGGCCTCGCTGTTTCACCACCTCTGCTCAATTTCGGAGTTGGCCTCATTCGCATTAAGCGATCATTTATCTCCTTCTATCCACATTCGTCTTTTCTAATGGTGTTCTCTGTACACAGCTGTTTTCGAAGTCTCGTAGCATCTCTTGTTGTTGCTGTCTCAGCCACTGTATAAAAACAATACAGAAATGTTGGCTTTGCACAAGTTCTCAGCACTTTCACTTCAACATTTGTTTTACTTTCTGTCCATCTTGGCTCCATCTATACCGATGGAAGGACGGACGGAATGAGGGAAGGTGGGAGAGAAAGAGAAGGACGGAGGGAGAGAGAAAAGGAGGGAGGAAATGAGGGATGATGGGAGTGAGGATGGGTGGGATGGAGGGACGGCCGGACATAATGTGGGAGGGTGGGAGTGAGAGAAGGGGGGAGGTGGGGAGGGAATAGGGGAGGGAGGGAGGCGGTGGAAGGTATGGTAGGAGGCAGCGTGAAAGGAGAGAGGGATGGAGGGAGGTAGGATGAAGGGAGGCTGGGTGGGAGTGAGGGGAGGGAGGAAGGATGCGAAGACGAGACTGAGTGAGGTTAGTAGTGATAGAGGGAGTGGTAATGGAGAGGGTGAGATAGGGAGAGAGGGAGTGAGTGGGGAGGGAGGGAATGATGGAAGGAGGGGGAGAGAGAGAGAGAGAGATGGGTGGTGGGAGGGAGGGAGGAAGGGAGGGAGAGAGGGAGGGGAGGTGGGAGTTACAGAGGGAGGGATGGGGAGCTCATATTTCCAGATAAACGTGTGCTAAATGTTTACTGACAAGCTAAAAGTAAAGGATAATTTTTGGATGTTGTCAAGTAACTAAAGTAATCGCCACAAATGGATGTTCGCTCGAACCCCAAATATCCACTCGATAATTTAATGCGATGTGCTATGTTTTCTGTTGTTTCTAGTAGTTTCAAATAGCGTGATAGTTTTGAATACTGCACGGCAATTTAGCGTTTATTAAAGGTGCCGTTTGAATTATTGTAGATAGAAATGTACGATTTCACATTATGATAATGTATCCTGTACAAAGTGTGGGTAATAATCATAGAAATAACTACATTAATTAATTAAGTGCAAACAACTGCATTGCCACGATACTGGAAATGGTTCGCCTTCTAAATTGATAATAAATTCTTGAACTTTGTGCAAGGCCATCATTGCATATTAATGCTAAGTATTACTAATACCCACATGCTGAATTGGTTTACCTAATCAATTTATGTAAATACTTTAGGTTTATTGATATATATCTGCAACCTAACCATATTATCACACACACACACACACACACACACACACACACACACACACACACACACACACACACACACACACACACACACACACACACACACACACACACACACACACACACACACACACACACACACATAAATATTATAAAATGTATTTATTTCTTGTAAAATATGGATTAAAATATATGTAAAAACAAAAACAACAAATTTTATTTTTACCCCGTTTACAATGCAAGTAAAAATTTAGTATAAAAACAAAATATGCATTAATGTGTTCACATGGAAAAATACAAACACAGTGTAACTTAATAAGGGGTCAGCGACTCCTATAAATACTTTACAGTCGCTCTCATAGGAGCCACTTATGAAATATAATTAACTAACTCATTTATACAAAAGGCTATGAGAGTGCTCGTGTGCAGAAGGAGAAAGGGCGTGCATGAATATTCGTGTGGTAAATTTAAATATGTGTGATAATATGTAATATAAATTGTAATAAATAGAAATTGTACATTCATATATGTATGAATGTATGTATTACTGATTTAGTCGATCGATTTTGATAGCAAGTATAGCAGTTTTATGTGGAACAGTTATCTTCATATTTTTGTAATAAATCATGTTTGGTATAATTTACAAAACCTTTAAATTACAAAATATTCTCTGTAGCTATTTTTGTGGTCTAATTGATAACATGTTGCAATTTATATCTAAACATTTTTTGGCAAAAATTCATATTTTGTTCTGAATGAGTATATATCAATTATACTCCTAGTGTTATAATTGTTTATATTTGGGGCTATTTTCCAGTTTAATAAGTATGCAGGTAAGTCTTAATGCATGTATTTAAAATACAACTTAAGTTCATGTAACTTCAATAAATCATCTATTTTTGAAAATAAAAGTTTAGTGGTCCTGTATGGGAATTGTCTTTATTTAAGGTTAAAGTTCCCATAGCTTTCTTTTGAATGTTCATCATTCTGTTATCTTGGTAATCCCACGCCATGATATAACAGTTAACACGAGATAATATTAATGTATTATATAAAATAATTGATTTTAATTTATATAAGTAGCACATGCTTTAATCTGTTTAAAATACCGACAATTTTGGAATGCACGCATGTATATATGTGTGATTGCGCGCGCGTGTGTGTGTATCACACACACGCGCGTGGTTGTAATATACCTTTTGCTTGATGTCAAGTTCGCTAATGACATCCTGCTCGTTCATTTATTATTTACCACAACTCTCAGTCGAACACGCCGTCACATGCTATCATAAAACATCATCAAAACACCTGTACCGACGACCAACGCCATATGTCCCCACTCCATCACTCATATGTCCCCACTCCATCACTCATATGTCCCCACTCCATCACTCATCTCTAGCACCAAACATCCGTCTGTATCACCTTTTTCACCAAATAATACCACCGTCTCATTCACCTACTTCACAACATTCAGCCATCCTCTCTATCCAATATTTTACAAACAATATATTATCCGTGTCTATCACCTCATATACAACATTATATGCCAGTCATCTGTACCACTTCTTTCACAATAATCTAGAAGGCGTTTCTATCACTTCTTTCACAACAATCTACCAGGCGTCTATGTCACTTCTTTCACAACAATCTACCATGAGTCTATGTCACTTCTTTCACAACAATCTACCAGGCGTCTATGTCACTTCTTTCACAACAATCTACCAGGAGTCTATGTCACTTCTTTCACAACAATCTACCAGGCGTCTATGTCACTTCTTTCACAACAATCTACCAGGAGTCTATGTCACTTCTTTCACAACAATCTACCAGGAGTCTATGTCACTTCTTTCACAACAATCTACCAGGCGTCTATGTCACTTCTTTCACAACAATCTACCAGGAGTCTATGTCACTTCTTTCACAACAATCTACCAGGCGTCTATATCATTTGTTTCACCACAATCTACAAGGCGTCTCTATCACTTATTTCCCAACAATCAGACGTTTATCTCACTTCTTTCACAAGAATCTACCAGGCGTCTCTATCACTTAATAATAATAATAATAATGCACTTTATTTTTACACTCATATCCAGAGTACAACTCTGTTCAAGGGTGTTTACAATGTCTAAATGGACTAAAATGTGCGTAATAAAATTAAACGTATATATATATATATATATATATATATATATATATATATATGTATAAGGCTTAAACTTCATTAAAACAAAAATGTACTAAACAAAGATAAGTTAAAACTATCAACGTACATACAAAAGCTTACGCATGAGTAAATAATTAATTAATTAATAAATAAATAATAAACAATAAAAATAATAAATAATAAAAATAATTAATAAATGAATAAATAATTAAAATAATAAACTAGTATAATAGTAGAAAATTAAGAATAATGTTAATAATAAATACTATGATATGAGTGGTATATAGAACTAGACATTAAAAGCAAGTTTGAAATAATGAGTCTTAAGACGCGCTTTAAACGTGTCCATGCAGCCGGTCAGACGCAGGTCTTCCGGTAGAGAGTTCCACAGAGTCGGCCCAGCGCGAGAGAATGAACGGCGGCCGTAATGCTCGAGGTTGTGGCGTGGAACGGTGAGTAGGCCGCGATCGGCAGATCGTAGGGCGCGGCGCGGAACGTACAGCGTGATGAGCGAAGCGAGGTACGCCGGCGTCCGGTCATGAAGGGCGCGAAACACAATAACGAGTAGTTTGTATTCAATGCGATACTTGACCGGCAACCAGTGGAGTTGTTTCAGCACTGCTGTCATGCTTCGCCGGTCGCCCCGCCTAATCCGCAAAACAACTCTGGCCGCCGACCGCTGTACCATCCCAAGACGGTGCAAGAGGCGGTCGGAGATGCCACACAGTACAGCGTTCCCGTAGTCGATCCGCGATGTAACGAGTGAACAAGAGTCTTGCACGCTGTGATGGTAAGGCTTGTTCGTATCTTAGCGATGCGAAATAAATTATAATAAGCAGCACGACAAGCGTTCGATACTTGAGCTTGACATGTCAAGTCCGCTGTCAAGTATAACGCCGATGTCACGAACCGTGGGCGTCAGTGATACGACGGACCCACACACGTCGGTAGTGGACATAGCAGGAGGCGAACGGACGGTGGTAGAACGAAACATGATGGCTTCTGTTTTCGTCTCGTTGAGTAGGAGATGGTTGCAGTTCAGCCAGCGTCTTATGTCACGCACACATTCGTCGATTTTCCGTAGTGCGTCTGCATGGTTCAGAGGCGGACACTCAGCGTGTAGTTGAGTGTCGACCGCGTGTATGTGGTAGCGGATCTGATGGCGTTCGGAGATGTCCGCGATAGGTAGAATGTACATGTTGAATATAGTCGGACCTAGAACCGAGCCCTGCGGAACACCGTGATGAATAAATCTCGGCGCTGAAGTTGGTTCGCGTATCTTTATTGCATTAGTTCGGCCTGCGAGGTATGATTTGAACCATGTAAACACTGTCTGGCTTAGACCGATATCACGAAGGCGAATGTGGTCTAGTGTGTCGAATGCTGCACTTAGATCTAATAGTACAAGCAAAACGCCACGCCGTGAATCAGTTGCCTGCGTCATGTCTTCGTGTATTCGGACGAGAGCCGTCTCCGTGCTGTGTATCGGACGGTACGCGCTCTGGAACGGGTCGTTGAAGCCGGTGGCGTCAATGTGACGGCGCAGTTCGTTGGCGACATAACGTTCTAATGTTTTCGAGACAAGACTTAGATTCGATATTGGGCGGTAGTTGGCGAGTGAGTTCAAGTCGAGACCACGTTTCTTGAGTATAGGTGTCACTAACGCATGCTTCATGTCTACCGGTACGACACCTGTTGCGAGCGACGTGTTGATGATATCAGTTAGGATCGGTGCAAGTAGGTCGATGTTTCCTTTCAGCAAGCTCGTCGGCTTCGGGTCGAGGTCGCAGGATTTCGCAGACGACTGGAGAACGATCCGTCTGGTGTCTGCTGTCGTCGCCAGCCTAAATTCACAGAGTTGCGCATGTTGCTGTAGACCTACATCAGACGGCTGTCGATCGAAAGTGTTTGGCTCGGCGCGCAAATCAATGGCACGACGTATATTTAAAATCTTGTCAATGAAGAACTGATGAAATGTTTCAGCAAGGACTAAGTCATTGCGTGAGTCAGGCAAATGAACTGGTGTAGATCGGCCCAACAGTATGTTGGTGACGCCGAACATTGTTTTCATGTTGTGTCCGGCTTCGTGTATCACCGTACACAAATTATTGGCCTTCGTGGTGGTTAGTTGTCGGCGGTAAGCGTCTCGAAGCGTCGTATACATCTGTCGGTGGACAACGAGTCGCGTCTTTCGCCATCGGCGCTCGGCGCGGCGGGAGTTACGCGCACCGGACAACTCTTCCGTGTGCCACGGTGTCTTCCGACGAACCGTGACGATGCGCGTGGCAATCGGTGCGTGTTTGTCCACGATGGTCGCGATGGCGCCTTTGTAGTTGTCAATGAGCGCAACAGTGGTTCCAGCGAATGCGTTGTAGATATCAGTCGCGAAAGCCCGCTTGTCGATCGACGAGTACTTTCGGTAACACACTCGACGTGTCAGACGTGTAGGCTTTAACACAGAGTAAGGTCACACTCGAGTACATGATGATCTGTAAGGAGAGTAGTCGGCCTTACAGGTGTTGAGTGTAAGGCAGACGCACGGGGTGTAATTAGTAGATCAAGCGTGTTTCCACTCAGGTGCGTCGCATTAGAAACGTGCTGGACAAAACCAGCATTGTCTATAAGAGTAGCGAGATTCATCGCGCCGATTTAGTTGATGTTACCGTAGTAAACATTAAAGTCACCACATATGATCGATTCATTCGTGTGTGTTGCGGCTGAACTAAGAGTAGCACCAAAATCATCAAAGAAGTCACGGGACAGCGATGACGACGGTGGACGGTAAATGACATATACACGAACGTTGCTGTTTGTTTCCGGACACTGGAGTGCAATGCTCAGGCCTTCAAAGGTGTCAGTCGTTAACGGAGTTTCGGAAGTCATGTTAAAGGTTGACTTGAATAGGATTCCGACCCCACCGCCGCGACGGTTCCTGCGTGGCATATGACAAAGATTGTAGCCGCCCGCCGTCAGCACATTGATTTCCGCTTTGTCGTCATGGGAGAGCCAGGTCTCTGTCAGTGCGACGATGTCTATGTAATGTTCAACAATGTAGTCTTTGATAAAGTCTGCCTTATTTCGGACGCCTTATCTGCAGACCTCAGCAAATCAGTACTGTAAATAATATGTGTGAGATTATTCATGTTGCTGCATGGTGCGTCTGTGTGGAGATGTTGTTGCTGCGTGTTAACCCGGTGGGCCGAGAGATCCTGGCCGTTGTTACTACAACAGGAATTGGCTTAGTCGGTCGCTGACACAGACCGCCAGTGGTTCCTCTGTGAGTCGGTGTTGCATGATTGATGCCCAGTTGTTTTAGGTCGTAGTACACTGCCTTGGTGACACGCATTAACGATTTCGTTGACCGCTGACACAGTTGGCGTAGTTGTTGGCTTGTGTATGTGATCGCCATGGCGACGGTCACAGTTCATTAATGATAGCGCGGCAAATAGTACACTAACGGTGTCTCTTTAAATAACTAAAATCCAACTAAACACAAAGACGCAGGCTGTAACTGTTCCTTCACTCTAGTCCACATACCTTCACAGTCACACGATATGCAAAATGAAAGTATAGTATAGCTTAAAAACGTAAAATAATGTCAATAATAGGGCTGCACAATTACTCTGTGGCAGTTCAAGCGCACACATATCACTTCTTTCACAACAATCCGCCAGGAGACTCTACCACTACTTTCACAACAATCCACCAGGTGTCTCTACCACTACTTTCACAACAATTTACCAGGCGACTCTACCACTACTTTCACAACAATCCACCAGGCGACTCTACCACTACTTTCACAACAATCCACCAGGCGTCTCTACCACTACTTTCACAACAATCCACCAGGCGACTCTACCACTACTTTCACAACAATCCACCAGGCGTCTCTACTACTACTTTCACAACAATCTACCAGGCGACTCTACCACTACTTTCACAACAATCCACCAGGCGTCTCTACCACTACTTTCACAACAATCCACCAGGCGTCTCTACCACTACTTTCACAACAATCCACCAGGCGACTCTACCACTACTTTCACAACAATCCACCAGGCGTCTCTACTACTACTTTCACAACAATCTACCAGGCGTCTCTACCACTACTTTCACAACAATCCACCAGGCGTCTCTACCATTACTATCACAACAATCTACCAGGCGTCTCTACTACTACTTTCACAACAATCTACCAGGCGACTCTACTACTACTCTCACAACAATCCACCAGGCGTCTCTACTGCTACTTTCACAACAATCTACCAGGCGACTCTACCGCTACTATCTATCACTTCTTTCACAACAATCTGCCATGCGTCTACATCTTTTCTTTCACAAAAATCTACCATGCGTCTATATCATTTCTTTCACAACAATCTACCAAGCGTCTATATCTTCTGTTTCACAACAATCTATTATCCTTTTCTTAGAGATGTTCAACGATTCTTACATTCGTATCTGACACTCCTCCCATGGTATTCTATAATTTATATCTCTTCTTCATTGACATTCTGTCATCCATCTCTTACATTTAGTCATCCACCTCTGACAGCTCACATAATTTAACATAAATAAGTTAGTCCTCTGCAGATGCGTATTACAAATCATAGTGTGCGATATCTGTATTATTCGTTTCTAACATATATTACTGTGCATTATGTGATTCATCTCTATCATTTCCCCATAACATCCTCCGTTACTAACACCTATATCACAACCTGCTTAATTCATTTTCATTTAATACCACCATCTTTGTTATGTTCCCTCTCCGTTTGCTTTGTCACTCATTTATTTTATTTCTCCGTTTCTCGCGACTGGTATTTTGTTTTCTTAAAGCTTTGTGTAAGTTACCACTTGTAAGAAGTACTTTTATGCATGCGTTCCTACGTCGTCAACACGGCTCTGTCAACGTCAACAAGAACTGGACAGATAACAAGAACGGGTTTGGTGATGTCTGTGACGAGCACTGGTTGGGCAATGAACTTCTACTTGATGCGAGACTTATTTTCTAAAAATCCACTATCCATTGAAGACGATGACAACATTCTAGTGTTCTTAATTGTCACAGATTATGCTCTCCCCGCGACATATGTTGACATATTTATTCACATGCTTATTGTAGAATGTCATAATAATATATGCTTGGTTATCAGTTGCCAATCATCTATTGATATTTGACATATGCAGTAAGCGTCTTTACCTACCAATTTCGGACAAACCCATTTATCATTGACCAGTTGGCCGTATGGAATATGTTTCGGAATTCTTTGTTTCCCACTCAGTACACAGGCCGTTGTAACGTAACTGTGAGTGGTTTATAATAGGCTGTACTTTTATTTCTTGCACCTATGAGATTCTGCGCCACGTTTCTGTATCTCCTTCTTTCCCTGTCATCTCCGTAATTTATTGTCTCGATGGCTCTTCCGTTTGGCAAACCCTAGCGCACCCCAAATGATATAATATTGAGGCTCACAAAGGTTAACCAGTGAACCTTTTCTTATACAGTTTTTGTGTTACAAATATGCTGCATTATCACATGGACTGGATCGGTCTCCTCTCAATTCATTGGAGCCACCCTGGTTAATTAAATGCAGCATAATGCGACCCGTTCATTTCCAGGCGATCCCTTATCCCGCAACACAACGGCTTGAGTTTTTCGACACCAGACAAATCACGCGGCTTCAATTGTTCTGCTGAGTACGGAGGTTCGTGGTGGTGTAAGAGCTGTTTTGGAGCAAAGTTGATTGGTATCTACCTAAAATAGGGCCATTATAGCGCTGCAGAAGGAATGCGCTGTTATTTATGGCTCGGTTTTGAAACTTTACTGAAACGGGCAGAGATGAAATTGAAACAAAGAGGAAAAGGTAGGATACATCAAATAATATTTTTATTAGCACTAATACATGCAATATTTATACGAATACACATAATCAGTTTTGTCTTGCAAGTACTTTGTATTGAATATGTGTTGTCGATAATCGCCTACTTCATCTTTGTCGCCCACCTTTGTTCTGTTTAGCTCGTAATTATCTTTTACATTATTGTTATTATATTATTATTTATATTATGATTATTCTCATATGTAACAGGTAAAGTTATGCATTCCGGCAGACTACAGTAGATGATAGTATTGGATATACTATTCTCACATTGATATAAAGGAAAACACACGACACGATACAATTTAATTGCATATTTTAATTTGTTATTAAATAATAAATGCAATAAACCAGCGCTAAAATTTAATTAATTTTATTAATTGATTTTATTTTATTAATTTATTAATTTTATTAATTTGTTATTAAATAATAAATACAATAAACAAGCGATACAATTTTATTAATTTTATTAATTTATTTTATTTTATTAATTTATTAATTTTATTAATTTGTTATTAAATAATAAATACAATAAACCAGCGATACAATTTTATTAATCTTAAATATCTTAATTAGCATAGCACAATTTTCATTAATGTGATCTCACTAATTATTAGCAGTACTTATTGATATGTATTGCTAATACCTATATTATGCACACTAAATATCTACCAATCTTCTTGATGTTCAATGTACACAGCGAAACAATGTTGACTACATCAAGCAATTTTATTATATATAGGAAACGTGATTACGACAACGATTCTTGTGGAAGAAAGGTCGAAAAGTCAGTACCGTAACGCTTTTAACGGATGAATAATTGCGCTGCACGTGTGTGCATATGTGTGCGTGCGTGCGTGCGTGCGTGCGTGCGTGCGTGCGTGCGTGCATTCGTTCGTTCGTTCGTGCTTGCGTGCGTGCGTGCGTTCTGTCCATCATGACTCCCTCTACGTTCATTAATGCATTCGCTCCCGATTGTATCCGACGACGTTCGTCTACCTCCGGATGTCCATGCTCGGTAACCAATCCGCCTTCTCGTTTGATCTCTCTCCATCCAACCCCTCTATCTGTTGTCGAACCAACGTCACTCTTTTCTGTTCCAGGTTACTTTTTCTTGAACATCCTTCCACGCTTCCAGCAATTGCAACATATTCCAGAAACTCACCCGATATCCCAGGATCATCCCCAACGCTTCATTTCGTTCCTTTTTTTGTCGGATCCCAACTCCAACCTCTGTTTATCAGCTGTCTTACGCAAACATCGCATCGGTCGTCTATCTACCCTTTGAGCCCCTGCGCATAGGTCGTCTATCTACCCTTTGAGCCCCTGCGCATCGGTCGTCTATCTACCCTTTGAGCCCCTGCTGTTCTTCGCCTGATTCATGTTCCGCACTCATTCGTAGAGTGGAAGGAATTGGTGAAAGGAAGGATGGAGGGAGGGTGGGAAAGTTTGAGGGCTAGTGGATGGATGGACGGACGGACCGGATGAGGGAGGGTGGGAGAGAGAGAAGGAGTGAGGGAGAGAGGAATGGAGGTAGGGAGGGAGGAGGGTAGGGAGGAAATGAGAAGTGGAGGGAGGGATGGAAGAAGGGAGGGACGGACGGACGGACGAACAGACGGATGTAATGAGGTAGGGGAATAAAGGAGGGAGGGAGGCGGAGGAAGGTAGGATGGGAGGCAGCGTAAAAGGAGAAATGGGTGAACGGGAAGGACGGAATAGGGGAGGGAGGGTGGTAGAGAGAGAGGGGGTGGGAGGGACGAAGAGAGGGTGGGAAGGAGTGAGGGGGAGGTAGGGGGGAAGTTGATAATGGTGGAGAGGGTGATGGAGAGAGTGAGAGAGATATGGGGAAAGAAGGTGGGAGTGAGTGAGGGAGAGAGGGGGTGATGGAAGGAGAGGGAGAGAGAATGGTGGTGGGATGGATTGAGGGAGGGTGGGATGCAGAGAGAAACGGAGGGAGCACATATTTCCTGATGACCATGGGCTAAATGTTTACTGCCAAGCAAGTAATTGTTAATTTTAGGATTTTGTCAAGTAACTAAGGTGAAGATCGCCACAAATGGATGTTTGCTCCAAACATCCACTTGATAATTTAATGCGATGTCCTATGTTTTCTGTTTGCCGAGTGTTTCTAATTGCACGATAGTTTTGAATACACAGCAATGTTGCGCATATTAAAGGTGCCTTTGAATTAGTATATATAAAATGTACGATTTAACATTATGATAATGTATCATGTAAACCCAAACCCTCTTCTGGTATGCATATATGTTAGTGCTCGCCAGATACACGTCTTGGAAATATAAGGAGTGGGTAGCAGTCATTGTCATAGATGAATAATGAATTAAGCGCAAGTAATTGCATTGCCACGATACCGGAAATGGTCCGCTTTCTAAATTGATAATAAATTGTTGAACTTTGTGCGAGACCATCGACAGTTCTTAATATTAATTAATGCTAATAGCCACATGCTGAATTGATTTTCCTAATCCATTTATATAAATACTTTAGGATTCTTAATATACTGCCTCACTCTAACCATATTATATTATAATGAACCCAAACCTAACCGAAACTTGTTCTAAATTCACATCATATCACTCTGTGTCAAACAAATTTCGGTTAGGTTTGGGTTCATTGCAACGATGATTTGAATTGCAGTTGTTCTATTTTGTGTGACACTCTTTATTGCATAACAAAATCGGATGAGCATACATTTTGAAAGAAAATTGTTGGATGGGTGAATATACTGCTCCTAAAAAGGTGCTAAATTCGGTAAGAAATGTATACCATTATGCATATTTCTTAGTATAATTATATAAGTCAAGTTCATGTTCTGCTGATTGTGCATATAACAAATTACTGTTGTGCTTCAGGGATTGCAGAAGCGGGAACATTTTAGTCTATGAATAGTCTTAGGCATGATTGTTTTTCAACACCTATCGGCCTGTGGTGAATAATGCCTTATGTTCCAATCACTTCAGTAACAATCATCACTCGACCAACTGTGGCAGCGGAAAACACGTTTGGTTGATTTATTTGTTTTCTTATAAATATAATAAATGAAATATGTAAACATAACTTGCTTTGAATAAAACATCAGTGTGAATCTGAATTTTTCGTTTACATTTATACAAGGAAAACCTACACATTCCAGAAAAGGATTATTCGAAATGTGCATCCAAATTAACAAGTAGAAGAACTCACGTGGAAAATGTGGACATTTGATTATCGGAAGTCCAACAATTTGGCTACGTACGTGTAGAAACTCCTTTTCCTGTGTGTTCTCGAGTGCGTGTGCATGTGTGTGTGTGCGTGCATGCGTGCATGCGTGTGTATTCTGTTTGAAACACATTTTCTGTGTGACATTTGCAAAAAGCTGTAGATAATTCGTTTCATTATTTTGTTGTCATCAGCGACAACGTTTACTTTTCCATATCAAATCAAATTTGTTTACATTAGCTTAGCCTCCTCTTAATCTGTGTTTGCGTAAGTGCGTGCGTGTGTTTGTGTGTGTTTATATGTTTATGTATATGTTTGTGTATGTGTTTATATGTTTATGCATTTATGTGTGTGTATATGTGCGTGCGTGCGTGCGTGTGTATGTTCGTGTGCGTATGTGTGTGAGTGTGTGTGCGTGCGTGCGTGCGTGCGTGCGTGCGTGCGTGTAACAACAAAACAATTGAAGCTACCCGAAATTGCCAGCGAATGCGAATCGACAATAACAAACCACCCGTGAAACAATGGATGACGAATATTTAAGCAACTGTTTTGATTTGACTTCTCCAGGGACTCAAACTTTGTGTTACACCGGGAAAAGAGACACTCGACGTGTAATTGATCAGCGCTGTAACTTTTATCAAATGATTGCCTCAAAGCGTATAAGCAATATTTCACGTAATGAAACTATAATTTTTATTTTTCACCGGTTTGGAACTTTTATTGCCGGCAATTCATACTGTTTGTATGTTAGGAGCGTTTTTATCAAAGTAATTATGCTGTGTGCCACTTGCCGCCATCTGGTGAACGGAAAGAACCAATGTTTTACGAAATCACCCCTACATATGGCAGCACCTGTCTTCTCAAGTTATTAACTACATACAGCCCATTTTGGCAAATGCATCACTTTTAAAATATTAACTTAGAGCGTCGGAACAATGATGTATCCATGACATCGACAAGAAGGGAAACAGTTAAATAATGATTGTGTTACAAATAATACTTTGTTCCATCAGTAATGCTTACTGATAGTAAAGAGAAATTACAACGCTAGAATCGAAACATAAAAATCGGCTGATCTGACGTTTGGATGACTTCAAAGGATATTGAGCATATGCGTTGGCATATACATGCTATTGTATCGTTCCACGGCAAAAAACACGAATCGCATACGTATCTAATCGTTCGTCTTATTGAAATTATATCAGTCAGTCGTTAAATTAGACATACCAAAACATATAATTTTAAAACTAGCGGCGATTTGGTAAAACATTTATTCTTTGCACCTCGCTTTTTGCAAAAAGATACCAACGTACTATTGATAGTGAACTGGCAGCAGTAAAATAGCAAACCGGTCATAATTTTTTATTTTACTACATATTAAATGTTAGTGTTATATTGATAATTCCGGTTTGAGGCAATAATTTGATAACACTTAAGGCACCGACTAAACACACGATTAGGGTATTTTTTCGCGCAACAGGAATAGTTCAGGTCTCTTGGTGTGTCAAATGAAAACAGTTCATTGGGTATTCGTGTACCATTTTGTTTGACATGTACAACTGCGTTAATGTGACATGCTCGCGTTGCGCTCGCTACGACAGTGCATACATCAACAGGAAACTGCTCATGCCTCTGGACATTATCGTAAACGTAGGTTCGTATTCACGCAAAAGTTCACAAAATCCGAGCACCTTCATCGGGGAGATCCCGTCGGAGCGCTGCAGGCCCGCTGCAATACTCTGGAGTCTGCGGGCCGGTGTGACGTGTCGATGACGGTTGACCGGGGTTGGCGGAGCGTAAGGAAACGACTCCTGCGCTGTGTTGCATGACAGCTGAGGAGTGCTTACCAGGACAGGACTACCAAGAGGTGCAGTGCCAGATGCATGTCATCAAACTCCAAATGCGACGGAGAACAGTCGTTTTCTGGAATGCGTTGTGCCCTTCTCGTGTCGGCCATTGGAGACGTCTTGTCTTTGGCCTTGCGGTGGAAGATAGATCAAGTTCCCAATAGAATAGAGTGGCATAACTGCCTCAGCCAGACCACTGTAATGTCATTGTCCGAAGAGGCATCAAACTTACATCTTTTGCATCGTATCCTTGGCGCTGGAGCTTAAGGTGGAGCTGAAGGCGAAGGTGCGTCGACTACACGAGCTAATTGCTACTTACATTGTTATAGTTGCAACTGGTTATGTTCCATTAACTCTTATAGGTTGATGGGTTATCAACCACGACTTTTGTTCCCATTTTAATAAAATAACATATCCCGTGAAAACTTCAGCGTATTGATCGCAACACTCCTGCTTCAACTTCATATTTAGGAATCTAGTGCGGGAAAGTCAACTGACTGTCTATTCGTTTCGAGTGTACTGCGCGTAGATATATTGTCGGTATATACTTAAGTCGGAACATGCCTGTCCGCCCATCTTCTCTTGCCGTTGTCCACATTGTCTACGCCAACTTGTCGGTGTGCCCGGACAGTCAGTGTGTGCGCTCAGGTGCAGAGGTTATTTGCGTAAGGATTTATAAAGTGGTTTCCTGGTGGACTACAGCAGAAAACGGTTATTGGTGAACCAGGGTCATGTGTTATATCAAAAGCAACGAGTTAAAAAATATATGGAATGCACGTGTGGAACATTTCGGAGATCAGTTCACGGTGAAGTAAAGTTAGCACAGAAGATACTCGTTGAAGATACTCGTAAATAGGAGGAATACACACGCCCAACGTGTCTCAGATTGTGAGACGACGGTAGACAGACGCCGGAGATCTGCTGCCCTTCATCCCGTTCGATGTGTGATAAGTGAGACGACTGTAGACAGACGTCGGAGATAAGCCCTTCACCACTTTCAATACGCAAATGACGAAACGCGACGCCACACGACGGCCACCAGCCGAACGGTAAGATCCCCAGTTACCCAGGGATGCGTGACAATTGCTGAATTACCCAACCGTGACTCGTCGACTACCGGAAGTGCATCTCCGTGCGATATACTTTGACTCGCCGCCATACGAAGGGCGGAATGAACGGTTCGTAAGAAAGCAGAGAAGGGACCAGGATGTTGTTTAGGCACTAGATGTCTCAGAATCAACTGTATTGTTGTTAAAACAGCGTGATGTAATTGTAAGACTAGTCATGTTATGTAACGGTGCTGTAGATATCCGTTGGAGTTGATGTTGGAACAGCCTTGCGTCAGGTTAGATGTTAATAGAATCTTCACAGATGTCACGGGGTGATTAACCCCTGGCTGACTGTCACAGAAACGGAACGTTAGCTTGTATTACATAGACCCAAGAGTCTACAAGTTACTTTGTAAATTACTTATTAAGTTACTTTGTAATTTTCTTAGTACCAATTGTGTATTACATATTTATTATCTTTCACTTGTCTTCGTTGTCTTGTTCAATCGTGCAACCATCATTCACGAATATAAATAGGGAACCCGAACTAGGCCTGAGCCAAACTAGTAAACAGAAACCTCGCCAATCCGTGACTGCTACTGAGGTGGAAACACTGGTAACGCCGATCATACTCGAACACATTGAGACCGACTGAGCACGATAATCTTACTGAGTTTTTTTACACTGTTTGACAACTTTCGACTACTTCCGTCTTACTCCGCCTCACCCGGGTTTCAGTCGGTGTGTGGATTAGTGCTCTGTACGGGCCGGGCTCAAATAATAGGCCCGTGCAGGGCACTAGTGTGGACACACTATCCGACTGACACCGATCCGACCAGACTCAAGCAGCACCGAGTATTTGAGTCAGGTAGGATAGGAGGAAAAGGAAGCCAACCAATCGTTTATACCATTTCGCCAGCCACCGTTTTGAATTAATAATCAAGTTGTGGACGTGGTGATGGCGTCACTGTTGGCATGTGTTATTCCATAATCTAATTCACTGAGAGATGCTTTGTGTGTTGATAAAGACGCTTCCGCTTTTCGGGAATAATGATACGTTTTCAATTATTTATCCGGACATACGACACATCAACGTAACGGTGGTTGGAGTAAGAGTTGTCAGTCCAGCCCTCCACTCCTGATATTAGCGTGTGTCACTGTTCGCCTGAACTGTCTGTAAAAGTGAAATAAAATTAACTGTCTTGGGATTATTCACCTAAACGGGTTAATAGCAAGTAACTATTTGCAACTACAATAAATAATATCACGCTAGGTTTATCTCAGAATGTTATCTAGAAGTGGGAGGTCAAATATCAGCTTTTCTGCCGGCGGACACATTGGCCAGATCGTTGGCGCATGGTAAATAAGCAAATTTCTCACATCTTTATTTTCATTTCGTAAATTCTTATTATTTATGAAGAAATGTATACATTTCAATTGTATTATATATGGTGTATAACTGTGGCATATCTAGGATTTCGCGAAGGGAGATGTCAAAGGGGCAAGCGAAGTCACAATTCTGTTTTCCAAGCCACCAAAACAGGTTACGTTCGGACAAAAATCAAACATTTAACCCACATGTGGGCGCCCAGCTGTTGTATTGAGGGTGGGTAGTCATCTCAAACCCCCGGTTTATCTAAAACGTCAGCATACCAACAATTATGTGACTCCAGTGACAACACTCGTCACACGCGATTGTTGGATATGTTCTTACGCAAAATGGTTTCCAGTCCGTAGGACCGGTCAACGCGCTATACACATCACCTCTTGGCAGATCCGTTCCTTCCATCACCAACACAACCACCACCAGCACCAACACCAACACCACCAACACCAACACCACCAACACCAACACCAACACCACCAACACCACCAACACCAACACCACCAACACCAACACGACTTCTTTGGAAGGCAACCGACCACGCTGCAATTATTGCACGAATAACGTTCGTTCACGTATATCCACAGCTCATTTATACAGCTGAGTGAACTATGGCAACGTAGAGTGAACGAAATTGTCTAAGCTTCGAAAAGGCAGCAGGCTAATTCAAACGCGGGTTCTCCTGATTGAATGTCCGACGGTCTAACCACTATACTACTGCGCCTCACAAAGTCGATTACATTTACAAGGCATAGATGTTGGAGAACGTTGACATCTGTAAATAATCCCATTTCTTTCCAACAAAACAAAGGTTTAATTTGGGCGTAGAATACATGACAACCAGAAGGCGTAAAATACATGAAAACCAGAGAGCGTGTAATACATGATAACCAGAGAGCGTGTAATACATGACAACCAGAAGGCGTGTAATACATGACAACCAGATGGCGTGTAATACATGACAACCAGAGAGCGTATAATACATGACAACCAGAGGGTGTGAAATACATGACAACCAGAGGGCGTGTAATACATGACAACCAGAGGGCGTGTAATACATGACAACCAGAGAGCGTATAATACATGACAACCAGAGGGCGTGTAATACATGACAACCAGAGAGCGTATAATACATGACAACCAGAGAGCGTGTAATACATGACAACCAGATGGCGTGTAATACATAACAACCAGAGGGCGTATAATACATGACAACCAGAGGGCGTGTAATACATGATAACCAGAGAGCGTGTAATACATGACAACCAGAAGGCGTGTAATACATGACAACCAGATGCCGTGTAATACATGACAACCAGAGGGTGTGAAATACATGACAACCAGAGGGCGTGTAATACATGATAACCAGAGAGCGTGTAATACATGACAACCAGAGGGCGTGTAATACATGACAACCAGATGGCGTGTAATACATGACAACCAGAGAGCGCATAATACATGACAACCAGAGGGGGTGTAATACATGACAACCAGAGGGTGTGAAATACATGACAACCAGAGGGCGTGTAATACATGATAACCAGAGAGCGTGTAATACATGACAACCAGAGAGCGTATAATACATGACAACCAGAGGGCGTGTAATACATGACAACCAGAGAGCGTATAATACATGACAACCAGAGAGCGTGTAATACATGACAACCAGAGGGTGTGAAATACATGACAACCAGAGAGCGTGTAATACATGACAACCAGAGGGCGTGTAATACATGACAACCAGAGGGTGTGAAATACATGACAACCAGAGAGCGTATAATACATGACAACCAGAGAGCGTATAATACATGACAAACAGATGGCGTGTAATACATGATAACCAGAGAGCGTGTAATACATGACAACCAGAGAGCGTATAATACATGACAACCAGATGGCGTGTAATACATGACAACCAGAGGGCGTATAATACATGACAACCAGAAGGCGTGTAATACATGACAACCAGAGAGCGTATAATACATGACAACCAGAGGGTGTGAAATACATGACAACCAGAGGGCGTGTAATACATGATAACCAGAGAGCGTGTAATACATGACAACCAGAGGGCGTGTAATACATGACAACCAGAAGGCGTGTAATACATGACAACCAGAGAGCGTATAATACATGACAACCAGAGGGTGTGAAATACATGACAACCAGAGGGCGTGTAATACATGATAACCAGAGAGCGTGTAATACATGACAACCAGAAGGCGTGTAATACATGACAACCAGATGGCGTGTAATACATGACAACCAGAAGGCGTGTAATACATGACAACCAGAGAGCGTATAATACATGACAACCAGAGGGCGTGTAATACATGACAACCAGAGGGTGTGAAATACATGACAACCAGAGGGCGTGTAATACATGATAACCAGAGAGCGTGTAATACATGACAACCAGAAGGCGTGTAATACATGACAACCAGAGGGCGTATAATACATGATAACCAGAGAGCGTGTAATACATGACAACCAGAAGGCGTATAATACATGACAACCAGAGGGTGTGAAATACATGACAACCAGAGAGCGTGTAATACATGACAACCAGAGGGCGTGCAATACATGACAACCAGAGGGTGTGAAATACATGACAACCAGAGAGCGTATAATACATGACAACCAGAGGGTGTGAAATACATGACAACCAGAGAGCGTGTAATACATGACAACCAGAGGGCGTGTAATACATGACAACCAGAGGGTGTGAAATACATGACAACCAGAAGGCGTGTAATACATGACAACCAGATGGCGTGTAATACATGACAACCAGAGAGCCTATAATACATGACAACCAGAGGGTGTGTAATACATGACAACCAGAGGGTGTGAAATACATGACAACCAGAGGGCGTGTAATACATAATAACCAGAGAGCGTGTAATACATGACAACCAGAGGGCGTGAAATACATGACAACCAGAGGGCGTGAAATACATGACAACCAGAGGGCGTGAAATACACGACAACCAGAGGGCGTGAAATACATGACAACCAGAGAGCGTGTAATACATGACAACCAGAGGGCGTGAAATACATGACAACCAGAGGGCGTGAAATACATGACAACCAGATGGCGTGTAATACATGACAACCAGAGGGCGTATAATACACGACAACCAGAGGGCGTGAAATACATGACAACCAGAGGGCGTATAATACACGACAACCAGAGGGCGTGTAATACATGACAACCAGAGGGCGTGGAATACATGACAACCAGAGGGCGTGAAATACGTGACAACCAGTGAGCGTGTAATACATGACAACCAGAGGGCGTGAAATACATGACAACCAGAGGGCGTATAATACACGACAACCAGAGGGCGTGTAATACATGACAACCAGAGGGCGTGGAATACATGACAACCAGAGGGCGTGAAATACGTGACAACCAGTGAGCGTGTAATACATGACAACCAGAGAGCGTATAATACATGACAACCAGAGAGCGTGTAATACATGACAACCAGATGGCGTGTAATACATGACAACCAGAGGGCGTATAATACATGACAACCAGAGGGCGTGTAATACATGATAACCAGAGAGCGTGTAATACATGACAACCAGAAGGCGTGTAATACATGACAACCAGATGGCGTGTAATACATGACAACCAGAGGGTGTGAAATACATGACAACCAGAGGGCGTGTAATACATGATAACCAGAGAGCGTGTAATACATGACAACCAGAGGGCGTGTAATACATGACAACCAGATGGCGTGTAATACATGACAACCAGAGAGCGCATAATACATGACAACCAGAGGGCGTGTAATACATGACAACCAGAGGGTGTGAAATACATGACAACCAGAGGGCGTGTAATACATGATAACCAGAGAGCGTGTAAAACATGACAACCAGAGAGCGTATAATACATGAGAACCAGAGGGCGTGTAATACATGACAACCAGAGAGCGTATAATACATGACAACCAGAGAGCGTGTAATACATGACACCAGAGGGTGTGAAATACATGACAACCAGAGAGCGTGTAATACATGACAACCAGAGGGCGTGTAATATATGACAACCAGAGGGTGTGAAATACATGACAACCAGAGAGCGTATAATACATGACAACCAGAGAGCATATAATACATGACAAACAGATGGCGTGTAATACATGATAACCAGAGAGCGTGTAATACATGACAACCAGAGAGCGTATAATACATGACAACCAGATGGCGTGTAATACATGACAACCAGAGGGCGTATAATACATGACAACCAGAAGGCGTGTAATACATGACAACCAGAGAGCGTATAATACATGACAACCAGAGGGTGTGAAATACATGACAACCAGAGGGCGTTTAATACATGATAACCAGAGAGCGTGTAATACATGACAACCAGAGGGCGTGTAATACATGACAACCAGAAGGCGTGTAATACATGACAACCAGAGAGCGTATAATACATGACAACCAGAGGGTGTGAAATACATGACAACCAGAGGGCGTGTAATACATGATAACCAGAGAGCGTGTAATACATGACAACCAGAAGGCGTGTAATACATGACAACCAGATGGCGTGTAATACATGACAACCAGAAGGCGTGTAATACATGACAACCAGAGAGCGTATAATACATGACAACCAGAGGGCGTGTAATACATGACAACCAGAGGGTGTGAAATACATGACAACCAGAGGGCGTGTAATACATGATAACCAGAGAGCGTGTAATACATGACAACCAGAAGGCGTGTAATACATGACAACCAGAGGGCGTATAATACATGATAACCAGAGAGCGTGTAATACATGACAACCAGAAGGCGTATAATACATGACAACCAGAGGGTGTGAAATACATGACAACCAGAGAGCGTGTAATACATGACAACCAGAGGGCGTGCAATACATGACAACCAGAGGGTGTGAAATACATGACAACCAGAGAGCGTATAATACATGACAACCAGAGGGTGTGAAATACATGACAACCAGAGAGCGTGTAATACATGACAACCAGAGGGCGTGTAATACATGACAACCAGAGGGTGTGAAATACATGACAACCAGAAGGCGTGTAATACATGACAACCAGATGGCGTGTAATACATGACAACCAGAGAGCCTATAATACATGACAACCAGAGGGTGTGTAATACATGACAACCAGAGGGTGTGAAATACATGACAACCAGAGGGCGTGTAATACATGATAACCAGAGAGCGTGTAATACATGACAACCAGAGGGCGTGAAATACATGACAACCAGAGGGCGTGAAATACATGACAACCAGAGGGCGTGGAATACACGACAACCAGAGGGCGTGAAATGCATGACAACCAGAGAGCGTGTAATACATGACAACCAGAGGGCGTGAAATACATGACAACCAGAGGGCGTGAAATACATGACAACCAGATGGCGTGTAATACATGACAACCAGAGGGCGTGAAATACATGACAACCAGAGGGCGTATAATACACGACAACCAGAGGGCGTGTAATACATGACAACCAGAGGGCGTGGAATACATGACAACCAGAGGGCGTGAAATACGTGACAACCAGTGAGCGTGTAATACATGACAACCAGAGGGCGTGAAATACATGACAACCAGAGGGCGTATAATACACGACAACCAGAGGGCGTGTAATACATGACAACCAGAGGGCGTGGAATACATGACAACCAGAGGGCGTGAAATACGTGACAACCAGTGAGCGTGTAATACATGACAACCAGAGATCGTGGAATACATGAGAACCAGAGGGTGTGAAATACACGACAACCAAAGTGCGTGTAATACATGAGAACCAGAGGGCGTGGAATAAACGACAACCAAAGGGCGTGTAATACATGAGAACCAGAGGGCGTGGAATAAACGACAACCAGAGGGCGTGTAATACATGAGAACCAGAGGGCGTGGAATAAACGACAACCAAAGGGCGTGTAATACATGAGAACCAGAGGGCGTGGAATAAACGACAACCAAAGGGCGTGTAATACATGAGAACCAGAGGGCGTGGAATAAACGACAACCAGAGGGCGTGTAATACATGAGAACCAGAGGGCGTGGAATAAACGACAACCAAAGGGCGTGTAATACATGAGAACCAGAGGGCGTGGAATAAACGACAACCAGAGGGCATGTAATACATGAGAACCAGAGGGCGTGGAATAAACGACAACCAAAGGGCGTGTAATACATGAGAACCAGAGGGCGTGGAATAAACGACAACCAAAGGGCGTGTAATACAGGACAACCAGAGGGCGTGGAATAAACGACAACCAGAGGGCGTGGAATACATCAACAACATGGTCGGTTCTGTATATAATGGGTTTGTATGCCAATTTCCAAATTGTTCGGTGGCGAAGTTTTGCGTGGTTATCTCAATAGATTTTTTTCTGACAAACCGAAGCTTGACTGCCCGGCCTGCATTATGTTTATTAGTGTCACTGTTCATCATCACGCCTGACTGATCACTAGTTCATATATCCAAATAAAATGTCAGTTTACAAAATCAATACCAACTTACAGAAGTGGCACTCAGAAACATCTGTGTAAAACAATGCCGAGAGACACTCTGACATTAACTCGACCTGACTGTTAAGTGGATTAACATGTCCCGTAAATTAATTGCAGCAATTCATCGAGATAGGCCTATTATAATCGTAATCAACCGTTTTTGGTGGAAAGAAAAGACATTCAAAGATTTAATAATTCATCGTGTCACAGTGACACGCTGAGGTTACGACTAGTGTGCGTAACAGTTGTTAGTCCAGCTCCTCACTTCATCATATCCGTGTGTGTTGTTAATTTGATTGTCCACGTCCAGATGATGCACCGAAGAACGCTTCGTGTATTTATAAATCCACTCCCGCTGTTGACGGGAACAATGACAGTTTTTCAATTATTTATCGTGACATCGCAACACGTCACCAATTCACCGCTACTTTTATCCGTACTCAACCGTTGTTGTTCGGAGAGAAAACATATTCAAATGTTTAATAATTCATTGTGTCACCGTGACAAGTTAAGGTTTCGACTGTTTTGTATAACATTTGTTAGTTCTAATGATCACTACGTCATATCCGTGTGTGTTGTCACATCGGTTGTCAAGGTCCAGGTCATTCACCTGTTGGCAGGAACAATTACGTTAGTTTTCCAAATATTGATTATGACATCGCAACACGTCAACGTAGCGTTGGTTCCAGTAATTGTTAGTTCAACTCTTCACTCCGTGATATCAGCGTGTGTAGTCACTTCGACTGTCCAGGTCTGAAACTCATCTTACTTACCCTGATGTTCAAACTTATCTCACTTACTCTGATGCCGGTCGACGTGGACGACGGAGCGCCAGCACGCCGACGAAATGTGGCAAGTGATCTGGCGGCAACACGACGAATGTCTGTCTGGCTCCTACTTCTCCTGACGACGGCGGCCTTCTTGATTCATGGCACTGGCCACTGTGTCCAAGGAACTGGGGTCGACAAGCGTGAGTTATTTTAATTAATGTGTGTATATTTGAATACAGTTGCTTCAATGTTTCGTCAAATTGGTAGCAATTAAATATAATTATACTCCAGGGAGCGCATCATTAAATATATCGGAATGTGTTCGTGTATGTTCGTGTGTGTGTGTGTGTGTGTGTGTGTGTGTGTGTGTGTGTGTGTGTGTGTGTGTGTGTGTGTGCGTGTGCATGTGTGTGTGTGTGTGTGTGTGTGTGTGTGTGTGTGTGTGTGTGTGTGTGTGTGTGTGTGTGTGTGTGTGTGTGTATGCGTGTGTGTGTGTGTGCTTGCGTACGTGTGCGCGCGTGGTGGTACGTGGATGGGAGTACAAATTATATCACATAAATGGCTAAAGGAAGCACACGTGTACGACGTGTACGACGTGTACGACGTGTACGACGTGTACGACGTGTACGACGTGTACGACGTGTACGACGTGTACGACGTGTACGACGTGTACGACGTGTATATTATTAAGTGTATCGTGAAACTTGATAATTTCATTTCGTGTTGTCTAATGTGATGTAGCTGTCACAGTAATGGACAAATAGTTATTGTCGCCACTGTCTATATAGTAACAAAGCGCCTACCAACGTTGAATAGTTAAGATCGAAGATTACGCGGCGCCGTCTCCGTTTGGAAAACACACGAATTAGTAATGTTTGCATTCCGTCCCGCGCTGTACAACGTCCTGGTAACAGAATCCGAAAACTGTAAAGCAACCCGTATAATTATCTATGTCCGCCAGTTTGCCGCGGCCATATCAAGATTTAACAAGATTTGCCATCCAAGCCAAAGGCCCAGATGGCAAGTGGACAAGGAAGCCATTGGCTTATCGAGAGTCCAACAATGTTCATCTACTTATAACCCGCCCTCCTGAGATATGTGTCAACCTTGTTTTTAAACATATTCACGCTGCTAGCAGTTACACAATCTGTAGACAATTTGTTCCATTCATTTATTGTCCTCTGTGAGAACGAGTGCTTCCTGATGTCCAATCTACATTGATCCTTTACTAATTTTACCTCATGTCCTCTAGTTCTGCTATCCTTCTTGAGTGAGAAAAACATATTTCTATCAATATTTTCATACCCATTCAATATCTTAAAAACTTCAATCTGATCTCCTCTTAACCTCCTTGTCTCTAGAGTTGTTAAACCACATTCTTTCAGGCGTTCTTCATAACTAAGGTCTCTCAGTTCTGGAATCATTTGTATGCGTTCAAGCGTATCTATATCCTTCTTACGATATGGTCTCCATGCTTGTATATATCCAGTATTATTACACACGCGTTCAATACGTGCAGGGCAATACTGCGGTATTAACAGCGCTATTGAACGCTCGTGATACGGACGGAACTAGTTATTTACGTCATGACGTGGCCATCGCGTACGAAATGGCGCGCACGATGACAACGTCCAGCCGTCCGGCTCCACTGTCGGTCCATTGTCGGTGGGCACCATATGCTGGATTCACGTGTATCCATGTTTTCTATGCTGCAAAAATAAACTATAGATGTTTGAAATGTTTTGTAAATTTTCTCCGCTTTCTTCCGGACTAGTTTAACGATCTCCTGCCCTACCTTACGGTTCCCCATTGCAATTATCCGCAGCCCACGTTCAATCAATACAAACATATTGTTTACTTCATCGCGTATAAAACAAAAATGGAAATTTTATTGTTTAAAATCGAATGACAACCGACTACAACGACATAGAACATACTCCACAACTATTAATTGAATTCAAGGCGTGTGAAATAAATTTTAAGTGGCACCTTTGCCGAGTGAATAGTCTCGACGGCTGGCGGAGAAACACAAATAATCGGACGCGGCTTACGGCTTCCCGTGTGCCACACCGCCATCGTCTCGTAAGATTCAGGGGCGATTCATATCGCAAAAGTGCCATTTAGTACAATAAATCGTTTTTGAAACGCACAAAACCGTAAGAAATGTCTCCGACTTCCAAAAAAACCATCACACTCCTGGAGATTTACGGGTATGCCGTGCGATTTGGTATCGATGCAACATATTTTTTATCAGATAATTGTCCACGTTTTTCATATATGTTTTAATCGCGCAATCTACGATTCAACATTCGTTGTTTGCTCCCATTGCTATATAGGCACTAATTTCATATGATGGACTACATGTATTGATTACTAGCACAGGTATTGATTACTGGCACAGGTGTGTGCTATCTGTCAGTTTATAGCAGTTTATTATATAAAAGCACTCAACATTCCTTTGGACATGCAAAGTGTATTCTAACGAATGCATAATGCTCAACTCCACCTAGCTAGCTGCGACGTCATAACGTTAAACGTACGTCAATATGTGGATGGAAGAAAATACAGCAATATTGTTCATGGCATACGCAGAGTCAAATCACTAGAAAATCATGCAATCGTGTCTATATAACAATCCATTCGGCGACATTAGCTTGGCCAGTTGTTGCAGCTTTTTCGAACAAGGTAAAGCATTGTTTGTGATATATAGCCGCACGCAGACGTTTCTTTGATTCTCGGAGAATAGTGTTCCACCAGACTTGAGTCGATTCAGCAGATAAGGTCGGCTCGATTACACAACATCTCCAAGGATATACACACAATGTTGGGTAATTGGAGAGCCAATCGATGCAAGAGAGGCACCACACGATTACCTGTATAATTATAAAATATTGTTGCCTCGCCTTTTTCATAAATTGGAATTACCTTTGCAATTTTGTTTTAACAGGGAATACTCCCGTGGTTAATACTTGATTTGTTAACAACGTTAAAGATTTCGTTATTGCTGGTTTAATTAATTTTAATTGTTTGGTGGAAAAACCATCAAATCCATAACTATTTTTGTTGGGTAAATTATTTATTATTCTCTTTACAGTATATTCTTCAATTTTGTTAAATGTAAAAACAGAGTTTACTGTTTTGTTTAGATAATACGAATGATCATGGAAGCCTTTGTATTTAATATTGTTTGCCAGATGATTCCCTGTATTACTAAAAAAATGCATTACATTTATTTTGCAATTTCCAATTTATATGTCATAATAGAATTTTATTCTTAAAAATATGTAGGAAATGATTTGTTAGTTTTACTTCTAGACAGGATTTCATTAATAGTTTTCCAAGTATTTTTTATGTTAAATTTGAATTGATTAAAACGTGTTTCAAAATATGATTGCTTTGCTATGCGAAAGCTCCTTTTCAATATATAATATTCAATGCTTTTCTATTAATCAGTAATATTTCATGTCTGGAGAATCAGGATTTGTTAATTTTATTAGTTTGTAAAGTTTAGCTCTGTGTTGTATTGAGGCAAACCTTGAGTTATCCATGTAGACTTTTTATGTTTGTATTTATTAAATTTCACTAATTTACTCATCATATATTTATTTTTAGCTTGATTGATTTCATCTAGGTTAATATAGTTACGGTTTGTGTCAGCCGTTGGATCTATGTCTAGTTTCTCATAAATTTCAGAAGAGATTAAATCCTCTTTGACTTTTAACATTGCCTTTTCGTTTTGAATATTAATTTTGTAGCATGTTGTTTTTTTTCAGAGTAGTATGCATAATTATGAAATACGATTGATTATCAGAGATTTTTTTAATTAATATTCCTGCTGTACTCTCTAATATATATTTTGTTAAATTACAATAGAAATTGTCAATTAGTGTGCCATTACAGGTTGTAAACAGGTAGGAAGAAACTAAATGAAGTTAACATATCAAAGAACCTGCTACAATGTTCTTGTTCATTTATTTTTAGCATATTCATATTATAGTCCCCTGCTAGAATAAGATTATTTTTTGATGAGTTTGCATAGATGATATATCATTTAGAAATTCATTATAATTTCCATTCAGTGGCCTTGCAAGTAGGTAAATAATTCCTATAGTGATCATCAGTGGTAAGCCTCTTCCATTTACTTGCATTATTTGCTCCTCCCAATGTTCATACGTGTTTAATTTCATGTTTAATTTAAGTAACTAATTATCTTTCATGTTCTTAGTTTTCTTTGTTAACATTTAAGGTGTTACAAATAACAGCTCTAAGCGATGTATCAGATTGACCCCTTCAAAATTAGTAACTGGAACCGGTGTGTGTGTCCGTGCGTGCGTGCGTGCGTGCGTCCGTGCGTGCCTGCATGCGTTTGTGTGTGAAGCGCTGGTCGTTGTGAATTAGATAATTAATTGTATTTGATTGTGCTTGTCAGATAAATAGATTCGATTTGCCTGAATTCGTGTCCTATAGATTTGCGATGATGTGGTGTACAGAGGTGCCAAGAAACTTCTGAACGTATCTCAAACATAGCCAGCGAATGCCAAGACGTACGTCGACAATACAGATAAAAATAGTGTTATTTATGTGCTGGGTGGAGCGTTGTCGATCCAGAAAAGCACGGATCAAACGGCGAAAACAGCTGCTGAATCACTTAGTCATCACTTTAATAATTTAAAGGCAAGCTTTTAACATTACCACCACGCGTTTAACGTTACACATACGTGTTTAGTTACACAATGGCGTGTCTTTAATTATTTAGAAGTGAGCCCGTGTGCCGTCGTACATTACTATAGCGGGTCACACACAAACGAGCTCAACTGGTCTTCACATCTGTGAAAGGACTGGCCAAACGTTACATGTGCGCGATATTCCATATCGTACGTGACATCTCTGTGCAAGAATCGATCGTGTTAACCCCTTCTCCTGACAGACCAGAGATGACGAGGAAATCAACCTGTTGGGGCCTTTTATCAAAGCTCAACATTGAGAGAGGCAGGAGTTTGTTTCTAGGTCACCGTGTCTAAGCACGATTTAACAAGATTCAATAATATTGTCATCCAAATCAAAACATTCAGACGGCCAAGTAGACAAGACAGACATTGTCTTATCGAGATTCCAACGATTATTCATTGATGTGTAACCCGGCCTTCTGCTATATTTGTTATTTTTCTCTTAATCCGCTGGTTTGCCGCACGTGCTTAAAACATATCGTATCAAGTAACACAACAAACCTTGCTCAAAACGTACATTAGCGAAGAATGTCTCCAACGCATGGACACCGTCAAATAGTGGCGTTTTAAGGGGATACATTGGAGGATGGCCCTCTTTGGTTCACATTTTTTATTTTCCCCCGTGTTTTCCGTTGCGCTGCTACGTAGTAGCTTGGGTGATTCGGCTTGGCCTTCCCCTTTGGTCTCCCCTTTTGTCCTTTGGTCTCCCCTTTTGGCCTCCCCCTTTGCGACGTCATAGATACGTCACTTGGACTTGATCGTCGTTACAGTGCAGGTGCAAGAGCTGTCATGGTTTTTCAGGTAGTCTTGGGTCACCTTGTCGAAATATAAGCCAACTTAAAACAATACAGCCCATCAATTAATTAAAATGATTGAGCTAAGGTCACGTGTCGTGCAGTCTATCGGACGTGGCGACGTGCATAATGTGCACCCATCGGACGACAGGGGAAAATAGGAAATTTCGACGACCAATCTTTTTTGAGGCACAAACGACGAAAATTCCCTAGATCCCATTAAATATCGCTAGTTTATGGAATGGTCTAGGGAAAGTGGAACTAAAATGATAGTATTGCCATAAAAGGCTGGGCCCGTTATGCATATGGCATCATTGATCGGATTAAAGCACATTTAAGCATTCGCATATCACTAATGTTATCTATGTGTGCTTTCGATAACTAAATTAAATTAGTAATAAAACACAGCATTATGATGATACAGAATAAAAGAGTCGAACCAGCGACCAAAATGGTATCGCTACATATCGGAAAGCCGATGGCCGTACCCACTCGGTAACTGTAACGGAACTATTCTGTCTCATCGGCCCCCTAAACATTATCTGACGAAGCGGAACGATTCAGTCTCATCGGCCCCTAAAAATTGTCTGACGAAGCGGAATTCTTCGGACTCATCGTCCGCCTAAAAATGTCCTAACGAAGTGGAAATCCTTCGTCCCATCGGTCTTCTAAGATTGTCTGACGAAGCGGAACTCTCAAATCTCAACGGCCCTGTAAACATTTTCTGACGAAGCTGAACCCTCAAGTGTCAACGGCCCTCTAAAAATGTCTGACGAAGCAGAACTCTGAAGTCTCAACGGCCCTCTAAAAATGTCTGACGAAGCAGAACTCTGAAGTCTCAACGGCCTTCTACAATTGTTTGATGACGCGGAACCCCCATCTTACTGGCCTGCTTTAGGACTTCTTTCCTCCAGTTTGTTTCTTTCCAGTGTCTCCCTTCACCAGTACGTTGTCAGCGTCACCGAAGAGTGTTGATTTAACAAATCATCAGTGTTGAACACATATATTATTAATACACATGTACAACACATTCGAGCGACTGTATACACAATGGCAATAGTTCGTAATGGCCCACCAAGCTGCCTGCAACACCACCATATTAAGGACATGTATGGAACATAGAAGAACAATTTCGTTCTAGCATATGTTTTGTCAAACCATGAACCAAACATGTCCACCTGCCAATGTATTCGGCGAGATTAGCTTCTTCTTTGTTGCAGCTTTCGAGTCAACTAACGAATGTTTAGTGTTACTTAGTCATAAACGCAAAAGGCCGCGTCCTTTGATATGATGCATTTTGGGCGTTTTGTCACTCTCGGAGAAATAGTTTTCCATGAGACCTTCGTTGATTCCGGTGCGATATGTCTCTCACCAGGTCCTGTTATTACTGTCAAAATACCAGTTTTGTTTTGCCAGCTGCGGACTGTGCTGATGTCCAAAACGCTGGCGAAACAATTAGCGGCGTCTACACAGTGTACCCGGATGGACAGCCACGGTGTGTGTACTGCGACCTAACGACGGAGAACGGAGCGTGGCTGGTAAGTATGTGCACATATTCTTACGAACGCATGCATTAACGCACGCACGAACGAACGCACACCCGTATTCTCATAACATAATTACATCGTTCCAAAGCACTTTTTATCCTTTCTGTTACTTAATTATGTTTCATCGCGATTTTTACGTGATACAAAAAATGCATATCTTACATTTAATTATCCGTCTGAGACTTTGTTTTATCCCCTATTTCTTATACGTCTGACGCGACTATCTATCGCCCATCTCTCACTCCTCTGCCGATGCGTTTTATCTTATCTTATCGCCTTGTGCGAAATTTTATTATTCTTCTCTATCGTATGTTCCTCTGCATTATATGATTCATTCCTAACATTTCTTTACGATAACCTATAGTCCGTTTCAAACACGTCTTCCACAACATTCTAAATTAGTTTTCTTCCACCTATCGGTTTAACAAGATTTAACAAGATTTAACAAGATTTGCCATCCAAGCCAAAGGCCCAGATAGCAAGTGGACAAGGAAGCCATTGGCTTATCGAGAGTCCAACAATGTTCACCTACTTATAACCCGCCCTCCTGATATATGTGTCAACCTTGTTTTTAAACATATTCACGCTGCTAGCAGTTACACAATCTGTAGACAATTTGTTCCATTCATTTATTGTCCTCTGTGAGAACGAGTGCTTCCTGATGTCCAATCTACATTGATCCTTTACTAATTTTACCTCATGTCCTCTAGTTCTGCTATCCTTCTTGAGTGAGAAAAACATATTTCTATCAATAATTTCATACCCATTCAATATCTTAAAAACTTCAATCTGATCTCCTCTTAACCTCCTTGTCTCTAGAGTTGTTAAACCACATTCTTTCAGGCGTTCTTCATAACTAAGGTCTCTAAGTTCTGGAATCATTTTAGTTGCTCTCCTTTGTATGCGTTCAAGCGTATCTATATCCTTCTTACGATATGGTCTCCATGCTTGTATACAGTATTCTAAATGAGGTCTAACTATTGCTTTATAAAGAGGTATAATTAACTTTTTTCCCTTGTATGTTATGTTTCTTCTAATCAATCCAAGAATTTGATTACCCTTTGAAGCTGCAATACCACACTGCTCTGAAACTTTCATATCAGCGCTTATTGTAACTCCTAAGTCCTTTTCTTTTACAGTAGTACCCAGAACAGTATCTCCCATTTTATAGTTTACATTCAAGTTCCCATGTCCTGTATGTAGGCATTTACATTTCCCAAAATTGAACAGCATCTGCCATTTCTCAGACCATTTCACTAATCTGTCTAGATCGTTTTGTAAATGTTGTTTATCACCATCAGTATTAACCTTTCTAAACAGTTTTGTGTCATCCGCAAATTTCAGTACGTTACTTGTTATACTGTCGTCCAAGTCATTGATATAAATTAAGAATAATATAGGTCCTAGTACTGACCCTTGAGGTACCCCACTCAAAACCGATTTCCAATTTGAAACTTCTCCATCTACTACAACTCGTTGTCTTCTGTCAGTCAGCCATTGTTCTATCCAGTCAGTTATGCTATCCCCGATACCATGGGCTTTTAATTTAAGTAGCAATCTTTGATGTGGCACTTTGTCAAAAGCTTTCTGAAAATCTAAGTAGATAATATCTACTGGCGATCCCACGTCTATCCACTTAGTGATTTCTTCCAAAAAACATAACATATTTGTTAAGCATGACCTTGCTTTAAGGAATCCATGTTGAGATGAATTTAATAATTTATGCTTAACGAGGAAGTCCACCATATGGTCTTTAATTAACCGTTCTAATAATTTACAAATCACTGACGTTAAACTCACTGGTCTGTAATTCTCTGACTTATTTCTCGAACCCTTTTTAAATAATGGTATGATGTTTGCTTCTTTCCATTCAAACGGAACAACTCCCTCTTTTAATGACAAGTTGAATACTCTTGCAAGTGGTATACTGATTTGATCTACTGTTTCCATTAGTAATTTTGGAGGAATCCCATCCACTCCCGGTGATTTGTTATCCTTCATTGCCCTTATTTTCTTAGCTACCAATTCTGGAGTTACAACTAACGGTCCTAAATATTCAGATTTAGCCCCCTGAAATTTAGCATCAGCAACTGGTAATGAACTAATATCTTCCTTGGTAAACACTGAACTGAAGTAACCATTTAGGTCTTCCGCCATTAAAAACCCCTGTGATATTATATTTCCAGCACTGTCTTCTAGAGGTCCAACCTTGTCTTGTACGTTTTGTTTACTCCTGACATATGCATAAAAACTCTTGCTGTCATTTTTTATGTTACATGCCAGTTTTTGCTCATAGCTTCTTTTAGATTGTCTGATTTCAGTTGTAGCTGCATTAAGTGCCTCTTTGTATTTTGCATAGTCTTCTTCCTTTCTGGTACGCCTATAAACCCTCCACATAGTTTGTTTTAGCATTATTTTTCTAATAGCCTCTTTTGACAAATGTTTCTTTCTACACCGTTTTCCTTGTTTTCGGAAGGGAACAAATTTATCGATGATACTCTCAATTTCATATTTAAGAATGTTCCAGCATTCAATTGCGGTCTTATTCATCAGCATGTTATTCCAATCTAGCTGTGCTACGTATTTTCTCATATCTTTGTAGTTACCTTTGTGGAAGTTTCTCTTGTACGTTTTCTTATTTTTACTTTCTGATTTTACATTGATGTCAAAATGTATTTGATTATGGTCACTATTACCCAATGGTTCAAATATTTTTACATTGTCCACTAATTCTTTTTGTGATGACAAAACTATATCTAATACATTTTCTCCCCTGGTTGGTTCTAGTACGTGCTGAGTAAGAAAGCTATCCTGGATTAAACATAGAAATTGTTGATCCTCAATCCCTGTGCTCTCTAGAGAATTCCATTGTATGTGTCCATGGTTAAAATCTCCCATTATGATACATTCCCCTTTACTAACTTCCTTTATAGCGTTTTTTATTTTTGTGTTGTCCTCTTCGTTTATGTTTGGACTTCGGTAAACTAATCCAATAGTTAATTTTGAATTTCCTGAAACAATTTTGCACCAAACAGCTTCATCGCAATCTGCTTCCCTTTCTAGTTTTATTTCATAAGCCTGAATAGATTCTTTAACATATAAAATAACTCCCCCGCCCCTTCTTCCTATTCGATCTTTCCTAAACATTACGTATCCTGTCAGTCCTAATTCAGCATCTGTAATATCTATGTTGGCCCATGATTCAGTTATACCAATTATGTGAGGGTCAATATCTTCTACCATAATGTTTAATTCGTTTTTCTTATTTACTATGCTCCTTGCATTTAAACATACGCATATATAACCTTTTTCAGAGATGTTTTTCGGATGATTTGATATTGGTTTATCTGTGCTAGTGGCCTCTTGTTCTGCTTGAGACACCTCTAGGTAACCCCCCTGCACTTCTAGTTTAAAGAATGTTTACTTCCAAAAACATTTGTCATTGTACCCAAGTCGCTATCTACTGCTGCTGAAAGTTTGTCCGCGAATACTGCCGCCCCCTTTCCACTTAAATGAAGCCCATCCTTCATGTACATATCTGCCCTCCCAACAAAACTTCCCCATAAATCCACAAATCCAACTTCCTCTTCCCTACACAGCCTCTGGACTAACATGTTAATTGCCATCCCCCGACAATTTCGATATTTGTGACCCCTCCTGCCCATTACAGGTAAAATCCCTGACAGTATTACCTGCTCAACCCGCGTCTGTTTTAGTGTTCTGACCAACTGCCTATATTTCCTAACTATGGCAGTTGTACCCTCCCTCTCTACGTTATTTGTCCCTACGTGTACTGAAACAGATCCACCCTTACCCGAGCCTACGATGTTTTTTACCCTCTCAGTTATCGCCTCTATTTTGGCTCCAGGCAAGCAGACCACCACATCATCTCCCTTGTTTAAGACTCTGTCGGTCTTCCTAACTATCGAATCCCCCACAAACACCCTCGCTCTCTTCCTCACCCCCTCTATCACTGCTGCAGAATAACTCTTCCTTTCGATCCCCTCCATCACATTCTGTCCTGACCCCTTCCCTCCTGTCTCCCCCACTTCCCACTCCTTTGCTCTTGTCTCTCCCACTCCCCTCTCCTTCACTCCGGTTGTTTTCCCTTCCGTCTCCCCCACTCCCTTCTCCTTCCCTCCTGTCTCCCCTACTCCCCTCTCCTTCCCTCCGGTTGTTTTCCCTCCCGTCTCCCCCACTCCCTTCTCCTTCCCTCCTGTCGCCGCTACTCCCCTCTCCTTCACTCTGGTTGTCTTCCCTCCCGTCTCCCCCACTCCCTTCTCCTTCCCTCCTGTCTCCCCTACTCCCATCTCCTTCACTCTGGTTGTCTTCCCTTCCGTTCCTTTCCTTCCCGTCTCCTTACGTCCTGTCTCCCTATGACCTGTCACCTTCCCTCCTCTCAGCTTCCTCCCAGGCTGAGGTGAGCTCTCCCTAGCATCTCTTGTGTCTTTCGACACTTTATCGTCTACAGTTCCCCCACCGGAACTACTGGCACAACTCCCCTGTTCCCTTCCCACCATTGCCACAACGAGCAGCCTCAGCTCTTCCAACTCCACCTCTAGTTCCTTCATCCGTGCGCATCCCCTACACTCAAAACTAAAACTATCTGCCTGGACCTCAGCCCAGGACTTCTCGCACCCAGACTTGACGAAATCCACCCAGTTGCTGCAACTGCCACAAATTAAATGCCTTGTGGCCTTTAACTGCCGTTTGCACGGCGCCATCATACAATTTATTTTTAATTAGTTTGCTACGTTAGCCTTGAATAAGGCTGTTTTTGTGATCAAAAGAACACTTTAGGCTAAAAATCCTGCCACCTGGCGAATACGGAGAACACTGTGTAACAAAACAACGAAGTCAGTGTGTACTAATTTACGCTAAAATCCTGCTGTTAATTCCTTTTTACCGAAAACGTTGACTACCACTATGTCAGATATTACCTTATGTATGTAATTTAAGTAAATAGATCACTTTATATATATATATATTAGCCAATGTAAACTATTCACTATGCTATCTCAATTTTCGAATAGTAAACAACCCTATTATCGCTCGCTGAATTCCCCGACAGAATCCGAAACTAACTTACTCTAAAATACTCCCTCTGACTAATAATTAACAAAACCTGTTTCCTAATATATGTCTACAATACGTTTGTGTATAATATATATTCAATAGTAATACTTATTCTATTTGATATACCGCGTTTTTCTGTAAATGATCTACACCAAATTCAAGTCGCTGCACCAAGTCCAAGTTTTACAGTTTTACTATGTTAGTACAACCGTCTTATTTATGTTCCCGTCCGTTTGTTTAGTATCTCGCAGATTTTACTTCTCCCTTGCTCACGAATAGTATGTCTTATCTTAAAGTTTTGTGTAAGATGTAAGAAGTACTTTTATGCGTGTAGGTATTTTTACGTCGTCAAGACGGATCCGTCGACTTCAACAAGAACTGGACTGACTACAAGAACGGGTTTGGCGATGTCAGTGGCGAGTTCTGGTTGGGCAATGAACTGCTCCACACACTGACGAAGACGGGGAATGTTTCACTCCGAGTAGACATGGAGTCGTTCGAAGGAGAAAGCAGATTTGCCGAGTACTCAGAATTCTCTGTGGGAAACGAAGCGAGCCAATACGTATTACACGTGGCGAAGTTCCTTTCTTCTAGTAATGCCGGTAGGTGCGGCTCAATGGCTTCGACTTGATACTTTCTTCCACTTCTACTACCAGCATCTTACTTTAACATATTTATCCACATGGTTACTGTATAACGCCATGTAAATATGTTGTCAATCTTATATTGACATGTGACATATTTAGTAGAAGTCGTACCAAACGTATTACAGTCATAGGTCAGTTGGCCAGATGGAATATGTTTCGGAAATCCTTATTTTTCCACCCAGTACAAAGGCCTATATAACGAACTGTGAATTGATAGGATGTACTCTTTGATTTCAGCATGTGTCACGTACTGACGGGGTTTCCGCTCACTAGATTGGCTCGGGTAAAGTTGGGATGCCCCATTTCTATAATTCAACGCTCGTGAATGGTGGTTGCACACACCTAACGAACATAAAAAATTAAAGAAAAATAAACATTTAATATACGATAGTTATTCAGTAATTTACAAGAAAACAAGTACACTCCTGGGTTTGTGTACTTATTATGAGAACATAACTCCGATTCTGTAATAATCGGCCAGGGAATTATTTACCCTCAGAAATAACTACTAATAGTGTCTAACATGACCAATCGCTATCGAAACAACAACCCGACGTAAACTATATCGTTACATTCATCATGACAAGATTAAACATAGCTGTGTTTGCTTACGTACCTCGACCTGTCTTTCTATCGCCCAACCCTGTTCTAATAGCTACACAGTTAGTTCCGACTTCCGAGGCATCTACGCCTGGATAACTGTTCAGTCCCTTCTCTACGTTATCACGAACCGTTCATTCCGCCCTAGGCACAGGGCGGGGTGTCGCGGTGCACTCACGTTTCTCCCTCTGACGTGTCCGTCGACCGTCCTCGTGCCACTAACGTCGTGCAGAGACGATTCGGTTGTCTGCTTTCGTTCTGCCGTTCAGCTACGGCCGTCGAGCGGCGAACGTCGCACGGAAACGAATATGTTGTCTGCCGTCGTTCTAGAATACGGCACACTGCAGGGCACGCAGTGCAGAGACGACGCTGCGCTCTGCCGTCGTTCTAGAATACGGCATAGTGCAGAGCACGTAGTGCAAATAAGATTTTTCGCTCTGCCGTCGTTCTGTTGTTGTGACCGTCTCTCTTCGTAACAGGGGTATCGTCTTGCTAGTGACGTTTTGACGTCGCATCGCAGCTTCGATATTCGCTGCGCACCTCGGCTATGTTAATACTCCAGTCCTTGTCTACTTAATATGTATGATTCTCTAAGATAAACACCTCCACGTCGTCCGTGCGGACACGTCATGCTTGAGCAAACATATTACGTGATATTGGTCAGCTCTAACAAAGGCCGATGCATTCGTTCATACTTGAAAGGGTTAACCAATAAATAAATGAACAGGAAATAGTATTCTGAAACAAAAAGTAGAAATGCTACCGCAGGTTTTACATTTTCCTGCACCTTTCTGTGTCATCAGATGCTGTATAATTTACTGTATCGATGGCGCTACCGTTTAGCAATAGCTCGCCGCACCATATGCACCTTGCAAACCAAGCCCCCCCTCCAAGCTGTTATTTTGAAGAGTTTGGTTGCAACCCAAATGCTAAGTGATAAACTCTTTGCTTTATACCTTTTACGTGTTCCCAATATGTTCTTGTATAACATGGACAAAGAAATGCATGGTAAATATGTTAATATTCTCAGTATCCATTTTTCATCCACCCAATAACACAAACCATTCATTTCCAGGCGACTCCCTTATTAGTTACCACAACGGCAGGAAATTTGCGACACCAGACAAGGACAACAACAATGGGTGTGTTGCTCGGTGGCTGGGTTCGTGGTGGTATGCGGGTTGCTTCGATGCAAAGTTGACCGGCAATTACATAAAACCGGGTCATTTTATATATGCAAAAGGAATCCACTGGACCACATGGCTCGGATTTAAAACGTCACTGAAAGGGGCAGAGATGAAACTGAAACAGAGAGGAAAAGGTAGGCCATATCAACTATTAGCATCAATATATACAATATTAATATGAATAGCAGAATGCAACAGAACAGACAAGTGAAGATATGTTATCAGTGTTGCCAGTACATTCCATAGAATATACGTTGTCGAAAGTCGCCTCCTTCTACTTTATCGTCCACCCATGTTCTGCTTTTGGTCGCGTAACCTTGCAAGACGTAACGATTGACTTGACGTAACGATTGATTGAATTTATTAATATAAAAACTGCCGAGCATTATGTGGTTGGAAATACCACGGTAATAAGCCCACTGATAGCCTAGTTCTGAGAATCCATCTGACGTTTGAATCACTTCGAACGGGACCGATAATGCGCGTTGGCGAAAACACGCGATTGTTCGAACTCTTTACGTGTTTTCTGTGATTGTTGAGATTTACGTAATCTGCATCAAATGTCCGCATCAGTTCCTTCGAACCGTAGAAATGATCCGTGAAACCGGCCCAGTAGCATATTTACTAATGTAGGAAGTGAAATGTATGCTCAAGTGTTAATCCACCGTTATAAAACGGGGATAACATATTGTTTGTTGATGTCACTCGAGTGTCACCAGCCACATAACATATCTCGTGCCTGCGACATTCGTGATGTCATCAGGCTGGTAACACTCTCTGTCGCTGCGTATAGGATCTGGGATTAACTTCCTATCACTTTGAAAACATCTGAAGCTATAGCTGTCTTCTGAGAAAACAAAACTCAAGACATATTTATTCCAAATTGCATTTCCACCACAAATCATCGGTTGTCCCTCGTTCTGATAATGACTTTTGAGCGTCCCTATTTACGATTATGCTTAATTATTCTGTTTTGTAGCGCCTCTGACCTCATATTCGTGAGGATATAGGCGCCATGGAAGATAATTATTAGTATTGTTAATTAAGTAAGTATCTGCCACGCTTCTTAGTGTCAAATGTACACACCGATAAGATTTTGACCATAATATTATAAAAACGTCTTTATTTTATCTAGGAAACGTGATTAAGACAAAGAATCTGGAGGAAGAAAGGTCAAAAGGTCAGAATCGTATCGTGTTTCGCTTTTAACTGAAACATAGTTCTATTGCTCGTGTTTTCGTGCGTGTGCGTGTGTGCGCGCGCGCATGTGTGTGTGTGTGGGGGGGGGGGGGTTGGGGGGGGGGGGTGGGTTAGAGGGTGGGCGGGCGGATGTTGGTGCCTCAGTGAGTGAATGAGTACGTGCATGCGTGCGTTTGGGTGTGGAACATAGATATTTATGTGAAAGAACGTTGTTAAGATGTTTGCTTTGAATTAATATCGAACACTATATGCTACACTAAGCTATATCAACTGCATACGACCGTATTGTCAATTTCCCTTTGGTATCATAACGCAATTTTGTTTATTAGAGAAGTTTCTTCTGCGGTGTATTCGCAACCAATATCAATACAGTTGGGCTGTGTATTTGCAACTAGTATAACTAATGTTGTCCTGTGTGTTTTCAACAAACATCGATACGGTTGGTCTGTGTGTTCAAAACCAATGCCACGATAATATATTCACAACCAATATTAAAGGAGTTGTGGTGTGTATTGACAACCAATATCAATAAAGTTGGCTTGTGCAATCGGAATTTATTTCTGCTATTGCTTATAGGAAACGTCACTGAGACAAAGCAGTTGATGGAAAGATGGACGCAGGGTCAGTACCAGAAACATTAAATTTGTAAACAAAGTAGGCGCGAATTGTGTGCACTTTCCATTCGTTTCGTGAAGCATTCCAATGAAACGCACTTTTTAGCATAATAGGAACCTAACTGTGTTACATTGATTTATTTCCAAAATTAAGATAATTCTTGAAATTCAAAAAAGAGTAAGCAAGTACATCAACTGTAATCCCTTATTTAAGAGTTATTTGTAAATCATACTCGTACTGCTGTGCAGACTGTCTGCCACCTCGGTTACACCACGACCAGATAATGATGCTGGAGAAAGAGCGGGCCTTGTTGATTGAGGTACACACCTGCAGTGTGCTCAGAGTTCACCTGCAGAACAAAGATACTCGCACGGTCTACATGGTGCAGTTCGCTAGTTCCGACTCGGGCAACAACTCCGTGTATATCAGCCACACTGAGCAGACCGTCCGTCGTCTGGCGACATCAGCAGCAGACTGCAGCGTGAAGAGACAGCTTTGGCTGTCGTGGGAGAGGGGCGTCGTGGCGGGCGGGGAAGGACTCAACCCGGGAAAGAAAGAACTCGTCCGACTGACGGAAACACGCGAAACGTGTGACATCGTATCCATGGCAACTCTGGTGACAACAGCAAACGAAACAAATGCCGATTTCACAATCATCCCTGGTACGTAATCCTTCTTCAACTGCACCATAACTAGGTTTATTGATATATGGTTCGTATAAATCTTGGTCGTCCTCTCCATCCAGCCACCGCGTTCAGAAGAACTGATCGACCGCTCGCTGCCCAAACAAGCTCGTCGAGTTTAAAAAACGGCCAAACTCGGCTTAACTGGCGTGTTCAGTCGTGAACGCTGTGTCATGCACAGGGTTAACAAAATCAAGATTTTTTTTAAATAAAAAAAATCGGATTTATTTGATTTAAATCAGATTTTTTTTATTTATTTGATTTTTTTAAATCTGGTATATAGACATTTATATACATGTTTATATTTATAAACTCTTTCAAACGTGTTCTATTCAAATTGATTTGGGTACTTGTCTTAACAGAGGGTACATGATTTTTGCTGATATAAAGACATTAGACAATGTCCACAAGGCCTCACCCCTTGTAGATGCATAATCTGTCTTGGAAAGGAAAGCATGCTGTGTGTCTGAGGCTGTAGCAGTGCTAAGTATTGTTTGCTTAGAGGGTGGATTAGCACCTGACCACCTGTCTTATTTGAGTCAACATACTGAATTGGTAACAACTAGCACAAGCTGTAGTTGGACTTTAACTCAGGGCTTCTGATTTGAAAAGATACTTGCTCTGGAAGACAAGTTTGTGTGGCTTCACTGCATTCAGAAAGGGAATAGCTCAAACACACACAATGCCGTAAAATATTTGACTGTCAGGCTATCTGGTGTCAATACAGCTACACAAGTGTGCGCACTTTGTGCTTTTGTATTAAAAAAACATACAAAACTTTGTTGATCTCGATGCTTGTAAACAATTATTTGTGTTAAATTCACATAAATGAGCGATTAAAAAATCGGAAGTAAAAAAAATTATTTAAATCAAATGATTTAAATCAAACAACCCTGGTCATGCAGCAAGTGGATATCGTGTGCTGATTGCTACTAATGACTGACAGCATATTTTAATATTCGACGCAAACCTACATAAGCTGCAAATCGAGGAATTTTACGGAACTGTGAATTCGATATTGAAAAACACATTTTGCCATGTCTGTTAAATAGCATTTATTCATATTTTGTTATTTAATGTTATTTGTACCAATATTCAGAGAAGCATAATAATTACTGCGCACACGGTTTATAAAGTTCTGAAACAAAACAGGTTACAATACATGTGAGGAAAATCTTTGAATAAATAATGTTGTTAATTTGATTGATTGATTCATATTTCATTCCTGCAGTGTCGGCGCAGCTGAAAGTGGCGCCGGTCGTCAGTGTGGAAGAATCCGTCCGTCTCAGTGACTCCAACAACAGCACCTGCATAGAACTCGGGGAAGGTCACGTGTTCTCGCAGGAGAAGAGGAAATGGGTGCCGAACATCCCGGATACGTGCTGGCTGCCGGCAGTAACCATTGAGACGTGCGGCATGGACAAGGGAAACGAGTCGTTCACGGTCACTGTGGTCGGACGTCACATCAGCTGCGATGCAAAGATCCTTCATGTGGTGATGAAACACACAGACGACCGAGCCTGTGGCCTGAGAGGGAACTTTACCATTTGTCGGCGTACATCAGCTGTTGTGTCCAGTGACCAACTGACCACGTGCGTGACGTCATGCAAGTGTCCAGTGCGGAAATGCAACTCGCCGACCGTGCGCTTTCTGAAGTTTCAGGAGGACTGGGAGGTTTGCGAGATTACAGTTGAGTAAACAGAAACTGACTAAGGTGTTGAGATGTTATACGAACTGATTGAGTTACCTGAGTCGCAAGAACGTCATTTGTCATACCCATATATATTCGATCTCGTAGTTCCTCTTAAGGGGTACGACCGACTAATTACTGAACTACTGCACTGTTGAACTGTTGTTCATTCCCACTGCTCTCTATCGACAGCTTTCCACCTCACCGTCATTCGCCTTTCTCGCGTCCTTCTTCACGCAGTCTTTCCATCTTATCTGTCGTCTGTTCCTGCGGCCTCGCTGTTTCACCGCCTCTACTCAATTTCGTAGTTGGCCTAATTTGCACAAAGTGACCATTTTCGTCTTTCTTAATGATGTTCTCGAAATCTCGCAGCGTCTCTTGTAGTTGCTGTCTCGGCGCCACTACATAAAAACCATACAGGAATGCCGGCGTTGCACAGTCTCTCAACACTTTCCCTTCAACGTTGTTGACACTTTCTGTCCATCTCGACTCCCTCTATTTTCCTCAATGTATTCGCTCCATATTGTTTCCGGCGAAGTTCTTCTTCCTCCTTATGCCCATCCTCGGTAACTAATCCACCAAGGTAAACAAAACCACATTGGATGGTTGAGGGTGGGAGGGACGGAAGGTGCTATGGTGGGGCCGATTGTGGAAAGGTGGAGGAGAGAAAGAGGGGGAAGAAGAGAGAGATGGAGGGAGTGAGGGAAGGACGGAATGAGGGAGGTGGGAGAGAGATAAAAAGGAGGGAGAGAGAGAGAGAAGGGGGAGGAAGGGAACGAGGAAGGGAGGGAGGGACGGAGGGAGTAAGGGAAGGAAGTGAGGGAGAGAGGCAGTGTGGGAGGGTGTGGGGAAGTAGAGAGGGAGGGATGGGAGTGAGGGAGGGATGGAAGGAAGGGAGAGAGGCAGGGATGGAGGGTGGGAGGGAGAGATGTGGGAGTTATGGAGGGAGGCAGCTTATGTTTCATGATGAACACGTGCTCAACGGCTAGTGTGAGGAGAAAAGCAAGAGATAATTAAAGTGTTGTCAAATAAATTTAGAAGCTGAATATCGCCACAAATGGACGATCGATCGAACCCCAAATACCCACTCGATAATTTAATGCGATGTCTCGTATTTGCTGTTGGCCGAATGTTTTTTGTAGCACGATTGGTTTGAATAATGCACGGCAATTTAGCGTTTATTAAAGGTGCCCTTTGAATAAGTGTTGATAAAGATGTACAATTTCACATCATGATATTGTATCTAGCGAACCCAAACCCTCTTCTGGCAAGTGTGTATGCCACTACTTGCCGGATACCGGTTTTGAACATACTATGAGTGGGTAATAGATATATGAATAAATTACACTAATGACAAAACTGCAAGCAATTACATTGACACGATTTTGGATATAGTTCGCTATTTGATATTAAATAAATGTTTTGTTCAAATGAACAACTTGATTTGGACGGTACCTTAGATGATTATGATTACGATAGTTTATTAAACATACACAATGGTTGTGCAAGATCATCATAGCATATGACATTTCTTAATGTAAATTTAAGACATTATTTCGTTTACCGTGAAAACATGCTAAATTGGTGTTCCAAATCCATTGATATATATATTCTAGATTTCTTGATATATTTGCGCACTGTAACCATATATATATATATATATATACACACACACACACACGCACACGCACACGCTCACGCGCACGCGCACGCGCACGCGCTCGCGCACGCGCACGCACGCACGCACGCACGCACGCACACACACACACACATAACCAAGTGTTTAATGCATTTCTTCTCTCATAACTGTTTGATACGGTGTTTCCTTTGAATCACTTTTGGTTTGGGATAGGTTATATTGTATCGGTGATTTTAATTACGGTATGTTTTGTTTTGCGTAACGCTGTATTTTGATATCTGAGTGCACCTTAGCCGTGATAGTTTGTGTAAAATCTGTTACAAATGTAGTTGTATTAAATGGATTGTATTTTCGACCATATGCCAGGTTTAGCACAATGTGATGCAGTGTGCATTTTGAATAAGTTTTTGTTAGGTTTGGATACAATGTAACGATGCTTTTAATTGTACTATAATCTATTATGTGTGACACTCAATTTTGTAAAAAAAAAAATCGGATGAGCATACATTGTGAAAAAAATCATTGAGCGTGTGAATATTTGCCAGGTACTCAATTCGATCAGAAATGTACACTGTTTTGCACATTTCGTAACATACTAATATAAGTCAAGCTAGTATTCTGCCCATTTTACAGATGATAAGTTACTGTTGTGCTCCTGGGATTGAAGGAGCGAGCACATGTTTCGCTATGACATGATTGTTCATGAATACGTATCGGCCTGTGGTGAATAATGCCTTATGTTCCAATCACTTGAATAACAATCATCATTCGACAAGCTGTGGCACCGGAAAACAGGTTTTGCTGAATTATTTGTTTGGCTATTTGCTTAATTTGTCTAGAATAAATAAAACATGTAAGCATACATTGCTTTGAATAAAACATCTTTGTGACTCTGAATTTTGCGTTTACATTTTTATACAAGGCCTATACATTATCGGAAAGGATTATTCGAGATTTGCATCCAAAATAACAAGTAGGAGAAGTCAAGTGGACAATGAAAGCATTTGATTATCGGAAGTCCAACACTTTGGTTACGTACGTGTGGCCAGTCCGTTTCATTAGTGCGGTCGCGTGACTGTGTGTGGTTGTGCGTGCGTGCTTACGTGTGTGTTGTGTTAGAAACACATTTTCTGTGTGATATTGACACACACTGTTGATAATTTATTTCATTAATTGAATTCATCAGCGAGAAAGTTTACTTGTTCATATCAATCAGATTGCTTAACCTTTGGTTGGTCTACGCTTAATATGTGAGCACGCGCGAGCGCGCGCACACATATTAAGCGTGCGTGCGTGCGTGCGTGCGTACGTGCGTGCGTGCGTGCGTGCCTGTGTGTCTGTGTGTGGGTGTGCATGTCAGTGACTGTAACAACAATATAGGCTACCCGAACTAACACTTGGTGCATAATAGAGAGCGCCCCGACAGCGAAGGCGAATCGATTATAGCACACCATCCCTGAATCAATGGACCGTAAATATCTAAGTAACTGTTTTGATTTTACTCGTCCAGGGACTCGAACTTTTTGTTGCACCGGGAAAACTGACACTCGACGTGTGATTTGTCAGCGCTGTAACTTTAATCAATTGATTGCCTCAAAGCGTATACGCAATACTTCACGTATACGTAATGAAAGTATAATATTTATGTCTGACCGGTTTGGTACTTTCAGTACCGTCAATTCCCACTGTTTGTATGCGTTCTTTTTATCAAAGTAGTTATGCGGTGCACCACGTGGCGAACTGATAGGAACAATGTTTTACGAAATCGCCCCTACAGATGGCAGCACCTTTCAACTGATGTCTCAAGTGGTTGACAACACATACAGCCCTTTTTGTGCTAACGCATAAGTTTTATTATATCATTGTACTTTAAATTAGAGCGTAGGAACGATGACGTATCTGGTGGCATCTATGGAAGCATTGAATTATCGGAGACGTCACTGTCGGTGAATTTTCCCTCATCTGTTCGTCTTCCTCCGCCTTAACTATCAATCTTTCCCCGTCCATTAATTAACCTTCTCCGCTATTCCCAAGTGCCTCTTAGCGCAGTCTTTTTTTCATTGTGGGTATGATGGTATTTCTTCACGATTATTAAAATTAGTGAAACTGGCACTGAAGTCATTAACACTTATTACAAACCAAATATTAGCTACTGGTATCTTCCATGACAAACTAAAAATTGCCAAAGTAATGAAATTTTTTTTAAAAGGTGACAATACCAAATTTTGCAATTACAGAACAATATCCCTCTTACCAGTTCTTTCAAAAGTAATTGAAAAGATAATTTACACCCAGCTAGATATTTTTCTCAAAGCGCAAAATCTCTTGTTCGACAACCAATATGGATTCAGAACGAAACATAGCACTGGATTTGATGCCCTTGAATTAACCGATAGAATAATTGCAGAAATGGACAAACATGAAATACTTATCAATATTTACTTGGACCTATCCAAAGCATTCGACACACTGGATCATATGATATTATTTAAAACATAGAACATTATGGTGTCACGGGAGTAGTTTTAACTTTATTTAGAAATTATCTAACATATATAAACCAGTATGAGGAAATAGAGGTTGCCACATTAGAAATGCTTAATATTTCGACATGCCTTCCTGAAGGTTCGATTCTAGGCACACTGTTGTTTATTATATACATTAATGATTTTGCAAAGGCCAGTCAAAAGTTTAATTTTACTATATACGCCGATGATGCCACTCTTTCAAGTACATTAAATGAATTTTCCACGTGTGAAAAAATATTAATAGGATGTTTGAATAATTTTTTTTTAAATAAGTTTTAATGAACTGGAAAAGTCACATCGACAAAATATAAAATAGGTGGTTATGAACGATTGGTATTCTAAATATACTAAATATAATTAGTTGCATACATATATAGCTCAGTGTACATTCCGAAATTGTTACATTTGTCAATATGAATTAATAGCAAGTTTGTCTTGTGCCTACATGAATTACGATTTTCTCCAACAACAACTATTTTGATTACTTAATCAACGTTTCGACTGCTAGCGGCAGCCTTTATCAGGAATTCTGGGACGGTTAGTTCTTCCTCTGTCCGCCAGTTGCCTTGGTAAGCAGGCCGTCCCATGCGTGACGGAGACTGTATCCCCCATGTGTCTAGATTCCTAAATTGCCTTTCGGATCCATATAGCCTCTTTAATCAATGTTGCGTCTCTCAATATATATATATATATATATATATATATATATATATATATATATATATATATATATATATATATATATATATATATATATATATATATATATATATATATAGTCTACAGAATTATTGCTCCGATTCATTTTCGGTGCATAAGAAGCACATTACAAGTAAGTTCAATATTGTATTGATGATTTATGACTCCTTTCTCAGCAAAGTTGATATACATATATATATATTAAATATATATATATATATATATATATATATATATATATATATATATATATATATATATATATATATATATATATATATATATATATATATATATATATATATATATATATATATGTATATGTATATGTATATGTATATATATATGTATATATATATATATATATATATATATATATATATATATATATATATATATATATATATATATATATATATATATATATATATATCTCGACAACTGGTATTGTATAGACAAGTGAAGTGTAATCAGTGTTGTAAGTACATTCTTTAGAATGCAAGTTTTAATAACCAAGCATGGTTATTAAATTGAGTGTTGAGAATACCTTATGTAGCCTTTGTCTAGATCACTTGAGTCCTCACAAATAATAGGCCTACATGAATCTTTAATGAGTTCCATACAATATTCTCAAGCTCAGGAATGGAGTAAATGAGACAATATAATAGAATATGTGCTGTAATATTATATGAAACAATTACTATGATATTTCTAATAATATATTATATTTTTTTGGAGAATTTTTTGAATATTTTTTATTATAATGTTATATACGTCTTCACCTCTGAAACTATCAGATAAACGCAATAAATGTGACCAGATTCAGATTCTCCAGGCATGCGTTAGGTATTGTGTCAACTTGCAGATTAATATCTTCAACATGAAGAAAGTTATTAGCATTCAAAAATCATCAAAAACAACTTGCCGCAGTCGCGAGTGCGAAAAAGTACAACGGGCCCTGCATTCAATCAACCATAACTTCATAACTAATTGGAATTTGGCACTGAAAGTTTAGGTAATGCAACGTCAATGGCTACGACAATTTCGCACTAAAAAATAACGTACAACTGCCGGTTTCACGAAGCGTTCGGTGGAGGTTTAACGAAGATCACGTAGCAGTGATAGAATCACGCATTGCGGTGCTAAAAAGGTGTACGTAACAATTGTTCTGAGCTACGTCATTTATATCAAACGTCCACAGTGGTTCCTTTAACGTAGTACCCCACACCCCAGGGGAATTTTTAATATTACAGACATACATACAGAATCACAGACTCCTTTGTATTAAAGTAGATGACTAACATAATAACAACCGTAGTTACGTTGACGTATCTACAACCAAAGTAGCTACACCCGCTGATATCACGGAGTGAAGAGTTAGACTAACAGAATAACAACCATAGTTACGTTGACGTATCGCGATGTCAAAATAAATAATTGAAAACCTGTCATTATTCCTACCAATACCGGAAATGTAATTGTAAACACAAAAAGCGTTTTTCGGTGAATCAGTGCAAGTGAATAATGACACACGCTGACACACGGTGATATCATGAGTGTGTTTATACACATACAAAGCGTCTCTCAGTGAATGAGTGCAGATCATGGATTCACACGACCCAACAGTGGCGCTGTCATGACTGTCACAACTTGATTATAAATAAAAAATGGTATTTACGATTTGTTAGCAACGCCATTACTATTTACGACTTGAACGTTATTACAGCTATGCACTTGAATAACGTTAGACCGACATGCACTGGCACTCCCCTCCTCCCCCCCGGACTTGATGATTCTGGTTGGATCTGTGTCAGTTGGCTAATGTATCTACATTTCAGATTGAAATCGGGGTGAGTTGGTGACAGTCGGGGGCAATCGAAAGTTTTCAAGCAGTGTCGAAAACTGGGTCAGATTATCGGGCTCAGTCGATCTCAATCTGGTTGAGTCTGGTCGGAGTTGCCAGTGTATCCACCCCAGTCGATGTCACGGATTGGCGCGGTTTCCGCTTACTAGTTTGGTTCTAGTCTTGTTCGGGTTCCCTACTTATTTATGTCAACGCTCGTGAATGAAGGTTGTACAAGTGACCATTAAAACAAAGATAAGTGAAATAAAAATAAATATATATTACATGATAGGTATTATGCAAATTACAATGGAAACTGGATTTATGTAATATAAGCTATTCTATGACAACCGGCCAGGGTTTAACCACCACTTAAAATCTGCGAGGCTGCTATTAACCTCTAATCTGACACAAGGCTGTTCCAACATCAACTCGTAACTATAAACCATATAATCAATACCCTATCGTGAATATCTACAACACAGTTGTATATGCGTCCATCACAAGACTAGTCTTGCAATCCCATTACTATTTTAACAGCGAGACAATTGATTCTGACTGCTTAATCGACATCCTGGTCCATTCTCCACATTCCTACAAACCGTTCATTCCGCTGTTACTGTGACGCAGAGTCATAGTATACCGCACGTGTCTCCATCGGATACAAGAGTGATTTTCCGGTCGACGAATCACTGTTCGGCGATTCAGCAAATATCGCATCAACGGGTATCGAATCGTAGAGCTAGTTTCTGGCGTTTGTCTGAAGTCGCCGGACATATCGCTTCCCTCGCCTATCGAGCGAGGCGAAGGGCTGGTCTCCTGCTTCAACGCATGCTTAATCTCCATTGACATTATTCAAACATCAGATCAGCCGACTTTTATGTTTCCATTGTAGCGTTGTGACACCTGTTTATTATCAGTTATCAGCAAGTGTTATCGTTGGTACGATATATTCTTGGCTGACACAATAATTCGTTTACTGTTTCCTTTCTTGTCGTTGATCTGACGCTCTAACCTAAAGTAAAGTAATATATAAAAACTGCTTCGTTAGCCCAAAATAGGCTCTATGGAGTCAACCACTTCAGACGACAGTGCACACGTCGATAGGTGCTGCCATCTGTAGGGACGATTTCGTAAAACATTAGCCCTTTCCGTTCAACAGATGGCGGCACGCGGCGCACAGCATAATTACTTTGATAAAAAGAATGCTGCCAACATGCAAAGAGTGTGAATTGACGGCAATAAAAGTACCTAAGCGGTCAGAAATAAAAATTATAATTTCATTACATATCATACGGAAAATATTGCTTACACGTTTTCAGACATTCATTTGATTAAAATTACGGCGCTGACCAATCACACGTCGAGTGTATGTTTTCCCGGTGTAACAAAAAGTTCGAATCCCTGGAGGCGTCAAATCAGAACAGTTACTTATTTATTCGTCATCCATTGTTTCACGGGTGGTGTGTAATAGTCGATTCGTCTTCGCTGGACATTTCGGTAAGCCTCTATTGTTGTTGTGTTGTTACAAAATATCATTGGCAAGTACACTAACACACAAGGAACACACAAACACACAAGGAACACACAAACACGCACACGCACACGATAATTAAATGAGTTCTGCTCTTTCTTACATTCCTTTCTGCAATATGTAAGTTTTCATATGTAAACGTAAAATTTAGAGTCACACCGATGTTTTATTCAAAGCTAGTTCTGTTTACATGTTTCATTAATTCTAGACAAGTTATGCAAACAGCCATACAAATAAGTCAACTCAACCTGTTTTCCGCTGCCACAGCTGCTACATGTTTTATAATAAAAGCCATCCAATCTAATTACCTTTGTGATTGATCTTACAGAAGGCATCAAATTGAAACAAGTATTTCTAGAGTGCACTAAGATATCAAAATACACCGTTATACAAAACACGCGCGCACACATATTAAACGTAGACCAGCCAAATGTTAACAATTTGATTTTATATGAACAAGTAAACATCCCTACTGATGAAATCAATTAATGAAATAAATTATCAACAGTGTGTGTCAATATCGTACAGAAAATGTGTTTCTAACAGAACACACACACGCACGCACGCACGCACGCACGCACGCACGCACGCACGCACGCACGCACGCACGCACGCACGCACGCAAGCACGCACGCACACACACACACCCACACACACGTACCCACGTACCCACGCACGCACAAATGCACACACAAATGCGACCGCACACAGAAAACGGACTGGCCACACGTACGTAACCAAAGTGTTGGACTTCCGATAATCAAATGCTTTCATTGTCCACTTGACTTCTCCTACTTGTTATTTTGGATGCAAATCTCGAATAATCCGTTCCGGTAATGTATAGGCCTTGTATAAATATGTAAACACTAAATTCAGATTAACACCGATGTTTTATTCAAAGAAAGGTATGCTTACATGTTTTATTTATTTCTATAAAATTTAAGCAAACACCCAAACAAATAAATCAGCAAAACATGTTTTCCGCTGCCACAGCTGGTCGAATGAAGATTGTTATTCAAGTGATTGGAACATAAGGCATTATTCACCACAGGCCGATACGTATTCATGAACAATCATGTCTAAGACTATTCATAGCGAAACATGTGCTCGCTCCTTCAATCCCAGGGGCACACCAGTAACTTGTCATCTGTACAATGGGCAGAATATTAGCTTGACTTAAATTATTATATTATGAAATGTTCAAAACAGTGTACATTTCTGACCGAATTGAGTATCTGCCAGATAATCACACGCTCAACGATTTCTTTCACAATGTATGATCATCCGATTTTTTCGGTATCCTGCAATTAGTGACATACACACTTGCCAGAAGAGGGTTTGGGTTCGCTCGATACAATTTAAAAATGTGAAATTGTACATCTTTATCAACACTTATTCAAAGGGCTCCTTTAATAAACGCTAAATTGCCTTGCATTATTCAAACCAATCGTGCTACAAAAAACATTCGGCCAACAGCAAATATGAGACATCGCATAAAATTATCGAGTGGGTATTTGGGGTTCGATCGAGGCGATATTCAGCTTCTAAAGTTATTTGACAACAATTAAATTATCTCTTGCTTTTCTCACAGTACCCGTTGAGTACGTGTTCATCATGAACCATAAGCTGCCTCCCTCCCTAACTTCCCCCTCTCTACCTCCCACCCTCCATCCCTGCCTCTCCCCCTCGTTACCTCCCTCCCTCCCTGCCTCTCTCCCCTCCTTCCATCCCTCCCTCACTCCCATCCCTCCCTCTCTCTTTCCCCACACCCTCCCACGCAGCCTCTCTCCCTCACTTCCTTCCCTTACTCCCTTCCTCGTTCCCTCCTTTTTATTTCTCTCCCACCTCCCTCATTCCGTCCTTCCCTCACTCCCTCCATCTCTCCCTTATTCACCCTCTTTCTCTCCTCCACCTTTCAACAATCGGCCCCACCTTAGCACCCTCCGTCCCTCCCACCATCAACCATCCAATGTGGTTTTGTTTACCTTGGTGGATTAGTTACCGAGGATGGGCATAAGGAGGAAGAAGAACTTCGTCGGAAACAATATGGAGCGAATACATTGAGGAAAATAGAGGGAGTCGAGATGGACAGTAAGTGTCAACAACGTTGAAGGGAAAGTGTTGAGAGATTGTGCAACGCCGGCATTCCTGTATGGTTTTTTGTAGTGGCGCCGAGACAGCAGCTACAAGAGACGCTGCGAGATTTCGGGAACATCATTAAGAAAGACGAAAATGGTCACTTTGTGCGAATGAGGCCAACTACGAAATTGAGCAGAGGCGGTGAAACAGCGAAGCCGCAGGAAGAGACGACAGATAAGATGGAAAGACAGCGTGAAGAAGGACGCGAGAAAGGCGAATGACGGTGAGGTGGAAAGCTGTCGATAGAGAGCAGTGGGAATGAACAACAGTTCAACAGTGCAGTAGTTCAGTAATTAGTCGGTCGTACCCCTTAAGAGGAACTACGAGATCGAATATATATGGGTATGACAAATGACGTTCTTGCGACTCAGGTAACTCAATCAGTTCGTATAACATCTCAACACCTTAGTCAGTTTCTGTTTACTCAACTGTAATCTCGCAAATCTCCCAGTCCTCCTGAAACTTCAGAAAGCGCACGGTCGGCGAGTTGCATTTCCGCACTGGACACTTGCATGACGTCACACACGTGGTCAGTTGGTCACTGGACACAACAGCTGATGTACGTCGACAAATGGTGAAGTTCCCTCTCAGGCCACAGGCTCGGTCGTCAGTGTGTTTCATCACCACATGAAGGATCTTTGCATCGCAGCTGATGTGACGTCCGACCACAGTGACCGTGAACGACTCGTTTCCCTTGTCCATGCCGCACGTCTCAATGGTTGCTGCCGGCAGCCAGCACGTATCCGGGATGTTCGGCACCCACTTCTTCTTCTCCTGTGAGAACACGTGACCTTCCCCGAGTTGTATGCAGGTGTTGTTGTTGGAGTCACTGAGACGGACGGATTCTTCCACACTGACGACAGGCGCCACTTTCATTTGCGCCGACACTGCAGGAATGTAATATGAATAAATCAATCAATTTAACAAAATTATTTATTCAAAGGTTTTGCTCACATGTATTATAACCTGTTATGTTTCAGTACTTTATGAACCGTGTGCAAAATAATTTAGTATGCTTCTCTGAATATTGATAAAATAACATTAACGAACAAAATATGAATGAATGCTATTTCACAGACAGGTTTGCGTCGAATATTAAAATATGCTGTCAGCCATTAGTAGCAATCAGCACACGATATCCACTTGCTGCATGACCAGGGTTGTTTGATTTAAATCATTTGATTTAAATAATTTTTTTACTTCCGATTTTTTAATCGCTGATTTATATGAATTTAACGCAAATAATTGTTTACAAGCATCGAGATCAACAAAGTTTTGTATGTTTTTTTAATACAAAAGCACAAAGTGCGCACATTTGTGTAGCTGTATTGTCACCAGATAGCCAGACAGTCAAATATTTTACGACATTGTGTGTGTTTCAGCTATTCCCTTTCTGAATGCAGTGAAGCCACACAAACTTGTCTTCCAGAGCAAGCCCTGAGCTAAAGTCCACCTAGAGCTTGTGCTAGTTGTTACCAATTCAGTATGTTGACTCAAGCAAGACAGTCTGGGCTACAATTGTTTAATACGGTACCAGTTTGCAGTCTGGTTGGAGACCTTTAGAGTACACAGGACCCTGGTCAGGTGCTAATCCACCCTCTAAGCAAACAATAATTACCACTGCTACAGCCTCAGACACACAGCATGCTTTCCTTTCCAAGACAGATTATGCAACTACAGGGGGTGAGGCCTTGTGGACATTGTCTAATGTCTTTATATAAGCAAAAATCATGTACCCTCTGTTAAGACAAGTACCCAAATCGATTTGAATAGAACACGTTTGAAAGAGTTTATAAATATAAACATCTATATAAATGTCTACATACCAGATTTAAAAAAAATCAAATAAATAAAAAAATCCGATTTTAATCAAATAAATCCGATTTTTTTTATTTAAAAAAAAATCATGATTTTGTTCAACCCTGTGCATGACACAGCGTTCACGACTGAACACGCCAGTTAAGCCGAGTTTGGCCTTTTTTAAAACTCGACGAGCTTACTTGGACAAACGCCCTTGCGCAGCGAGCGGTCGATGAGTTCTTCTGAACGCGGTGACTGGATGGAGAGGACGACCAAGATTTATACGAAACAAATCTCAATAAACCTAGTTATGGTGCAGTTGAAGAAGGATTGCGTACCAGGGATGATGGTGAAATCGGCATTTGTTTCGTTTGCTGTTGTCATCAGAGTTGCCATGGATACGATGTCACACGTTTCGCGTGTTTGCGTCAGTCGGACGAGTTCTTTCTTTCCCGGGTTGAGTCCTTCCCCGCCCGCCACGACGCCGCTGTCCCACGACAGCCAAAGCTGTCTCCTCGCGCTGCAGTCTGCTGCTGACGTCGCCAGACGACGGACGGTCTGCTCAGTGTGGCTGATGTACACGGAGTTGTTTCCCGAGTCGGAACTAGCGAACTGCACCATGTAGACCGTGCGAGTATCTTTGTTCTGGAGGTGAACTCTGAGCACACTGCAGGTGTGTACCTCAATCAACAAGGCCCGCTCTTTCTCCAGCATCACTATCTGGTCGTGGTGTAACCGAGGTGGCAGACAGTCTGATCAACAATACGAGTACGATTTACAAATAACTCTTAAAAACGGGATTACAGTTGATGTACCTGCTTGCTCTTTTTTTTATTTCAAGAATTATCTTAATTTGGAAAATAAATCATTGTAACACAGTTATGTTCCTATCAGGTTACCAAGCGCGTTTCATTGGCATTATTCACGAAACCAATGGAAAGTCGACCAATACGCACGCATACGCTCACGTGCACACATTTCGTGCCTATTTTGTTTACAAATTTAGCATATCTGGTACTGACCCTGCGTCCATCTTTCCCTCAAATGCTTTGTCTCAGCGACGTTTCCTATAAGCAATAGTAGAAGTAAATTTCGATTGCACAAGCCAACTTTATTGATATTGGTTGTCAATACACACCACAACTTCTTTGATATTGGTTGTGAATATATTATTGTGGCACTGATTTTGAATACACAGACCAACTGTATCGATGTTTGTTGAAAACACACAGGACAACATTAGTTATACTAGTTGCAAATACACAGCCCAACTGTATTGATATTGGTTGCGAATACACCGCAGAAACTTCTCTAATAAACAAAATTGCATTGTGATATCAAAGGGAAATTGATAATACGGTCGTATGCAGTTGATATAGCACAGGATAGCAGTTAGTGTTCGATATTAAGTCAAAGCAAACATCTTAACAACGTTCTTTCACATAAATATATATGTTACCAGCCAGATGACATCACGAATGTCGCAGGCACGATATATGTTATATGGTTGGTGACACTCTAGTGACATCAACAAACAATATGTTATTCCCTTTATATAACGGTGAATTAACACTTGAGCATACATTTCACTTCCTACATTTGTAAATATGCTACTGGGCGGGTTTCACGGATCATTTCTACGGTTCGAAGGAACTGATGCGGACATTTGATGAAGATTACGTAAATCACAACAATCACAGGAAACACGCAAAGCGTTCGAACAATCGAGTGACTACGCCAACGCGCGTTATCGGTCGAGTTCGAAGTGGTTCAAACGTCAGAACTAGGCTATCAGTGGGCTTATTACCGTGGTATATCCATCTACATAATGCTCGGCAGTTTTTATATTAATAAATATTAATAAAAAACGTAACAACAAGCAGAAGTCAATCGTTACGTCTTACAAAGTTACGCCACCAAAAGCAGAACGTGAGTGGACGTAGAAGGAGGCGACCTTCGACAACGTATATTCTATTGAATGTATTTGCAACACTGATAACATATCTTCACTTGTATGTTCTGTTGCATTCTGTTATTCATATTAATATTGTATGTATTGATGATAATAGTTGATATGTCCTACCTTTTCCTCTCTGTTTCAGTTTCATCTCTGCCCCTTTCAGTGACGTTATCCACCCGAGCCATGTGTACCAGTGGATTCCTTTTCCAAATATATAATGACCCGGTTTTATGTAATTGCCGGTCAACTTTGATTTGAAGCAATCCGCATACCACCACGAACCCAGGTACAGAGCAGCACACCCATTGTTGTTGTCGTTGTCTGGTGTCGCAAATTTCCTGCCGTTTTGGTCATTAATAAGGGAGTCGCCTGGAAATGAATGGTTCGTGTTATTGGGTGGATGAAAAATGGATACTGAGAATATTAACATGTTTACCATGCATTTCTTTGTCCATGTGATACAAGAACATATTAGGTACACGTAAAAGGTATAAAGCAAAGAGTTTATCACTTAGCATTTGGGTCAAAATAACAGCTTGGTGGGGGGGAGGCTTGGTTCGCAAGGTGCATATGGTGCGGCGAGTTATTGCTAAATGATAGCGCCATCGATACAGTAAATTATACAGAATCTGATGACAGGGAAAGAGGAGACACAGAAAGGTGCAGGAAAATGTAAAACATGCGGTAGCATTTCTAGTTTTTGTTTCAGAATACTATACTATACACTAATTAAACGACGGCAGAGCGCAGCGTCGTCTCTGCACTGCGTGCCCGGCAGTGTGCCGTATTCTAGAACGACGGCAGAGCGCAGCGTCGTCTCTGCACTGCGTGCCCGGCAGTGTGCCGTATTCTAGAACGACGGCAGAGGGCAGCGTCGTCTCTACACTACGTGCCCGGCAGTTTGCCGTATTCTAGAACGACGGCAGAGGGCAGCGTCGTCTCTACACTACGTGCCCGGCAGTGTGCCGTATTCTAGAACGACGGCAGAGCGCAGCGTCCTCTGCACTACGTGCCCGGCAGTGTGCCGTTTTCTAGAACGACGGCAGAGCGCAGCGTCGTCTCTGCACTGCGTGCCCGGCAGTGTGCCGTATTCTAGAACGACGGCAGAGCGCAGCGTCGTCTCTGCACTACGTGCCCTGCAGTGTGCCCTATTCTAGAACGACGGCAGAGGGCAGCGTCGTCTCTGCACTACGTACCCTGCAGTGTGCCCTATTCTAGAACGACGGCAGAGCGCAGCGTCGTCTCTGCACTACGTGCCCTGCAGTGTGCCGTATTCTAGAACGACGGCAGACAACATATTCGTTTCCGTGCGACGTTCGCCGCACGACGGCCGTAGCTGAACGGCAGAACGAAAACAAACAACCGAATCGTCTCTGCACGACGTAAGTGGCACGAGGACGGTCGACGGACACGTCAGAGGGAGAAACGTGAGTGCACCGCGACACCCCGCCCTGTGCCTAGGGCGGAATGAACGGTTCTTAATAACGTAGAGAATGGACTGAACAGTTATCCAGGCGTAGATGCCTCGGACGTCGGAACTAACTCTGTAGCTATTAGAACAGGGTTGGGTGATAGGAAGACAGGTCGAGGTATGTAAGCAAACACAGCTATGTTTAATCTTGTCACGATGAGTGTAACGATATAGTTTACGTCGGGTTGTAGTTTCGATAACGATTGGTCATGATTGACACTATTATTAGTTATTTCTGAGGGTGAATAATTCCCTGGCCGATTATTACAGAATCGGAGTTATGTTCTCATAATAAGTACACACACCCAGGAGTGTACTTGTTTTCTTGCAAATTACTGAATAACTATCGTATATTAAATGTTTATTTTTCTTTAATTTTTTATGTTCATTAGGTTTGTATGATGCTGGTAGTAGAAGTGGAAGAAAGTATCAAGTCGAAGCCATTGAGCCGCACCTACCGGCATTACTAGAAGAAAGGAACTTTGCCACGTGTAATACGTATTGGCTCCCTTCGTTTCCCACAGAGAATTCTGAGTACTCGGCAAATCTGCTTTCTCCTTCGAACGACTCCATGTCTACTCGGAGTGAAACATTCCCCGTCTTTGTCAGTGTGTAGAGCAGTTCATTGCCCAACCAGAACTCGCCACTGACATCACCAAACCCGTTCTTGTAGTCAGTCCAGTTCTTGTTGAAGTCGACGGATCCGTCTTGACGACGTAAAAATACCTACATGCATAAAAGTACTTCTTACATCTTACACAAAACTTTAAGATAAGACATACTATTCGTGAGCAAGGGAGAAGTAAAATCAGCGAGATACTAAACAAATGGACGGGAACATAAATAAGACGGTTGTACTAACCGACAGGTAGAAGAGAAATAATCTAGAATATTGTGGAAGACGTGTTTAAAACGGACTATAGGTTATCGTAAAGAAATGTTAGGGATGAATCATATAATGCAGAGGAACATACGATAGAGACGAATAATACAAATATCGCACAAGGCGATAAGATATGGTTTGTAAAACGCATCGGCAGAGGAGTGAGAGATGGGCGATAGATAGTCTCGTCAGACGTATAAGAAATAGGGGATAAAACAAAGTCTCAGACGGATAACTAAATGTAAGCTATGCATTTTTGCATCACGTAAACATCACAATGAAACATAATAAAGCAACAGAAAGGATAACAATGCCTTGGAACGATGTAATTATGTTATGAGAATACGCGTGTGTGTGTGTGTGTGCGTTCGTGCGTGCGTCAATGCGTGCGTTCGTATGAATGTGTACACGCACTTACGAGCCACCCTCCGCTCTCCGTCGTTAGGTCGCAGTACACACTCCGTGGCTGTCCATCCGGGTACACTGTGTAGACGCCGCTAGTTGTTTCGCCAGCGTTTTGGACATCAACGCAGTCAGCAGCTAGCAGCACAAAATTGGTATTTTGACACTAATAACAGGACCTGTTGAGATACATATCGTAGCGGAATCAACAAACAATGGAAAACTATTTCTCCGAGAGTGACAAAACGCCCAAATTGTATCAGATCAAAGGACGCGGCCTTTTCCGTTTATGACTAAGTAACACCAAACGTTCGTTAGTTGACTCGAAAGCGCTGCAACAACTGTCGAAGATAATCTCGCCGAATACATTGGCACGTGGACGTGTTTGGCTAATGGTTTGACAAAACGTATGCTAGAATGAAATTGTTCTTCTATGTTCCATGTATACGTCCTTAATATGATGGTGTTGCAGGCAGCTTGATGGGCCGTTACGAACTATTGCCATTGTGCATACAGTCGCACGAATGTTTTGCACATGTGTATTAATAATATATGTGTTAAACACTGATGATTTGTTAAATCAACACTCTTCGGTGACGCTGACAACGTATTGGCGAAGGGAGACACAGGAAAGAAAGAAACTGGAGGAATGAAGTCTTCAAGCAGGCCAGTAAGATGGGGGTGATTTGCGTGTGTTCGCACCACCCCACCCCACCCCGCCACCCTACCCCACGCCACCCCGCCACCCCATCCCCCCGCTGAGACAGAAGAATTCCGTTTCGCCAGATAATGTTTTAGGGGGCCAAAAGGAGGGAAGAGTTTTGCATCGCCAGACAGTTTTCTTAGAGAGCCGTTGAGACTGAAACGTTCCGCTTCATCAGACAATTTTTAGAGGGCCGTAGATACTTGAGGGTTCCGCGTCATCAGACAATTTTAGAAGGCCGTTGAGACTTGAGGGTTCCGCTTCGTCAAAACATTTTTACAGGGCCATTGAGATTTGAGAGTTCCGCTTCGTCAGACAAGTTTTAGAAGGCCGTTGAGACTTGAGAGTTCCGCTTCGTCAGACAATCTTAGTGGACCGATGGGACGAAGGAGTTCCATATCGTTAGGACATCTTTAGGGGGCCGATGAGACTGAAGAGTTCCTCTTCGTCAAACAATTTTTAGGGGCTGATGAGATTGAATCGTTCCGCTTCGTCGGATAATGTTTAGGGGGCCGATGAGGCAGAATAGTTTCGCTACAGTTACCGGGTGGGTACGGCCGTCGGCTTTCCGATATGTAGCGGTAACATTTTGGTTGGGTTCGACTCTTTTATTTTGTATCATCATAATGCTGTGTTTTATTACTAACTTAATTTAGTTATCGGAAGCACACATAATCATATGCGAATGGCTAAATGTGCTTTAATCCGACTAATGATGCCATATGCATAACGGGCGCATTTAATTTTAATTGACACCATCTCCCATTATGATACATTCCCCTTTACTAACTTCCTTTATAGCGTTTTTTATTTTTGTGTTGTCCTCTTCGTTTATGTTTGGACTTCGGTAAACTAATCCAATAGTTAATTTTGAATTTCCTGAAACAATTTTGCACCAAACAGCTTCATCGCAATCTGCTTCCCTTTCTAGTTTTATTTCATAAGCCTGAATAGATTCTTTAACATATAAAATAACTCCCCCGCCCCTTCTTCCTATTCGATCTTTCCTAAACATTACATATCCTGTCAGTCCTAATTCAGCATCTGTTATATCTATGTTGGCCCATGATTCAGTTATACCAATTATGTGAGGGTCAATATCTTCTACCATAATGTTTAATTCGTTTTTCTTATTTACTATGCTCCTTGCATTTAAACATACGCATCTATAACCTTTTTCAGAGATGTTTTTCGGATGATTTGATATTGGTTTATCTGTGCTAGTGGCCTCTTGTTCTGCTTGAGACACCTCTAGGTAACCCCCCTGCACTTCTAGTTTAAAGAATGTTTACTTCCAAAAATATTTGTCATTATACCCAAGTCACTATCTACTGCTGCTGAAAGTTTGTCCGCGAATACTGCCGCCCCCTTTCCACTTAAATGAAGCCCATCCTTCATGTACATATCAGCCCTCCCAACAAAACTTCCCCATAAATCCACAAATCCAACTTCCTCTTCCCTACATAGCTTCTGGACTAACATGTTAATTGCCATCCCCCGACAATTTCGATATTTGTGACCCCATTACAGGTAAAATCCCTGACAGTATTACCTGCTCAACCCGCGTCTGTTTTAGTGTTCTGACCAACTGCCTATATTTCCTAACTATGGCAGTTTTACCCTCCCTCTCTACGTTATTTGTCAGACAGATCCACCCTTACCCGAGCCTACGATGTTGTTTTACCCTCTCAGTTATCGCCTCTATTTTGGCTCCAGACCAAGCAGACCACCACATCATCTCCCTTGTTTAAGACTCTGTCGGTCTTCCTAACTATCATATCCCCCACAAACACCCTCGCTCTCTTCCTCACCCCCTCTATCACTGCTGCAGAATAACTCTTCCGTTCAATCCCCTCCATCACATTCTGTCCTGACCCCTTCCCTCCTGTCTCTTTCCCTCCTGTCTCCCCCACTTCCCACTCCTTTGCTCTTGTCTCTCCAACTCCCCTCTCCTTCACTCCGGTTGTTTTCCCTCCCGTCTCCACCACTCCCTTCTCCTTCCCTCCTGTCTCCCCTACTCCCCTCTCCTTCACTCCGGTTGTCTTCCCTCCCGTTCCTTTCCTTCCCGTCTCCCTACGACCTGTCACCTTCCCTCCTCTCAACTTCCTCCCAGGCTGCGGTGAGCTCTCCCTAGCATCTCTTGTGTCTTTCCCCACTTTATCATCTACTGTTCCCCCACGGGAACTACTGGCACAACCCCCCTGTTCCCTTCCCACCATTGCTACAACGAGCAGCCTCAGCTTTTCCAACTCCACCTCTAGTTCCTTCATTTTCGTACATCCCCTACACTCAAAACTAAAACTATCTGCCTGGACCTCAGCCCAGGACTTCTCGCACCTAGACTTGACAAAGTCCACCCAGTTACTGCAACTGCCACAAATTAAGTGCCTTGTGGCCTTTAACTGCCGTTTGCATGGCGCCATCATACAATGTAGTTTTAATTAGTTTGCTACGTTAGCCTTGAATAAGGCTGTTTTTGTGATCAAAAGAACACTTTAGGCTAATATACTTGCTAACTGTGTCTTCTATTAACCTCGCATGAGAAAAAAACCCTGCCACCTAGCGAATACTGAGAACACTGTGTAAAAAAACAACGAAGTCAGTGTGTACTAATTTACGCTAAAATCGGTGCAACAAAAATAATCCCTGGAGGAATCAAATCAAAACTGTGACTTAGATATTCGTCATCTATTGTTTCGTGGGTGTTGTGGTATAGTCTCGATTAGTCTTCGCTGGCTTTTTCGGGTAGCGTCTATTGTTGTGTTGCTACACACGCACGCACGCACGCACGCACGCACGCACGCACGCACGCACGCACGCACACACACACATACTAAGAGGAGACCAAGCAAATGTTAACAAATCTGATTTGATATAAAAAGTAGACATTCTCTCTGATGTCAATAAATGAAAGAAATAAATCTCTACCCTTTGTGTTAATGCTACAAAAAATTATGTGTTTCAAACAGAATGCATACACACGTACGCACGCTCACTACGCACACACGCACACACGCAAACACCCACTCGAACGCATATAGGAAAAGGACGGGCTACACGTACGTAACGAAACAATTGGACTTCCGATAATCGAAAAGTCTCCATTGTGCACCTGAGTTCTTCTACTTTGGATACATTTTCTGTAATGGTTATTCGAGATTTTCGTTGTATAAATATATTTAAAAAAAATTCAGAGTCACATCGATGTTTTAATCAAAGCAAGTTATGTTTACATATTTCATTTATTCTAGACACGTTAAGAAAACAGCCAAACAATTAAATCAACAAAACATGTTTTCCGGTGCCACAGCTGGTCAAGTGATGATTGTTATTCAAGCGATTCGAACATACGGCATTATTTACCATGTTCAAGAACACTCATGTCTAAGTCTATTAATAACCAAGAATGTGCTCGCTCCTGCAATCCCAGAAACAGAACACTAACTTATTATTTGTAAAATCGGCAGGATATTAACTTGACTTATATTATTATGTACATAGTGGTATAGATTTCTTACCGAATTAAGCACCTGACAGGATATTCACTCACTCGACGATTTTCTATCACAATTTTGTTTTATACAATATAATATATTTTATACAGTAAAATCATCGAACCCAAACCTTATTGTAACTTGTTCAAAATTCACACATTATCACACTGTTTCAAACCTGGTATATGTTAGATAATGAAATAAATTTAATACACTTTTGTGATAGATTTTACGGAAGGCATCACATTGAAACTGCCATGGCTAGTGTGCCATAAGATATCTAATTACAGCGTCACGCAAAATAAAATATACTGTAATTAAAAATCACCGTTACAATATAACCATCCCAAACCAAAAGTGATTCAAAGGTAAAACCGTGTCAATCTGCTAGGAACACATCAAATATATGCTTATATATATATATATATATATATATATATATATATATATATATATATATATATATATATATATATATATATATATATATGTGTGTGTGTGTGTGTGTGTGTGTGTGTGTGTGTGTGTGTGTGTGTGTGTGTGTGTGTGTGTGTGTGTGTGTGTGTGTGTGTGTGTGCGTGCGTGCGTGCGTGCGTGCGTGTGTGCGTGTGTGCGTGTGTGTGTATGTGTGTGTGTGATAATATGTTTAGGGTGCAGAAATATACATATATATCAAGAAACCTAAAGTGTTTACATAAATGGATTAGGAAAACCAATTCAGCATAATATATAGTTATTAGTAATACTTAACATTAATATGCTATGATGGCTTTACACAAAGTTCAATACTTTATTATCAATTTAGAAGGCGAACCATTTCCAGTATCGCTGCAATGAAACATATTTACGTACCAGAAATGGGTTTGTGTTTACATGATACATTATTATAATGTGAAATCATACATTTCTATCTACATTAATTCAAACGGCACCTTTAATAAACGCTAAATTGCCGTGCCGCATTCAAAACTATCGTGCTACTAGAAACACACGGCCAGCAGAAAACATAGCACTTCGCACTAACTTATCGAGTGGATATTTGAGGTTCGAGCGAACATCCATTTGTGGCGATCATCACTTTAGTTACTTGACAACATCCTAAAATTAAATAATCCTTTTTTTCTTGACAATAAACATTTATCCCAAGTTTATCAGGAAATATGAGCTCCCCACCCCTCCCTCTCTAACTCCCACCTTCCCTCCCTCCCTCACTCATTCCTCCCTCCCTTCCACCACCACCCTCTCTCTCTCCCCCCCCTCCTTCTACCATTCCCTTCCTCCCCCACTCACTCCCTCTCTCCGTATCTCACCCTCTCCATAACAACTCCCTCCCCCTCCCTCTATCACAACCAACCTCACTCCCTCCGTTTCCGCATCCCTCCTCCCTCCCCCTCACTCCCACCCAGCTTCTCTTCATCCTTCTTCCATCCATTCGTCCATCCCTCTCTTTTTCCACGCTGCCTCCTACCCTACCTCCTACCGCCTCCCTCCCTCCCTTATTCCCTTCCCACATCCCTCCTTCTCTCTCTCCCACCCTCCCTCATTACGTCCGGCCGTCCCCCCATCCCTCAATCCTCCATCCCTCCGTCCCTCATTTCCTCCCTCCCTTTCTCTCTCCCTCCCTCCTTCTCTTTCTCTCCCACCCTCACTCATCCTGTCAGTCCGACCGTCTCTCCCCCCCCCATCCACCAACCCTCAAACCTTCACATCATCCCACCCTCGCACCCTTCCTCCCTGCAATCCTCTCACCCTCACACCTCCCTCCATCCATCCATCCTTACATCCCACCCACCTCCCTCTTTCCGTCCCTCCCTTCATCCATCCCTACGTATGATTGCGGAACAAGGCGAAGCACAACGGGGGCTCATTGAAGGGAAGATGGACGACCGATGCGATGTTTACGTTAAGACAGCTGGTAAACAGAGGTTGGAGAAGCGATCCGAGAGAAAATGAATGAAATGAAGAGTCGTAGATGATCCTGGGTTGTCCGGCCAGTTTCTGGTTAGCATCGTTTTTAAGCAAGGTAGAGCATTTAGCATATTACTGTTCATCATGATCATGGCATTAATGAGTTATACAATAAGCGCGATCGATGTTATCTGGAAGAAGTTGTATACGCTGGAAGAGTGGAAGAAGGTTCAAGAAACATGAACTGATGATGAGTCTGCAGAAGAAAGAGGGGACGTGGAGAAGTGATGTGGATTGTTCAGTAGATGGAAGAGTTGAATATCAGGTTGGAGGGGAAGGAGATCAAGCAAGAACGTGGCTTTGTTTACCTTGGCGGATTGGTTACCGAGGATGGGCATCCATAGGTAGACGAACGTCGTCGGATACAATCGGGAGTAGATGCATTAATTAAGATAGAGGGAGTCGTGATGGACAGAAAGTAAAACAAATGTTGAAGTGAAAGTGCCGAGAGCTTGTGCAAAGCCAACATTTCTGTATTGTTTTTATACAGTGGCTGAGACAGCAACAACAAGAGATGCTACGAGACTTCGAAAACAGCTGTGTACAGAGAACACCATTAGAAAAGACGAATGTGGATAGAAGGAGATAAATGATCGCTTAATGCGAATGAGGCTGACTACGGAAGTGAGCAGAGGCGGTGAAACAGCGAGGCCGCAGGAACAGACAACATATAAGATGGACAGACTGCGTGAAGAAGGACATGAGAAAGGCGATGAAGGGTGACGAATGGTGGCTGCTAATAGAGAGCAGTGGGAAGGAACAACAGTTCAACAGTGCAGCAGTTCAGTAATTAGTCGGTCGTACCCCTTTATGCGAGGAACTATGAAAGTGAAGATATACTGGTAGGAGAAATGATGTTCTTGCCATTCAGGTAACCAAACCGGTCCACAGATTACAACTGTTGCCACCGGCTCAGTTCAACTGCCTCTCGACGTCTTAGTCAGTTTCCGTTTACTCAACTATAATCTCGCAGACCTCCCAGTCCTCCTGAAACTTCAGAAAGCGCACGGTCGGCGAGTTGCATTTCCGCACTGGACACTTGCATGACGTCACGCACGTGGTCAGTTGGTCACTGGACACAACAGCTGATGTACGTCGACAAATGGTAAAATTCCCTCTCAGGCCACAGGCTCGGTCGTCAGTGTGTTTCATCACCACATGAAGAATCTTTGCATCGCAGCTGATGTGACGTCCGACCACAGTGACCGTGAACGACTCGTTTCCCTTGTCCATGCCGCACGTCTCAATGGTTACTGCCGGCAGCCAGCACCTATCCGGGATGTTCGGCACCCACTTCCTCTTCTCCTGCGAGAACACGTGACCTTCCCCGAGTTGTATGCAGGTGCTGTTGTTGGAGTCACTGAGACGGACGGATTCTTCCACGCTGACGACCGGCGCCACTTTCAGCTGCGCCGACACTGCAGGAATGAAATATGAATCAATCAATCAATTTAACAAAATTATTTATTCAAGGGTTTTGCTCACAAGTATTCTAACCTGTTATGTTTCAGTACTTTATAAACCGTGTGCAAAATAATTTAGTATGCTTCTCTGAATATTGATAAAATAACATTAACGAACAAAGTATGAATGAATGCTATTTCACAAACATGGCAAAGTGTGTTTTTCTTTATTAAATTCACAGTACCGTAACATTCCTCGATTTACAGCGTATGTGGGTTTGCTTCGAATATTAAAATATGCTGTCAGTCATTAGTAGCAATCAGCACACGATATCTACTTGCTGTATGAAACAGCGTTCACGACTGAACACGCCAGTTAAGCCAACTGAGTTTAGGCGTTTTGTAAAACTCGACCAGCTTGTTTGGACAAACGCCCTTTCGTAGCAAGCGGTCGATGAGTTCTTTTGAACAGGTTGGCTGGATGGAGAGGACGACCAAGATTTATACGAACCATATATCAATAAACCTAGTTATGGTGCAGTTGAAGAAGGATTACGTACCAGGAATGATGGTGAAATCGGCATTTGTCTTGTTAGCTGTTGTCACCAGGGTTGCCATGGATACGATGTCACACGTTTCGCGTGTTTGCGTCAGTCGGACGAGTTCTTTCTTTCCCGGGTTGAGTCCTTCCCCGCCCGCCACGACGCCGCTGCCCCACGACAGCCAAAGCTGTCTCCTCGCGCTGCAGTCTGCTTCTGATGTCGCCAGACGACGGACGGTCTGCTCAGTGTGGCTGATGTACACGGAGTTGTTGCCCGAGTCGGAACTAGCGAACTGCACCAAGTAGACCGTGCGAGTATCTTTGTTCTGCAGGTGAACTCTGAGCACACTGCAGGTGTGTACCTCAATCAACAAGGCCCGCTCTTTCTCCAGCATCACTATCTGGTCGTGGTGTAACCGAGGTGGCAGACAGTCTGCACAGCAGTACGAATATGATTTACAAATAACTCTTAAATACGGGATTACGTTTGATGTACTTACTTGCTCTTTTTGGCATTTCACGAATTACCTTAATTTGGAAAATAAATCATTGTAACACAGCTGTGTTCCTATTAAGTTACCAAGCGCTTTTCATTTGTATTATTCACGAAACCAATGGAAAGTCGACCAATAAGCATGCATACGCTCACGTGTACACATTTCATGCCTGTTTTGTTTACAAATTTAATATTTCTGGTACTGACCCTGCGTCCATCTTTCCATCAACTGCTTTGTCTCCGTGACGTTTCCTAAAAACATAGATAAATTTCGATTGCACAAGTCAACAGTATTGATATTGGTTGTCAATACACACCCGAACTCCATTGATATTGGTTGTGAATATATTATCGTGGTATAGGTTTTGAATACACAGACCAACCGTATCGATGTTTGTTGAGAACACGCAGGACAACATTAGTTATACTAGTTGCAAATACACTGCCCAATTATACTGATATTGGTTGCGAATACATCGCAGAAACCTCTTTAATAAATAAAATTGCGTTATGATATCAAAGGGCAATTCATAACACGGTGGTATGCAGTTGAGATAGCATAGTGTAGCGTTTAGTGCTCGATATTAACTCAAAGCAAACATCATAACAACGTTCTTTCACATAAATATCCACACCCAAATCACTCACTAAGAAACCTGTCCTCCCACCTACCCAAAAACCCCACACACACACGCGCGCGCACAAGCCCCCCACACATACAAAAAACACGCGAAACAGAATGATATTTATGTTAAACGTGAAATACTATACGATTATGACCTTTTGACCTTTCTTCCTCCAGATTATTTGTCTTAATCACGTTTCGTAGATATAATAAAGACATTTTACATTATAGTCAAAATCTTATCGGTGTGTACATTTAACACTAAGAAGGGTTGCAGATACTAACTTAATTAACAATAATAATTATTATCTTACATGGCGCCTATATCCTCAGGAGCATGGACTCAGAGGTGCAACAAAATAGAATCATTAAACATAATAGTAAACAGGGACGCTCAAAAGTCGTTATCACAACGAGGGACAACCGATGATTTAAGGTGGAAATGCAATTTTGAATAAATTTGTGTTGAGTTTTTTTTTAGAATATAGCTATTGTTTCAGATGTTTTCAAAATGATAGGAAATTCATTCCAGACTATAGGCGCAGCGACAGAGAGTGTTACCAGCCATATGACATCACGAGTGCCACAGAAACGATATATTTTAAATGGCTGGTGACACTCGGGTAAAAGCAACAAACAATGTTATTCCCGTTATATAAATTGAGCATACATTTCGTTCCTACATTTGTAAATATCCCGCTGGGCCGGTTTCACGGAGCATTTCTACCATTCGAAGGAACTGATGCGGACATTTGATGCAGATTACGTAAATCACAACAATCACAGAAAACACGTAAAGCGTTCGAACAATCGCGTGTCTTCGCCAACGCGCGTTATCGGTCGCTTTTGAAATGGTTCAAACTCCACTGATATTGGTTGTGAATACCCAACTATAGTGATATATAGCTATAATATTGGTTGCGAATACACCACAGAAACCTCTCTAATAAATAAAATTGCGTTATGATATCAAAGGGCAATTCATAACACGGTGGTATGCAGTTGAGATAGCATAGTGTAGCGTTTAGTGCTCGATATTAACTCAAAGCAAACATCATAACAACGTTCTTTCACATAAATATCCATACCCAAATGCACGCATGCACGTACTCAATCACTCACTAAGGCACCGAAACCTGCCCGTCCACCTACCCAAACCCCCCCCCACACACACACGCGCGCGCACACGCACACGTACACGTACACGCACACGCACACGCACACGCACACGCACACGCACACGCACACGCACACACACACACACACACACACACACACACACACACACGCGCGCGTACAAACACGCGAAACAGAACTATATTTATGTTAAACGTGAAACACCATACGACTATGACCTTTTGACCTTTCTTCTTCCAGATTCTTTGTCTTAATCACGTTTCGTTGATATAATAAAGACATTTTATAATATTATTGTCTAAATCTTATCGGTGTGTACATTTAACACTAAGAAGGGTTGCAGCTACTAACTTAATTACCAATAATAATAATTATCTTACATGGCGCCTAGAAACAGGGACGCTCAAAAGTCGTTATCACAACGAGGGACAACCGATGATTTAAGGTGGAAATGCAATTTTTAATAAATTTGTGTTGAGTTTTTTTTCAGAATATAGCTATTGTTTCAGATGTTTTCAAAATGATAGGAAGTTCATTCCAGACCATAGGCGCAGCGACAGAGAGTGTTACCAGCCATATGACATCACGAGTATATTTTAAATGGCTGGTGACACTCGAGTAAAAGCAACAAACAATATGTTATTCCCGTTATATAAATTGAGCATACATTTCGTTCCTACATTTGTAAATATCCCGCTGGGCACCTTTCTTGATATTGGTAGCCAAGAAACCTCTCTAATAAATAAAATTGCGTTATGATATCAAAGGACAATTCATAACACGGTATGCAGTAAATTGTAGTATTTAGTATTGAATATTAAGTAAAAACAAACATTATACTAACGTTCTTTCACATTAATATCTATGGTCCACACCCAAACGTACGGATACACGTACTCATTCACTCACTCAGGTACCAACACACACCGAACACACACCGAACACACACCGAACACACACACACACACACACACACACACGCACGCACGCACGCACGCACGCACGCCCGCACGCACGCACGCACACACACATACACACACACACACGCAACACATACACACACACACATACAAACACACACACCCACACACGCGCGCGCATGCACGCACGCAAGCACGTACGCACGCACACACACACACACACACACACACACAATTCCCCCACACACAAACACATACAAACACACACACAAACACACACGGAACCTAACTATTTCTCAGTTAAACGCGTAACACCACACAATTCTTACCTTTTGACCTTTCTTCCTCCAGATTCTTTGTCTTAATCATGATTCCTAGATATAGTAAAGATATTTTATAATATTATAGTCAACATCTTATCGCTGTGAACATTTAACATCAAGAAGCGTGGCAGATACTTAAGGAGCACATATATCGGTATTCCCAATAAATATGTATAAACGTTGTTGGTAATTGAAGAACTTACTGATGATAACGATGTAATGATTATGAATGATGCGTGAAGAGATAATTCTTAAAAGGGTAGGGCATATTATTGCACTGACACATTAGTAACATTAATAAAAATCACAAATCTTATCAATGCAATAAAAATATAATGTGTTTTCCTTTATAATAAATGTTACAATATTAGATCCAATAACCCTCCCCCCCCCGGTACAAAGAATACCCTGTACTATGGTCAAGCGGAGTGCACCACTTTACAAATCTTGTTACAATTCACCTTGTGTCTATGTTTGTATGTATGTGGTGCTACTCCTCCTAGACGCTTGGCATCTAGGGTGCCAAACTTTCCGGGTTTGCGATACGAACCCACGATTGGGTCGTCACCGTTTTATCTTTTTTTGAAATTCACCGCGCTAATAACCTTTCTACGAATAATCGAATTACCCTTTGTAATTATTATGTACAACGGTCCGCAAGAATTGTTGACAATTTTCTGCGTATTTTCTTCGATTATCCAAAGTTACGTCATACAAAGGCAAGGCGTCGCTACACGCTTGACTTCCGGCTACTTGGACTTGGTGCAGCGACTTGAATTTGGTGTAGATCATTTACAGAAAAACGCGGTATATCAAATAGAATAAGTATTACTATTGAATATATATTATACACAAACGTATTGTAGACATATATTAGGAAACAGGTTTTGTTAATTATTAGTCAGAGGGAGTATTTTAGAGTAAGTTAGTTTCGGATTCTGTCGGGGAATTCAGCGAGCGATAATAGGGTTGTTTACTATTCGAAAATTGAGATAGCATAGTGAATAGTTTACATTGGCTAATATATATATATATATAAAGTGATCTATTTACTTAAATTACATACATAAGGTAATATCTGACATAGTGGTAGTCAACGTTTTCGGTAAAAAGGAATTAACAGCAGGATTTTAGCGTAAATTAGTACACACTGACTTCGTTGTTTTGTTACACAGTGTTCTCCGTATTCGCCAGGTGGCAGGATTTTTAGCCTAAAGTGTTCTTTTGATCACAAAAACAGCCTTATTCAAGGCTAACGTAGCAAACTAATTAAAAATAAATTGTATGATGGCGCCGTGCAAACGGCAGTTAAAGGCCACAAGGCATTTAATTTGTGGCAGTTGCAGCAACTGGGTGGATTTCGTCAAGTCTGGGTGCGAGAAGTCCTGGGCTGAGGTCCAGGCAGATAGTTTTAGTTTTGAGTGTAGGGGATGCGCACGGATGAAGGAACTAGAGGTGGAGTTGGAAGAGCTGAGGCTGCTCGTTGTGGCAATGGTGGGAAGGGAACAGGGGAGTTGTGCCAGTAGTTCCGGTGGGGGAACTGTAGACGATAAAGTGTCGAAAGACACAAGAGATGCTAGGGAGAGCTCACCTCAGCCTGGGAGGAAGCTGAGAGGAGGGAAGGTGACAGGTCATAGGGAGACAGGACGTAAGGAGACGGGAAGGAAAGGAACGGAAGGGAAGACAACCAGAGTGAAGGAGATGGGAGTAGGGGAGACAGGAGGGAAGGAGAAGGGAGTGGGGGAGACGGGAGGGAAGACAACCGGAGTGAAGGAGAGGGGAGTAGCGGCGACAGGAGGGAAGGAGAAGGGAGTGGGGGAGACGGGAGGGAAAACAACCGGAGGGAAGGAGAGGGGAGTAGGGGAGACAGGAGGGAAGGAGAAGGGAGTGGGGGAGACGGAAGGGAAAACAACCGGAGTGAAGGAGAGGGGAGTGGGAGAGACAAGAGCAAAGGAGTGGGAAGTGGGGGAGACAGGAGGGAAGGGGTCAGGACAGAATGTGATGGAGGGGATCGAAAGGAAGAGTTATTCTGCAGCAGTGATAGAGGGGGTGAGGAAGAGAGCGAGGGTGTTTGTGGGGGATTCGATAGTTAGGAAGACCGACAGAGTCTTAAACAAGGGAGATGATGTGGTGGTCTGCTTGCCTGGAGCCAAAATAGAGGCGATAACTGAGAGGGTAAAAAACATCGTAGGCTCGGGTAAGGGTGGATCTGTTTTAGTACACGTAGGGACAAATAACGTAGAGAGGGAGGGTACAACTGCCATAGTTAGGAAATATAGGCAGTTGGTCAGAACACTAAAACAGACGCGGGTTGAGCAGGTAATACTGTCAGGGATTTTACCTGTAATGGGCAGGAGGGGTCACAAATATCGAAATTGTCGGGGGATGGCAATTAACATGTTAGTCCAGAGGCTGTGTAGGGAAGAGGAAGTTGGATTTGTGGATTTATGGGGAAGTTTTGTTGGGAGGGCAGATATGTACATGAAGGATGGGCTTCATTTAAGTGGAAAGGGGGCGGCAGTATTCGCGGACAAACTTTCAGCAGCAGTAGATAGCGACTTGGGTACAATGACAAATGTTTTTGGAAGTAAACATTCTTTAAACTAGAAGTGCAGGGGGGTTACCTAGAGGTGTCTCAAGCAGAACAAGAGGCCACTAGCACAGATAAACCAATATCAAATCATCCGAAAAACATCTCTGAAAAAGGTTATATATGCGTATGTTTAAATGCAAGGAGCATAGTAAATAAGAAAAACGAATTAAACATTATGGTAGAAGATATTGACCCTCACATAATTGGTATAACTGAATCATGGGCCAACATAGATATTACAGATGCTGAATTAGGACTGACAGGATACGTAATGTTTAGGAAAGATCGAATAGGAAGAAGGGGCGGGGGAGTTATTTTATATGTTAAAGAATCTATTCAGGCTTATGAAATAAAACTAGAAAGGGAAGCAGATTGCGATGAAGCTGTTTGGTGCAAAATTGTTTCAGGAAATTCAAAATTAACTATTGGATTAGTTTACCGAAGTCCAAACATAAACGAAGAGGACAACACAAAAATAAAAAACGCTATAAAGGAAGTTAGTAAAGGGGAATGTATCATAATGGGAGATTTTAACCATGGACACATACAATGGAATTCTCTAGAGAGCACAGGGATTGAGGATCAACAATTTCTATGTTTAATCCAGGATAGCTTTCTTACTCAGCACGTACTAGAACCAACCAGGGGAGAAAATGTATTAGATATAGTTTTGTCATCACAAAAAGAATTAGTGGACAATGTAAAAATATTTGAACCATTGGGTAATAGTGACCATAATCAAATACATTTTGACATCAATGTAAAATCAGAAAGTAAAAATAAGAAAACGTACAAGAGAAACTTCCACAAAGGTAACTACAAAGATATGAGAAAATACTTAGCACAGCTAGATTGGAATAACATGCTGATGAATAAGACCGCAATTGAATGCTGGAACATTCTTAAATATGAAATTGAGAGTATCATCGATAAATTTGTTCCCTTCCGAAAACAAGGAAAACGGTGTAGAAAGAAACATTTGTCAAAAGAGGCTATTAGAAAAATAATGCTAAAACAAACTATGTGGAGGGTTTATAGGCGTACCAGAAAGGAAGAAGACTATGCAAAATACAAAGAGGCACTTAATGCAGCTACAACTGAAATCAGACAATCTAAAAGAAGCTATGAGCAAAAACTGGCATGTAACATAAAAAATGACAGCAAGAGTTTTTATGCATATGTCAGGAGTAAACAAAACGTACAAGACAAGGTTGGACCTCTAGAAGACAGTGCTGGAAATATAATATCACAGGGGTTTTTAATGGCGGAAGACCTAAATGGTTACTTCAGTTCAGTGTTTACCAAGGAAGATATTAGTTCATTACCAGTTGCTGATGCTAAATTTCAGGGGGCTAAATCTGAATATTTAGGACCGTTAGTTGTAACTCCAGAATTGGTAGCTAAGAAAATAAGGGCAATGAAGGATAACAAATCACCGGGAGTGGATGGGATTCCTCCAAAATTACTAATGGAAACAGTAGATCAAATCAGTATACCACTTGCAAGAGTATTCAACTTGTCATTAAAAGAGGGAGTTGTTCCGTTTGAATGGAAAGAAGCAAACATCATACCATTATTTAAAAAGGGTTCGAGAAATAAGTCAGAGAATTACAGACCAGTGAGTTTAACGTCAGTGATTTGTAAATTATTAGAAAGGTTAATTAAAGACCATATGGTGGACTTCCTCGTTAAGCATAAATTATTAAATTCATCTCAACATGGATTCCTTAAAGCAAGGTCATGCTTAACAAATATGTTATGTTTTTTGGAAGAAATCACTAAGTGGATAGACGTGGGATCGCCAGTAGATATTATCTACTTAGATTTTCAGAAAGCTTTTGACAAAGTGCCACATCAAAGATTGCTACTTAAATTAAAAGCCCATGGTATCGGGGATAGCATAACTGACTGGATAGAACAATGGCTGACTGACAGAAGACAACGAGTTGTAGTAGATGGAGAAGTTTCAAATTGGAAATCGGTTTTGAGTGGGGTACCTCAAGGGTCAGTACTAGGACCTATATTATTCTTAATTTATATCAATGACTTGGACGACAGTATAACAAGTAACGTACTGAAATTTGCGGATGACACAAAACTGTTTAGAAAGGTTAATACTGATGGTGATAAACAACATTTACAAAACGATCTAGACAGATTAGTGAAATGGTCTGAGAAATGGCAGATGCTGTTAAATTTTGGGAAATGTAAATGCCTACATACAGGACATGGGAACTTGAATGTAAACTATAAAATGGGAGATACTGTTCTGGGTACTACTGTAAAAGAAAAGGACTTAGGAGTTACAATAAGCGCTGATATGAAAGTTTCAGAGCAGTGTGGTATTGCAGCTTCAAAGGGTAATCAAATTCTTGGATTGATTAGAAGAAACATAACATACAAGGGAAAAAAGTTAATTATACCTCTTTATAAAGCAATAGTTAGACCTCATTTAGAATACTGTATACAAGCATGGAGACCATATCGTAAGAAGGATATAGATACGCTTGAACGCATACAAAGGAGAGCAACTAAAATGATTCCAGAACTGAGAGACCTTAGTTATGAAGAACGCCTGAAAGAATGTGGTTTAACAACTCTAGAGACAAGGAGGTTAAGAGGAGATCAGATTGAAGTTTTTAAGATATTGAATGGGTATGAAATTATTGATAGAAATATGTTTTTCTCACTCAAGAAGGATAGCAGAACTAGAGGACATGAGGTAAAATTAGTAAAGGATCAATGTAGATTGGACATCAGGAAGCACTCGTTCTCACAGAGGACAATAAATGAATGGAACAAATTGTCTACAGATTGTGTAACTGCTAGCAGCGTGAATATGTTTAAAAACAAGGTTGACACATATATCAGGAGGGCGGGTTATAAGTAGGTGAACATTGTTGGACTCTCGATAAGCCAATGGCTTCCTTGTCCACTTGCCATCTGGGCCTTTGGCTTGGATGGCAAATCTTGTTAAATCTTGTTAAATCTTGTTACTAGTGTTACGTCACAGTCTCTAAATTCGGGAAGCACCAACTACCAAGGCATAGATGTGTACATCTGTGTGATAATGTTTTGTTGTTGTGTATCCTGAAACACGAACTGCCAAGTTATCTCGTACGGAGGATGGACAGTTTTGTTAGTAACAATAATAATGAAAAACGTAACAACCAGCAGAGGTGATTTGTTGCTTCTTACAAAGTTACGCGACCAAAAGTAGAAGGAGGCGACTTTCGACAACGCATATTTGTTTTGGTGCGCTGCCGAGCTTGGGTCTCACGAGGATTTTAGCGCAATATAAGTATTTTATATTATTATTATATTTTATATATAACGTACTTTCAATACTGATTACATGTCTACACTTGTCTGTTCTGTTGCACTCAGTTAATCTTTTTAATAATGTATATATTAATGCTAATATTTGATGTGTATCCTACCTTTTCCTCTCTGTTTCAGCTTCATCTCTGCCCGTTTTAACGACGTTGTATGCCCGAGCCATGACTTCCAGTGGATTCCTTGTCCATATATATAATGACCCGGTTTTATATAATTGCCGGTAAATTTTGCTGCGAAACAATTCCTGTGCCACCACGAACCATTGAACCTAGTAGCACACGTATTGGTGTCCTTGTCTGGTGTCGCAAATTTCCTTCCACTTTGCCACGTAAGGGAGTCGCCTGGAAATTAATAAATCGTGTTATTGGGTTGAACGCATGATGATCAATATGCTGAATATGTATCTCTTTGTATAAGTGATAAAAGAACATATTGGGTACACAAAAAGGGTATAAAGAAAAGAGTTAATCACTTATCCTTTGGGTTGCGCCCAAAGAACACGTCACAATAACAGCGTGTTTTTTTCTGGTAGAAATGAATAGGTCGTGTTATTGGGTTGATCACGTCACAATAACAGCGTGTTTTATTATTATTTGGGGGGGGGGGGGGCGGGGGTGGGCGACTGGTGCGCAAGGAGATATTGTGCGGCGAGGGATTACGAAACGATATTGTCATCGAGAGAGTAAATGACATAGACGACAAAAAAAGGAGGAGACACGGAAACGTGCAGCAAAATATAAAACATGCATGAAAGAGCATGGAAATATATTTAAATATAAGTCCATGTGAAAGAGTACATACTATCAATTCACAGTTACGTTATATATATTAAGTTATAATAGCTTTTGTACTGGCTGGAAATAAAGATTTCCAAAACACATTCCGTGTGGCCAATTGACTTGTGACTGTAGTAAAAATGTGTTGGTAAGATTTTGGTAAGACGGTTACTACATATGTCAGATATCAATTGAAGATATATTGACATATTGACATAGCGTTCTACAGTAACTATGTGAAAAAAATGTGTTCAAATATGTGGCGGGTAGAGGAAAGTAAAAGAAAGTATCATGCCGATGCTATTGAGCCGCGCCTACCGGCATTGCTACCAGTAAGGTACTTCGCAACATGTAATATGTATTGGCTCGCTTCGTTTCCCACAGAGAATTCTGAGTACTCGGCACATCTGCTTTCTCCGTCGAACGATTCCATGTCTATTCGGAGTGAAACATCCCCAATCTTTGTCAGTGCGTGCAGCAGTTCATTGCCCAACCAGTACTCGCCACAGACATCGCCAAACCCGTTCTTGTAGTCAGTCCAGTTCTTGTTGAAGTCGACGGAGCCATCTTGACGACGTAAGAATACCTGCATACATAAAAGTACTTCCTACATCTAACATAATTACAACATATCAGTCGTGAGAAAGGGAGTATTCAAGTGAACAACTGACGAAACAAGCGGATAGGAAACATAAAAAGACGGTGATAAAAACTGACTGGTACACAGTAAAATGAAGTAAGAATATTGTGGAAGTGTAATTAGAAACGCAAAATATAATTTCGTGGAGAAATGTTAGATATGAATAATATGATGCAGAGGAACATATTTCAAAGACGAATAACATAAATATCGCACAAAGTGTTAGATATAATTTGCAAACGCATCGGCAGAGGAGTAACATATGTGCGATAGTCGGGTAAGACGAATAACAGATAGGGAAGAAGTAGTGTGAAACAGTTGTCTAAGGTGGATGACTAAATTTAAGAGATGGATGACAGAATAACAACGAAGAAGAATTCGAAATTAATTATACAATATCCTGGAAGGGGTGTCAGAGACGAATATATGAAAATCATTAAACAGGTGTAAGAAAAGGATGATAGATTGCTGTGAAACAGATAGTGTAGACGCCTAGTAGATTGTTGAAAGAAGTGATGCAGACGCCTGGGAGATTGTTGTGAAAGAAGTGACATAGAAGCCTGGTAGATTGTTGTGAGATAAGTTATGTAGACGCCTGGTAGATTGTTGTGAAACAGATCATGTAGACGCCTGGTAGATTGAAGTGATACGGACGTCTGAAAGAAGTGACTTAGACGCCTTTTAGTTTATTGTGAAAGAAGCGATATAGACGCCTGGTCCATTGCTGTGAAAGAAATGATATAGAGGCCTGGTAGATTGTTGTGAAATAAGTTATATAGCCGCCTGGTATATTGTTGTGAAAGAAGTGATAGCGATGCCTAGTAGATTCTAAGCAACGCACATGGACGTGTTTTGAACGCACTGCTGTTAAACTGTCTAATTTCGTGTTGACGTTATAATCTACCGATGTCTGAACACATACAAACTTCCAACTGAAGCTCGGACATATGTAGGGTGTGCTAGTGTCATATGCTACCTCTGGTGCGTGTTTTATTTGAAAAAGTAACATCCAACTGCAACACCCTACGTCGATCGCCCTCATTATCGCCTATCAGCCACAATGCCGCAGAGAAACGACGCAGATTTGAAAACTGACATCGCTGATATCAAGTCTTCTCTGCAGTTTCTTTGTAAATCGGTGGATGAACTCAAA
>OY759275.1:39669152-39846652 GCA_963662155.1 Lamellibrachia columna
AATGATCTAGAACTAGATGCCTATATATCCACCAGATAAAATAGTGGATATAGACCGTGTACACAGCACAAAACTGGTATGTTGCCTCAGGGCAACAACATCCAATAAAGGGCTAATACTTGTATGGCTCTCGGTGGTGAATGCGACTATTGACAATAATAATACAAAGCGTACTAATTATCATACCCCCCTCTCCCTCAGAGAATTAGTACTTTAAATTTTTTATAATGTTTCCACATTGACAAATATTTCGACGTAACAGTATTATGACGCAGTGCATGTATATAGGACATATCATATTAATAACCATCAGAATATGTATACAAAAATAATTTCCAATAATTATGTTAAAGCTTTGTGTTTTTCTGACAACTCCATGGTGTCATATTGATCATTGTTTTCCAAGATGTCTGACTGTATTGCAGCGCCGCGTAGTGCACGGTTACTCGATTAAAACAACAGTAGTTGTGTAGCAGTTCACCGCACGGCGCTGCATGTCGCAACTGTGGTCGCATTTCTTATGCAATCGACATTTTAAAAATAGTACTCGGCCCTTTACTTCGCTTTGTACGAATAGATAAATGTCGACAATAAGAATTCTATAATTCGGAAAGATGTCTACCTCAACTGATGTTCGACAGTAGTAATGTGTGTGTTACGATCCAATTTTTAATAAACGACTCTTTTTTATCGAAATTAGCTATGTTCATTGTTGTTATTATATATTGGGTCGGAAGGTTATTACGGAATGGGCCTTGTGTTATTACAAAATTGGTACTTCGGTTTGTTACAAAAATGGGTCTGATGTTATTACATTTGTTATTGTTGCAAAATCGTAACAGGTGTGCGAACGACCCCTGACGAACCACTTGTCAAGTCTCAGTAATTATACTCCAAACATCCCAAACGTGGGCTAACACAGGAGTTTACCTTTGGATCGATTGTGTCTGTGGTGGATTTTATTGTAGGTCTGTAAAACCATAGTGGTGTCTGTGGTGGACTTTATTATCATAAACGTTTACAATATAGTCATCTGAGATTTTTTTGTGATTTTGATCAAATGTCAAGGCTTATAATTAAGTCTACATTAGCTATCTGCGCCGATTTCAACACCTATTATTTCTCGGAGTTGACAATTTTGACAATAATTAAAATAACCATCCTCGAAAATTGCATGACAGAGGAGAAATGTCGAGCGTGTCAAATAACTAGGCATGTAAAAGGCGGCGAGTACGTTCAGATTGGTACAACTTTAGATTGGTACAAAAACTTCCCATAACAAAACCCATCAGAGACGTCGCACTGATAACACATGCCTACATTTTACATGACAGTGACGATGATGTTACTCACCACTAGAGAGACACTTGGTGTTATTACCGTACTGGTTCGCCCACTCGATGCACGTGTCACAGACGTGGAAGTCGCCGCAGATGTTGGCTGCGTCAGACCCGTATACGTGGGAATAGTCAGCGCTACACTTGGCCGACTCGGCAACGTTCATCTTCGCTGCAATCCGTAGCCACATTACTCATCATGACAATTTCCACTGCAACGCGTTAAGATAGATTTGTTAGTTTATGCTGAACTAGTAAGCACGTCGTGTGTTTTCTAATTAACCCGTTGTATTGACTCACAAATTGTAATCTTAAACTAAATTTTCTGTCCAATTTTACATAAATGTATGCTACTTTCCTTTCGAATGGAATTAATCCATATTTTAGTGACGAGACTATGGTGTGATAATCTACTTTAGTAGTAATAATAATTAGTAATATTAGTAATAATAATTAGTAATATTAGTAATAATAATTAGAAATATTAGTAATAATAATAACACTTCGATAAAATTTAAATCCGACCCGACATAGGAGGCGCAACAAACCAGAATCTTGAAGTATGATATCAATGTACAGTGTACTTTTGTTCTTTCTTTTAATTGCTTTCATTTATTATCCTTCGTCACACATGTTCGTATCTACCATGGCATGATTTATAGTTAACCGACCCATGTAATCTGATTCAACCCACGGAAAAGTAGTGTCCGACACTCGCAATGAAATTATATCTTCCCTGGTAATCAGTGAAGTGAAGTATTCATTTGGTCCGTCGTCACGCCCGACCCTTCTGCTATGTTAAGAGAAGGATTGCCAGTGTACACACGATGCCCGTTATTTGTTTTGAAAGGAACAACCATGTAAACGGGCTTAAACACGACCCTTACCATCTTTGTCGACACATCTCTTCTTCTCAGTTTCAACGCCATTTTCTCGCACCTTGAACGTGTGTTCCTTTCTTTTACATTTCTTGTCATTTTTGCATGTCAAGTGGTGCTCGCACGTCTTCCGTTCAGACTCCTTAGCTGTGAAGCGATAGGTACATGTCTCTCCCATCTTGTCTGCCAAACAAACACAATATTCACATCAGGCCAATATTACCTTGTCGTATAGTGGCGACAGTCTGTTTTGTAGAAGGACATTAAAAATAGTTGTCTTACTCTATCAATGTTTCGTTGCTTCGAACAGTGCAGCTACGCTGGCTTTCGTGTAATTAAGATGGATCAATTCTATGAATTTTCCGATCTGAAGGTACAGCTAAATTGACAATGTTGTACTTGCTGGTTGAATATTTAGTGCTGATGTAGATTTACTGTTAGAAATTGTATAAAGGAGGATTTGGCAGACCCATAAATCATCCTAAGAAAAATGTCAAGTTTCACCCTCAAAGGTGAAGGCTTATTGGTTTGGAAAAATAACTGTCAAGTGATGTCAATATATGTCGTGAAACTGGCACGGAAATACGAAGAGTGAAAGATCGTGTTGTACGTATGCTATTTCTAAACAACCGATATGTCTATAATTTCTAATAAATGATGAACATTCACTATGTCCGTAGACCGTGTACTGTCTATATGTCGCAGTGTAATCGACACTTTAAAATATTGTATGAGGCTTTCGATATGAAGCACAATTGCATATTTTCGTACGAGAGTTGTGTCATTTGTTTAACACATTTTGGCTTGTGTCGCCTTTTATTGATACAATATAGCCTTGCATATTATCTGGGTAATTAACTGAGAGAGATATATATATATATATATATATATATATATATATATATATATATATAGATTGGTTACCGAAATTCTTAACTAATATGGCCGCCATATTATAATGCAAACACCAATTGACACACCCGTGTGCAATAAACAAATGAATATCCAATAAATACTTACAGTATTCGCAGTGGTCGCCAACACGCTTCACGCTGTACATGCAAACACATTTACTGGTGTCTCCGTCGCATCGTAAACCTTTACCTATGAGTAAGCAAGATAACATATCATACAACACAGAATCCTCCATCAAATTGGTCTTAGACAATAATTTGTAAATTACTTACACATTTTGAATTTCAAATTTAGATTATCGGTGGTAAGCAACTTTCAAACCGTTTTGCAAAACTGTGCCCTATAAACACCACCCCTGTTGGATTAGAAACACTAGAAAACCGATGATGTTGGTTTGCCATTGCATTGGAAAATACTAAAAACAGAAAAAAGAAAATCGGGCGCCAAAACCAATGTGTTTAGTCCTTACGATGGCTATCTGCCGTTAACAGTAACGGAAACACAGTAACAACACTCATACAGTAACAGTGCGGGAATAGGCTGTAGAAAAATTTCATTGAAAAATAGCAACAAGCAATGTAACGTGTACAACGCAATCAAATAATGTTTGTAAATATCAACTCATTTCGATGACATTCAAAACCGGAATGGCAGTGGCCTCCCCAGCGGTCAACAGGTGAGTGCGGTGGACGATACCACTCGCTTGGCAGAAGGGTGGTAAGGTTGCATTAACAGTACATTTATATTCAAACCATTCACCACAGAAACATAAACCACTTTTTTACTGTGCTAAAAATACATTTATTATTGTTACGACGAACAAGAAATGTGTACGCTACACTTATGTGAAACGATATTAGGATACTAAATCGTGCCCATAGTCCCACTCACCGTCATGCAGCGTTGTCGTACAGTTCTTGTGGTTCCGGCGCCGCACTGGTGTTTAACACTCGACGTCGCCGTTCTTATTCTCCCGCGACAACCGTATCGTGGTAATATTGACTGTCTCGCGGGGCCGGAACTGCGGACCACTCCTAAGCTGATGCATGACGATCAGATAGGGCAGGCCGGGGCTAGTTGGTACAATTTTCAGTTAAAGTCACTTTTTGTGTGAATCGTATGTTAGATGTATTATTGTTGTCAACGTATACATTAAATGTGTCATTCGTGTTAATAAAATGTACCATACCATTAATATTCCGTATTGTAGTTACGTAGATATGTGAAGTTGGGCGAGGTCGACTATAACAACCGTGTGTGTGTGTGTGTGTGTGTGTGTGTGTGTGTGTGTGTGTGTGTGTGTGTGTGTGTGTGTGTGTGTGTGTGTGTGTGTGTGTGTGTGTGTGTGTGTGTGTGTGTGTGTGTGTGTGTGTGTGTGTGTGTGTGTGTGTGTGTGTGTGTGTGTGTGTGTGTGTGTGTGTGTGTGTGTGTGTGTGTGTGTGTGTGTGTGTGTGTGTGTGTGTGTGTGTGCGCGCGCGTGTGTTGTGTGTGTGTGTGTGTGTGTGTGTGTGTGTGTGTGTGTGTGTGGGTGTGTGGGTGTGTGGGTGTGTGGGTGTGTGTGTGTGTGTGTGTGTGTGTGTGTGTGTGTGTGTGTGTGTGTGTGTGTGTGTGTGTGTGTGTGTGTGTGTGTGTGTGTGTGTGTGTGTGTGTGTGTGTGTGTGTGTGTGTGTGTGTGTGTGTGTGTGTGTGTGTGTGTGTCAGATTTTGACGTCGATTTCCTGACATAATATTAATAGACCAAAGGCAGTCCACTGCCCAGCTATCCCGCGGCCTCCACACCCCACCCAGCGATCCTCGTATTGCTATACATATATATTTGTATCGGGTAGCATTTCAGTATTCGTGTGCTGTGATAGAATGATTAAGAAACAGTAGACAAAAACAACGCAAATATCACCAATCGGTTCTGTCTAAAATATACTTTATAATATCATATAAAATACGCATGTGCTCGTGTGCAAAAGGGTTTGCTTTGCTACCCAAAATATGTTTGAAAGTTAATGCTGAACAGTGCACACGACATACTAATGTATGTAAATGGTTATTGAGTGTGCAATGGAATTATAAAATCTTGAAATGATAGCAGTACTAAACTTACATAATGCACTGTTTATGACAAGTATCGTTTCGTTGAAACGTTACAAAAAAGCAAACAAGCGAAAAATCCATCCTTGAAGTTAAATGTGATTAACTGACAATTATAGGGCCCACACACTACAATGAACTAGAAACAGCTTCATACTAGCAACGAGATTAAATTACTTTTGTTATATTGCGCATCGGTAGAGCGTTAGTTAGAGGCACACAATCGTTATGAATGGTTTACACAATGTCCCAACATCTCTATGACAGTAGATAGATCTGACGACGTTGTAATTAGGCGAACACTTCGATGTTGGTCAATTTTCAGACATGCCATACTGCCCATGATCAGCTGGTTCCGGGGCACCTCGGCTTCCATCGACACAACTCGGTACTACTCGGCTTTTTTCGGTTGTTGTCGGCTGTCGGTTGAAGAAGAGTCGTCTGCCTACCGCAGCGTGGCGAAAAAGGCCACCAGCGCGAGACCCAGTGACGCCGCCGCACTCGTTCGTTGACTGTCCGCGCCTGAAATGTCCACAGGATATTTGTTTTATAAAGGTTGTTTAAACTTGTTGTAATAATAAGTTAAGTGTAAAAATAATTACAATAAATAACTATGTAATAATCGTGAACAATTGACGATAGTGATATCACCCTTGTGGGTCCACCCGTATAAATGTGGAGTGTGTCACAACAACCGATGAGATGCCTTACGAGGAATTCTTGCAGTTACGTCCTCCTTATGGAGTTTGTCAGCAATATTTTTCATTTAACTAATTAGTACTTTTATGGCTCTCGGTGGTGAATGCGACTAGTCATAATAATAATTATTATTATAATAATAATAATAATAATACAGAGCACACTAATTCTCATATCCCATCTCCCTCGGAGAATTAGTACTTTAAGATGTTGATGATTGTTCAACATTGACAAATATATCGACGTAGCAATATTGTGACACAGTGCAAGTATATAGAACATGTCATACTAATAAGCATCAGAATGTGTTTACAAATATTTATCTCCAATAATTATGTTTTGTGTTTTTATGACAACACCACGGTGTCATATTGATAATTGTTTTCCACGAAGTTGTGAATTTCCAAGATGTCTTATGCAATCGACATTTAAAAAATAGTACGCGGCCCTTTACTACGCTTTGTACGTATAGATAAATGTCGACAATAAGAATTCTATAATTCGGAAAGATGTCTACCTCAACGGATGTTGGACAGAAGTAGGGTGTGTGTTACGACCCATTTTGCAATAAACGACTCTTTTTATCGAAATTAGCTATGTTCATTATTGTTATTACATTTCGGGTACGAATGTTATTACACAGTGGGCCTTGTATTATTACAAAATGGGTACAACTTGTTAAAAAAAATTGCGTGATGTTATTACAAAATGGGTGCATATTATACAAGGCGTCGTTTGTTGCAAAATGGGTCGTACCAGGCGTGCGAACGAACGAGGTCTGTCTACGTCAAGGGCAATGACGATTATGTTACTTACCACCAGAGAGACACTTCGTGTTATTTTTGTATTCGTTCGCCCACTCGATGCACGTATCACAGACGTGGAAGTCGCCGCAGATGTTGGCTGCGTTACACTCGGCCGATTCGGCAACGTTCACTTTCGCTGCAATCCGTAGCCACAATACTCAAAATTACCTTCCTTTCTAAAGGAATTCTTTTAGTGTCGATGTTATGGTGTGCTAATCTACATTAGTAATAATAATTGTAATATTAGTAATAATGATTGTAATATTAGTAATAATAATTATAATATTAATAATAATAATTGTAATATTAGTAATACTAATAACACTTCTATAGAATTTAAATCTGACCCGACCTCAGAGGCACAGCAAACCAGAATCTTGAAGCATGATATCAATGTACAGTGTACTTTTATTGTTTCTTTTAATTCCAGTCAATTGTTATCCGTCGTCACACATTTTCTTATCTACCATGGTAGGGTTTATAGTTAACCAGCCCGTGCAACCTGATTCAATCCCCAGAAAAGTAGTGTCCTACACTCGCAATGAAATTATATCTTCCCTGGTAATTAGTGAAGTGAAGTATTCATTTGGTCCGTCGTCACGCCCGACCCTTCTGCTATGCTAAGAGAAGGATTACCAGTGTAAATGCGATGCCCAGACTCAGACTCAGATTCAGACGTGTTTTATTTGACCAATAGTCTCATGTATGAACATTATAAAACAAAATTCAAGATAGATCAGGGAGACTCCCATTAAGACATCAAGTGTCGCTAACATGGGAGCCACCCTATTAAAGTAAAAAAATAATATATTACATAGTCACATTATCAATACAGTACAAAGAGACTCCATTGTAGTTTAGGTTAAAGATTTACAAATATAACAATTAGGAATAAGAAAGCATGATTTATAATTCCTAATAAAATAATTTTAATGTAAGTGGAAAAACCATACAAGCTGTGAGTAAAAAAAATTTCAAGGATAATATTTGGAGTATTATTAACAGTCTGTATTATATTGTGTCTAATGTACTTTGTTGCAAATTCATGAGTGGTTCTGGGAATAAACAGATTATTTCTTCCACGTGTGTAGTATTGATGAATTTCAAAGTTGTGTGTGTATGGGATGTGATTGAAGTATTCTGGTAAGAACTTATTAATTAATTTGAAATAAAATTTGAGTTGTTGGAGTTTGTATATGTCGTCCAACTTGAGAAATTTAAGTTCTATGTAAATGGGATCTGTGTGAGCATTGTATTTGCTTAAAGTAATTATTCGTCATTATTTGTTTTGAAAGGAACAGCCATGTAAACGGGCTTAAACACGACCCTTACCGTCTTTGTCGACACATCTCTTCTTCTCAGTTTCGACGCCTTTCTCTCGCACCTTGAACGTGTGTTCCTTTCTTTTACTATCACAGGCACATTTCTTGTTATTGTTGCATGTCAAGTGGAGCTCGCACGTCTTCCGTTCAGACTTCTTAGTTGTGTAGCGGTCCGTACATGTCTCTCCGATCGTGTCTGCCAAACAATCACAATATTCGCATCAAGTCAATGTTACCTTGTCGTGCAGAGGTGAAAGTCTGTTTTCTAGAAGGATATTGGAAATAGTTGTCTTACTATATCAATATGTTTCGTTGTTTCGAAAAGTGTTGATACGCAGTTGGGGATTTCGAATAATTAAAATGCACCAATTCAATTAATTTTTCGATCTAATCTGGCAATGTTGTACTTGATGCTTCAATATTTATTGCTCATGTAGATTTACCGTTAGAAATTCTATAGAGGGGGATTTGGCAGGCCCATAAATCAACATAAGAAAAACGTCATGTTTCATCCTCAAAGGTGAAGAGTTATTGGTCTGTGAATGATTGGCGTACAGTGATGTCCATATATGTCGTAAATCTGGCATATCTTATTTCAATGCGAAATCGTGTATTTTCGGAAAAAACAAAGAAGTGAAAGATAGTGTTGTACGTATGCTATTTCTAAATAACCGAGATGTTTATGATTACTAATAAATTGTGTGTCGCATTGTCCCTTAGTAAACAGCCGATCATTTATTATCGATACAATATAGCCTTGCACATTATCTAGATTGTTAACGGATATCTAACTAGATTTGTTATCGAAATTCTTAACTGATATGGTCGCCATATCATAATGCTATGAACAATTGTCACAACCGTGCGCAATAAACAAATGAATATCCAGTAAATACTTACAGAATTCGCAGTGGTCGCTAACATGCTTCATACCGTACGCGCAAACACATTTACTGGTGTCTCCGTCGCATCGTAAACCTTTAGTAAGAGTAAACAAGATAACATATCATACAACACAGAATGAAACAGGTCTTAGACAATAATTTGTACACTTTGAATTTAGGCGGTAAGCATTCGCAACCGTGTTCATCATATAACATACCATAAAATTAAGTTTCTTTTGAAATTGTAGGAAACCATTAGAACACTATTTCAGCGGGAATTATTAAAGATTCTCGTGGAAATATAAAATTCGAACATATATTTTGGTGGCACATATCTGCACAGTTTACAACACCACTATTTCAGCTACCGTATAAGAACGACCAGCGAATTATTTTCCGTCATTGAAAGTTAATTAACATTCGAATTATTTTGAGAAATTGGTCGAATCGTAAAACAAAGCTTTCAGTTGCGAAATGCCACCTACATTTCCATTCCATCTTTCTTGTGCACGAATATTTCATCCTTTATGTATTTGTGCTACTTACTGCTTTCGCAAGTGTTCACTTTCCAGCCATAATTGTTGAAACTCTTCGTGTCACACGGTTCACCGTATAGGTTGCCGACACAGTGTTTCTTGTCCTCCGATGCATGTTCATCTCTCCCACACGTGCACATGCCCCTGCATCTCCCACTGTAGCACTGGTCTTCGATGACGTGACAGCGCTCTCCAATCTTCTTCACTGTGCAACAAAATCAACTGGAGTTAGGAAACAGAGAGGCGGGTAACACACGCACCTTAACACCGACGCTTAGCCGCAATATATCGACACATAAATTAGAGGAATATGACTATGGAGAGGTTTCAACGTGTCCCTCCATGTGAAGAAACAAACTGGGGTGAAGCATTGGACGTTTATATATGGCCAGGGTAAGGTGTATAAATATGCTTTTGTACCTACATTTAGCTCTTCATAAATATATCACCTATATTCCTCGGGCACTGTGGTGGTTTTCTTGTGCGCCTGGCACCCTGTGGAAGCCATTACGGTCCGAATAAACTCACTAAGTCAATACCCTGGTGTAGAAGCACTGGGGTCAAACATGAGGTGTAAACATTTGGCAAGCCCCGAGGGTGTACTACCAGGGTCATGTCTAGGAGAGTAAGCAATGGGCATATCACGAGGTCTGACTCCATGGTCACACACGGAGTGTAAGCCTTTGGTCAGGAATAGTTAGTATAACAACGGGTCACTTTGAAGGAGACCATGTTATGTTGACTTCTCTACACGTGATATAGTACGACGGATATGTGACCGGAAATCATTAGTTGCGTTGACTGGATTGGTACAAAAACTCACATTTCTGGCATAAGTAACTATGCTCGATACTGTCGGATCTGATGTAGCCGTAGTCACACCCACACAGTCCCATCTCGCACTGGTCAAACTTCACACATCTGCCGTGGTCGTAGTCGCAGTCGGAACTTGACGTGCAATTCTCGAGCATTGCAGACGCTCCTGAAACGATGACCGATACACACGTTATTCATCTTTGTTTCTGAAACGAACTCTAGGATGCCACCTACCGAGTACGGCCGTGTATGATACTGTAAACGTTTTATCCTTGCTAAGCAAATCTTTAATATGAACTCAAAACATTTAGTAAACGCGATTGTTTCTGGCATAAACCTGGCCACGTAGACAGGAAAGAATTCTAAGTATATCTCCACTACATAAGAGTTATTTATTTTCGACTGTTTTCTTCTTCTTCTGTTTACGAGTTTATCCTCTCCTTAAGGCTGATGAACTGGAAAAGTTTATAACTGGAAAGAGGCAATATTTATTAACGTTGCAAGCGGGATATGTTCTGTCTGAATACTTAACAACTTGGCGTTTGTAGCTGGGGAGATGGTAAGTTATTCCTGTTGGATATGCTTCGGGTTAGGACGCGGAACTGGATTAATTATATAGTGACTAAGTGGAGCTGAAAAGCTTCGGAATGAGTGTGCCGAGAGGGTATCGCCAGAGGCAAGTGATGGGGGCTGAGGGTCAATGCTTCTTCAACGGCTTCCTTGTGCCCTTGCCATCTGGCTTTGCTTACTTTGGATGGCAATCTTGTTAACTTTTGTTACACATGTGTTTATTCGCTTTGTGTGAGCAATATGTAAGCAAGGGATTTCATATCGAAGCGTTGAGTAATTCGGTTGTGGCTATTGTCACTGAACTACTTTCTCGTAATACGCCATATTGGAGTTAAGGACATCTTTTGCCATTTCTGTTGATGTGTTAATTAAGGTACGTTAATTAATTGTAGAATGAGGATCCGGGGAAGTTCATGTTCCACATATCACACTGTAGCTACTTTTAACGTATAATATACATATCACCAATTTTGCTTGCATTCTGCCCATATGCGATTCGTTATTTAGCTTTCTATGGGGTTTTGGGGTTCGCCCTTCTGGCGCCAACGCAATTCCAGCCATGATGTTTGTGCGTTTCGCAATAAACGTGTGTTTGCAAAGCGAGCATGTTCCAGTTAAACCTACCATAGTGAACACTAGGCAAAACAATTCGCCCCACTCTTCGTCTCTGGGGCGAAAGTCCCGTGCGGCATTTGCTAACTCGGCGATTTGGCAGTTCCGTAGCCAAATGGCTACGGAACTAATAACTTAAGTTTTAAAACCGATACGCACTAACCGTTTCACATGTGTATTCTGTGACATACAACCGACACTTCGGCGTCAAGAAACTGAAGAAATGTGCTCCAAATAATTACTTATGAGTACTTCTATCGGTCACACAGAAAAGATTTCATAAATAGCCGCCATACTGTGCACGTGATGTTGCCTTTGGGTCACATGATCTAACGCGATTTCGTGTAGAATGAGGCCAGAATGGGCCAGCAGCACAGAAATAAATAAAACACCCGTTAGTAAGTTAATAGTTTATAGGGGCATTATTAATGATGTAACTCTATGGCCAGCAGACGGCAATTCTTAGCGTGACCTTATATAGATCTATGGAAATCCCGCATGCCTTTCTCGCTCACAACAACATCCGGTTATATACAAACCTTGACAAGCACATGCGTTCTGACAAAAAGGTAATAATTTCACACTTTTACATGGTTATTGTCAGGTAACTTTAGTGATATACATATAAGAATGCATACAGACACGAAAGACGTGTTTATTGCTCTGTTTATGGCGTTTTTGTAAGGTTTCACGTTTCATGAAAATACTTACGTTTCGGCCGAGCGAGCTCTTCGCCCTATAGTAGCAACAGCCAGATAGAAAAACATTGTAGGGCGATTGACTTTGCCTAAGTGAACACCAGAACAACCTAACGACATAGCACATTCCAAAGCGGGGACAGCAACTTGTGGTCTATTTAGCATAAGAAAACATTCGGAAACAGAACGGTTCTGTCTCACTGCTGTGATAAAGTGATGCATAACCAGGGCTTCATATTTGAAAACATAAAAATAAGATAAATCGCTCGCCTAAATATGCCAAATTAATTTAGGCGAGCGATTTGTTAGTTTTTTTTTTACCGTGTGGTGGCGCCACCATTTCACATTCGGATTCTCTCGTTGTCACCATGAAATTTTAATTGGTGCTTGTTGGCGCTGACTTTTGTACAAAGAAATAAATGTTTACTTTAGTAAACCCCATACATTCTGATTGCAATTGGTGAAACGGTTTTGACTTGCAACATGTCATCGATTACCGTAGGCCGTAGCCTAGGCAAAGCCAGTGGCAGTGACGTGGCAGTGTACTGTGTCCGGGCCGTGACCACGACACGGTACTGGTTTCGTGTGCGACTTCGTTTAGGCGGTTTGAAAATTGCAATTGAAATTCACAAATACGCCACATATAAGAATTAGATGTATAGTCATAACTCATAAATGCAGCTTAGTAGGCAACACCAATATAAACTGGGGTGAAATGGCATGCTTCCATTGCATCACAATGCCAAATGCACTCAACTCAAACTCAGTGCGCAAAAAATATCAATTTGTCATCCGCACATGAAACAGTGAATCAATGTTAAATGGTACCGGAGATGTGCGTCATGAATTTATGTGTTCAGAGCGGTTGAAAGATGAAGTGAAACAATTACTAACATTATCGTTTTCAATGTTTAATAAACTTTTACACTCCGTGTCAACTCATATACATTTTCGGTAGTTCAGATCCAGGTTATAATTTTCGATTCCCATTACAGCGCAGTCGGTCAATCGGATCGTAGCGAAATATTGTTGATCCCTTAACTATTCCATAACTGTACATGTATACGTGTATTTTATTCAGTTCGACATACATTATGTGACATTTACACATAATACAAATCGACGTTAGTCCACTCATTTGATCATTTTTATAAACCGCGCGGCCAGCATAGCTTCGATGGCGTTCTTGCAATCTTGGTGCAGCGAGCTGCGATCGCCATCGCCGGTGAACTCCGAATATTGGAGCCCGAACACTGCGTTATAAAGAGGAGAGACTTTCCTAGTGAATCTAATACTCAAGAAAGTACTTGTCAAGGCGAACACTTGCAGGCAGCGAGCGATTTTAACAATTGACGCGAGCGATCAATCGCTCCCTAGATTATTGATTTGCGCTCGCCTCAAACGTGAAGCCCTGCATAACCCTGGCTAAGACTACGTTCAGACAAGAACTCACGCTATGAACTTACCGTAGCTGCCTTGTAGGCCCACAGCCACCAGGAACAGAACCAGACAGGTGTTCTGCAAAGAACGCAATCATCAGTTGACCAACTGCCATTTTACGTTATCTAATTTTGTATATAAAAAATACGTATCGTGTAATAGTCGAAAAGACTGCTATTATAGAGCGCCACGTCAAACATCCTCGTCGCCAAGGGCCAGTGCCCCTGGCAGGTCGACCAGTTGAGACGACGATTTTCAGTTGCTGTTTTAACCAATGAGATTGCGAGCTCCAATTTACGAGGTCTACATACGGGAACTGAACTTTGATTGGTTGTGGACCCATGGTCGTTGGTCGGACGGATATACATTTCCTGGAACCACTTTTTGAAGTATGGGTGCGATTTGTCAGTTTATATTTCATGCAGTGTGTGGACGTAAACTAAATCATATCTTGGTTGACTGTTTCGGGGATAGAAATAAACGCGTTCGCAGCCTACTTCAAGGAGCGTTTCAACGAAATGCCTATCATTAAGGCCCGTTCACGTGAGCAATTAGTTGCCCAACTGGTCGGGCAACGCGTGTCGCACGCAAAGTACAGCTGAATTAAGTGTGCATTCACACGAACAACGTGTCAAAACACTGATATTACGACCTATTAATTGCAGACAAACACAAATTTAGTTCTGATTAAAGGTCACGACGAGTGCTGATTGGCCATTTCCCCCAAATTGTCGCCAGGCAGCCGCCTTAATTGGACCTAGCTATCATTCCAGGGACAGAATCGTAGCCACAATTTAGTCCCGCTAGTCCGCCTCGCGAGGGTGTTCACACGATGGATTATTTGTCAGATTAATCGGGCGACAGAGTGTTGCCCCACCAATTGTATAACTAATCGCTAGTGTGAAAAGGTCTTACACGTTCGACCGTTGTCTACGATCAATTAAAGTTAAGTTCCCGGCTTCAGACATTCCAGTTAGTAATCTCATTAGTTAACGCAGCAACTGAAAAATCGGCATTTTAACAGGTCGATCGGCCAGGGTGCTGTTGTACTCAGCAGTCCCCTGGCGGTGAGGATGTGGTGTACAGACCAGCGCGTGCGCTGCGCTCAGGTTACACTGGCCGTCCTATGCACTTGGACGGGACGACACATGTCGTTCTACTTACAGAAGGGTTAATATTAGCCGGCTGCAAATACTTCAGGCTTTACATCGACACAAATTCCGATGTAGGCCTATATACGTTGTCCTTTACCGTAATATTTGCCACAGGTACAGGGGGTCTAAGACCCCCCTCCATCGCTTGGGGTCTTGAGACCTCTGAGACCCCCCTGGATCGGCTGCTGTAGGAGACACCGTGTCGCATGACAAAGCGTAGATAAATTATGTGTGCATTCATACGAACAACGTGTCTAGATACTACAGGTGCGATCTATTTATGGGCCCAGTCCCCAATTGAGTTCTTACTACATCTCACGATAGGTGCACCTGCAGTCAGTGATTGGTCAGTGTTTCAAACCGTCGCCCGACAAACGCCCGAATTGGACCCAAAACTGTTATCAAAGGCCAAATTTTTCCCACACAGAATAATGTCATTTCAGTAAAAGTTGGTCGAAATATTAATTAATTATTGTTTCGGCGAACAAGAAATGCGTTCGCTACATTTATGTGAAATGAAATTAGGATACTAAATTGTACCCTTAGTCCCACTCACCGTCATATTGCTGTTGAGAAAGTTACAAAGTCACACACCGTTGTCGCACAGTTCTTGTGGTTCCTGCGTCACACTAGTTGTTTAATGCTCGACGTCGTCGTTCTTATTCTTATGCCGCGGCTATTTTGACAGTCTTGCGGGGCCGGAACTGAGGCCCGCTGATGCATGACGATCAGATAGGGGAGAACGGGGCTAGTTGCTACAATTTTCAGTTTCTGTGTGAAAAATATGTTAAATGCATTATTTCTGTCAACATATACATTAAATGTTTTATTCGTAGAAATGTTAAGTTGGGCGTAGTCGTCTCAAAAATAACTATCACCGTAAGCAGGGCAGGCTATTAAATCATACGGGGCACGTTTTTACAATAAAGAACGTGTGTATCGCAAAGGAAGTGTCACTCGTACTGCAGTATGCGAGTTGTATTCTGTTCAAATTCGGTATCAGCATATTATCGCCGCCATTTTCACACCGGAGGCGGAGGCAAACGACGGGACGTGAGAATTTGCGCGATAATTTACGTTATGTCATAGTAGTTAGTACGTCCCATTGGCGCCGGCTGTCTGAAGCCGAAGCGGCGAAGGTAAGTGAGCAGGTAGGTTGTGGGAGAAGCGCTTGTCACCTTCTTGTGGTTCCTACTGTGGATCACGACAGTTAACTTTGCTATCGTGTGAACTAAGAACAGCGCGCACTGACACTATCTTGTAAACCGTGGATATTTTGTTTGTTCGTTTGATATTTAGGGGCTTGGTGCTAGGCGAAGTCACATCGATTGCCGACTCGAGACGGTAGGCGCACGGTTTCGTTATCTTAACATGTCTACAGGGAAATGGTGGTTGACACCAGCTAAATATTCGATTGCCACATTGTTCACAGAGAATGACGTTTAAACGACGGTGACATGAAGCTTGTTATGAAGGAAATGTTTACATATTTGGATCGGTTGCATTGTTGACATTTGCAGTTCGACTTGTGTTTCCTGTTGTAACTCTTGAAAAGGAACTCCAGGTGTCAACTCGTAATTAAGTAAGAGGCATCCAATTATAATTGTCTTGTCATTATACATTATAATACTGTTTAAATTTGGAGTCTTCCGAGTAAAAATTTAGTAGCTATATTTCTGCTTAATCAATTTGGGTACATTTATTTATTGGAAGTAGTAATTTGCATTGATTAATTAGACACATAATAATACATTTTACATTGGTAAAGATAATTGCATGTAAGCTAAATTTCACTGGTTGTGCGCAGACATTTTCCATTCATGGGCACGGACCACAGTCACTTTTTCCCATAGACGACCATTATAACGTTCTTGCGTCTACATTGAAAATTTATCCTAAAATTTTTTTTTTAATTCACAGAAAATGACAGACTCACTAAGACACCTGGTGTGTGAAATTCGTGAAAATGACATACCTCCTTTTCGCACAAATTGCTTCAACGCATGACGCCCCTGCATTTCTGCCATGAAATTCCCCGGTTTCCAAAATATGAGTACATCCTGCCTAACAGCCACTTGTCCTTACACAACTGGTATACCAACTGACAAATGACATCATTTCAAAGCTTAGATGCTACTGTGCACAAAAACATCACTTCCACTCACTCATACACAAAATTTCTGCTCTCACAAATAAACCCTAACTGCACAATTAATTTTTTCCTTGGGACTCTTTATCGTTGTAATGGCGGACAAAGTGAGTCACTCACGATTCAGGAGGGCCAACATTTCTTCTGAAACTTGGCTGGACGATAAAACTAATAACTTCATATCACAAATGATATGTCCTCAGTTATCCACCACTGCGTAGTAATGTGTTTAAATACAAAGCATTTAAGCTTTGCATGTTATCAGATTAAAATTAAATTAGCATCTGTCTCCCACAATTACAGGAATAATAGTAAACAAAAATACACCCACGTCTCTGTTTGGAAGAACTTGATCCACAAACACAAGACACTCACTGGCAATGCTGGTAGTTTTAAGTCGAGATATGTCTTCTAAAAACACGCGACCAGTAAACAGGTTGCTCAGAATCTATTCAACTAACAAGCCTTTTCACTGAGGCTGTCTGTCCAGTCTGGTAACGCTGCAGAGCTCTGCTTGATTATATAGAACTAATAGCTTCGTATCACACATTCAATATCGTAACTGATCAGTGGCTGTTCTTAGAAGCCATACACGCTTCAATAACAAGTAATAAACTAGCTATATCCACACGGCACAATTAGTTCCCATGTGGATGTGAGTTACTTATTTACTGTATGATATTAATATGCTATAGCATGTTGTGTAAATATATGATCTGATTACATGACATTCTAATTAAATCTCACCAGTATTCAACTTTGGAATTTGGATAATACACTAAGAGTGTGCACACACACACACACACACACACACACACACACACACACACACACACACACACACACACACACACACACACACACACACACACACACACACACACACACACACACACACGCACATATGCATGCAAGAGTTATCACCAGAAGTTGGGGAGGTGGGGGGCAAGTCTTTCAGCACGTGTCTTACTAACCACATGTAATGGCGGATGGATTCTGACTGTGGTCCGTGCTCTCATGGGGCATTGGTAGAGCAAGAGTTTCAGTGCTGCCCCTACTGTACGAGTCGAAACAAGGGATACAATTACTAGTGGCGGCACCGAACGGAACAATGACAGAGCAGTCCAGGGTAGCGTGGAGACTGAGAACTGAATGTTCGGATGTTTGCTCAGAAACTCCACAAACTATCGGGACTCCCATTCTAACTCAGCAGCTACAAGTACATTTTCACAAGCTAAAGGCATGTACAAAACATTTCCATTTTATTCAATATATTGTCGTGTGCATGCATCAACACAACCCTGACATCGACACTGAGTCCGAGACACACCTTAAAATAGGTAGACTACGGCGCTTACAGACAGCTCCCAGACCAGTCAGTAGAAGACATTGTCTTCCGAGAAACAATTCAGAAAGTATATATATATATATATATATATATATACATAATATATATATATATATATAAACACTGTATACACATATAGGCATGTGGTCTGATATACGTTTATTATTTACTTTAAATTCAACAATTAGTGCAAATGATACAACATGAACGCATTGTCCAGCTTATAGTTAAAAATCTATGCGGATAACAGACAATAAAATATACAATGTTTATTCCAAATACAAAACATTGTTAATTGTTGTACAATTCATCTATAAATATAGAATCTTCCTGGACTACTACAAATATGTTACATGCTACTCAGGCGTAAATATGCATGCACATAATTCAATAAATGAATCTATGAAAATAAAAATATCCTGGCTCTGTGGATATTTATAAATACACATAAACACATAGCAACTTTGTCTATGTTACCAACCTATACAAAACAATAGAAAACTAATGTTAGAGACTGCAAAAATATAAAGTAGAATGAACACACTAATGGGAGTGTATAACAAACTAATGGGAGTGTATCAGGATTTTCATTGGTTAACTGATCCAGAGCTAATTGGGGGTTTCGTATAATTAAAATATCTAAATTAACCAAATGTGTCTATCTCAAAGTGCCAAAAAATTAACAGTGTTATACCTTATACCATCAGAAACTGTATAAAACGGAAATTTTAGTCTAAATGCAGTAGTGTATATTGTAGTAGTGTAGTAGTGTATATTGCACATTCATCGCCAAATCGTGTATTTGTTTAGATATAACAGGTGAAAGATTTGCATGGATATTATTTTTAACCAACCGAGAGATTATAAATACTAAGAAATTAAGTGTTACAAAGTCATGTACATTCCCTTTTAATTATTGTGGCAAAATACATAATATTGACTTCATCCATGCTGCAGGAAACTGGAGCTGTTATATATTCACTGGTAGTTATGTCATAGTTTTCAATATCTGATTAAGGAAAACTGTGAAAGTTCTCTTTAAAAATTGGGAAAGCTCTCATGAAAAGACATCCTCCGCCAATAAACTTTCATTGTGTTTAGTGTTTTTTTGTCATATTATAACATGTTGTTTTTACGTGACGTTTTCATTCACGGTGAATGCACGAACATGAAAATGTGGAACTACTTCAACCCAAAGAAATAACATTTGTCTACAATGGCCTCGTATGCAACAAAATGATCGAATTTACCATAAAAAGTATTTTAAGTCATAAAAAAGCAGGTCATTTAATTCAAAAAGCGGGATTAAGACAAAAGAGCAGATCCCGCCCGAAAGTGGTATTGTTGACACCAATGAATAGGTCTTAACACACCCGTTCGTTACGGTATCTTGATTACTTTCTTCACTAAATGCAGCATATAGCATAAATAGAAATCAAATGTATTCAATTAACTACAGTTTTTTCAGGCATATTAATGGAATTGCAGATTGAACACGCAGCATTACAAACAAATTACAAACAAAGCACTTACAAAAAAACATACAATGTTTCTTGCTACAACCATCCAGAGGCATTAGCATCCCCACCACCAGGTGGCTATGTAGCCGATCGTGGACTGATACCGTGCTTCTTCATGTAGCCAGTAATCTGGCCTGGAATTTCTGCCAGCACCTCTTTCGCTAGATATGCCTGGCTTGTTGCCAGGTCATTGCCGTAGCGACCACCAATGAACTCTCGAAATGGAACAAACTGAAACATACAGAAAAGTGAAAGGGATCATTTTCACACGGGGCAGTAGTCAGTAAGGTCAACCTCACAAGCCAGAAGTAGTGTTACTACTATCCCCGGCATATATCCTATACAATGTACAGGAGTGCGCCAAATCATTTGTACTTCATCCCATTTGCTGTCTCTGTGAACCAGACGCTCCCCGAGGCTCTGCACCTGAACTTAAAAGTGTTTCAAGGATCATCACCTGTCCGACCAGCGACAACAGGTTCACAACCAATTTACATTAACTCCTTATGCAAGCCTTGGACATTCGTGCTCGTAACCTCATTGGCTAACGCAGCAACTGACAAATCCATGTTTCAACAGGTTGATCTGCCGGCGGTACTGATGTAGTCAGAAGCCTGATGACAAGGATGAGTAAATGAAATGTATACTTCATGGTATCCGGCCCACAGGATCACACACCTTTACGCATAACCCTCTGGCAGACCTGTTCATACGTATCCACCACTGCCTATATCCAGGTATTTATACAGCTGCCAGAACTGAGGCAATGTGGTGTGAACACAATTGTCCAAGCTTCAAAACAGCAGCAAAGTGTATTCGAACCCTGGTGCTCTTGATTGAGAGTCTAATATTGTCAGTCATCTGGTCTACTACTTTTCCGCTCTAGACCCCTGAGAAGTCAGCTACGACATTACTGCTGTCCACACTACTGGCTCGGTGCCTCTCACACGCCCGACCAGGAAGCAGCTCCAGCTACCTTTAAAGTAAATATCCAGCTGGGATAAGGAATCGCATACCTGAACAATGTCACGTTCTGCGGAATGTCCCCCATATGTCAACATCTTGTCATCTGAGTCAAGTTCCCTCATTGCTACAACAGAGAGGACATTGTGTTCTTTAAAGAACACACAGGACAAGCTCTTATAAACATTAAGGACTTTCCAACAAGGTGTGCCATGTCGGAATCGAATTATGTTTTGTTATGTAAGCTATCTCCAAAAAAACACAACACATATATGGTTTTCGTGTATATGATTCGGAAAATTATTATTGTATGATTATTCTTAATGGACATGCTGTATAGACTGGTGAGGGAACTTTATTGTGTACATGCAACAGTGATTTTATATTATGTCTGAATGAAGGGGTATGAGTCTTACCTGAAAAGTCTTCATTGCCAATGCCAACAATGATGATGGACATGGGAAATCTTGAAGCCTGAAAGCAAAAATGAAAGTGGATCTTTGTACCCAAACATCGAAACTGAAAGTGAATCTTTGTACCCAAACACCAAAACTGAATCTTTGTACCCAAACACCAAATGTTTGTTCAATCCTACACATCAGTGCTAATGCCGAAGGCAACAAGATATTATATGCAATGGCATAACTGGACAAGAACTTAAAATCCTACAAAATTAAGGTGCTGTAGTGTATTGCATCGTAACTGCCCACAATATTGCTGTAGTAATGTTATACTAATATCTAGGGTTTGCATTTATTGCATTTATATGACAACTATCCACACTATTCCCAAAAAAATGATTGGCCCGGTGAATCCAGGAAATTAATTTGCAATAATATTACATTAATTACTTTGCAATAATTTTACATTAATTAATTTTTTACATTAACTAGCAATAATTTTGCATTAATTAATTTACACTACATTATTGCAAATATTTGTATTACTTTTGAAAGTACTGAAAATTTCAAGAAGTATTCCAAATACTCGCAATACTCACCATTACAATATGCCATATATTACCAGTCCGTGGTAAGTTGACAAATGACAATAAATGTTACACTCACATCTATGATAGCTTGTTTAGTCATGGGCATGTCTGTGATGATCCCATCAGTCAGAATGAGCAGGACGAAGTAATGTGACCCGTCTCTATAAGTCTGTGCAAACCTGTAAATGCAAAACAGACACAGTGATAAAGGTAAGGTCTGTATCCAATCCTTGTGACTGCTCTAAGCTATTTACACTTCAACCCTGGCAGACCTGATCATTCCAAATTCAACTCAACTCCTCTGGGAAGCATTCAGCCATGCTGCAATTACTGTACATAAACTGTCTATAGCCAGCTACTCATTTCTACAGCTTAGTGTACTGAGGCAACGTGTAGTGAACAAAATTGCCCAAGCTTCAGAACACCAGCAAGAGAATTCGTACAAGGGTATCCAATTGAGAGTCCGAAGTACTAAACACTAAACCACTGTGCCCCACTTCGATCACTTTCAGCCAATTATACATACTCTGATTTTGTATCTGTAAAGCAAATATTTGTTGTTACTATTCTATAAACTGCCAGAATCTATCACTCTTAATTTTTGCCAGTTGGAATTACAAAATGTTCTTGACAGTCAAGTGCAGTAGAAATACAAATGATACAGTCGCAAAACATCTGATTAAAAAACTTTACCCAATGCAAAGGAAATTTTAGAAAAACCAAATCCATGTAAAACAAATGAAAAATATACCCAGAAGTGAAGTTGGGTCCAATATGTATTTGTTTTTAAATGTTTTGCATATTTACATTTGATTTTTTCCAGAAACCCATATTTTTATTTGATGTTCATATCTGGTGTATTAAATGTTGGTCAAATACATAACAAATACAGCAATTTGTATTTGGTGCATTTGACCTGTTTGAACATGCACATGTTAGGTTATTAAATGTTGGCAAATGCCTACCTACATAACCCAATGCACTTCTTTACCATTTAATTCACCAATAATACTTTACTAAATATAAAATATCGAAAGAATAGAATATATGTAATTAACATGTTGTGTTGCAAGCCTATTGCACTTGTATTTGTTTATTTTCAAACGAGCATATTTGTATTTGATCATGACTCTATTTGTTCTTATATTTAATTATTTTAGACACAGCGCATTTGTATGTAAAAAAACAAAAACCAGCAGAACCTCACTACTAAGGTCACCCTGGGCTTATGTGACCTAAATAGCAAAGTGACCGTATCAGAGGGAGTAACGTCTTTCTGTTAAGGACATAATTTGGGACTATGCCAGGGTGATCATAATTGTAAGGTGGCTGTATAAAGTGGTTGCTTGTATTTGTAGATCCTGAAAGGGCAGGTATGAACGTCCAAGAGTGGAAGACCATCGCAGAAGACAGAGGGAGTTGGAGAGAGTTAACAACGAAAGTGGAAGAAGCTACCAAGTGACGTGGACCCCCCTGCAAGGGAGGGGAAGAAGAAGACAAATACAAACCCCAACTCAGCCCAGAAGGCAGTAGCTCATACCTTTGTTGACCACGTACAGGGAGTGTAACACTTACTTTGCGACGTGGTTGATGACTGGAGCAAAGTTGGTGGGTCCATACAACTGAACGTGCTGCAGTGACTTGTAGTAGGCATCCATCACCCCCGCTATACCTTGACAGTAGGGGTTATCTGTGCTCCCGTTCTGAAAGCAACATATACGGGTTGAGTGGTTAAAGGGAAAGTACACAACATGTTATTGTTCAACTGAATGTATTAGTATTGATAAATTCACAGTCGGTTAAAAAATAATATCCATAGAAAGTGTGTCACTATCGTGATCTTTTTTTGTACATTTCATTTAAATACTCAGTTCCTACACACATAGAGAAAGGCAACCTCTTTATCTGTCCTGGAAAAAGTCCTTGATCTATGCTACTACAGGCTGTACCAGAAATATCAGGACATTTCCAGGACAGGAAATGTGGATAAATATAATTATATCACTGTGAACACGATATCACGTTTCAGCAACATGCAGCCATAACAAGTTTGCATCATCTGCCAGGAAAGCTTTGTTGTGTGGTGACAGGTTTGGAAAAATTTATTTGTTGGATCTGTTCTCTCGTGTTGAAATGGGTGCTGAAATTACTTATTAATTTTTTTTATGCAATCCACAACAAATGCCAGATATAAAGATATGAAAAGGCCAAATGAATTACATTTATTAAGGGTATGCTGCATTACTCTGTCGAACAATGGACTCTGTAACATATGCCAAGCCTATGGCTGAGCCTCATACAAAGCCGCCTGGTCACAATGCTCCCAGAGACCACATTTCGACATAGCAATACAGTACATGTAGTAATATTCCTACAACACAAGACAATTCATGACATCGCCATCAATTCATACTACAGTGTATATATACTTTAGTAACCTAAAAGGTGGGACCATAATGCTACCATTCACCAAAACACCCCACCAATACCCATAGCCAACAGTTCGGATCCAGGATGTTGTAAATCGCTGCTCGCATGCCACTACACATGGGTCGGGGGCCAATTTCCCATCCAAATCATTGCAACACGCCATGCGAAGCTATCTGAGACTGCACCGCTGGTGCCCAAATCGACGACACTGTAGCACCACGGAGGCCTAAGTAATGGACATCACAAGAGTGACCACGCATGGCGAAATTAGCTAACAAGCTCGCGGGGGATGCAGACCCAGCAAACGCACCCAGCCAATAAACATGACTGTGTCCCAAAACTAAAACCTTAATCGAGTCAGTTGGGGCAAATTATCCAAAGTATGAATGAGGCAAAACAAAATGGTGAAACGAAATTCAGAGCAAAACTGCGATACTCAACTGGTATTGAGTCGGCACTCACCTCGTCACGTAAGATGTCGAACTCGTGAAGAAATCAGATGCAAACTAACAACACTGAACAAATGAACGTAACAAAGCTAAAACAAGAAACAAAATGAGTAAAAAATTTGGTAATCAAGAAAGCAGGTCCAAAGGCAGCGATCACTTGAAGTGAAGCTGCGCATTTTCAACCACGTCACCTACACCGAGCACTGCTTGGTGTATCAGTGTCACATGAGCGCTTAGGCGGGAATTCAGGTTTCTTTGTCTATGACGACTAAATTAGCATCAATTAGTATGATTACCCTATTGACCCAGTCCTTGCTTCATTCGTGCTGTTCCTTGCATAAAATCCCATATGCAACCGTGGCTGAACTGTCATTTCTTTCAAATTTCATTCATCCAGTTCAATTGGAAGAATAGCAAGAAGCCGGATGACGTGGGCAGGTCACTTGATGTGGATGGAGGAGGGCCAGGTCACTAGGTGTGGATGGAGGAGGGCCAGGTCACTAGGCGTGGAAGGAGGAGGGCCAGGTCACTTGGTGTGGATGGAGGAGGGTCAGGTCACTAGGTGTGGATGGAGGAGGGCCAGGTCACTAGGTGTGGATGGAGGAGGGCCAGGTCACTAGGCGTGGATGGAGGAGGGCCAGGTCACTTGGTGTGGATGGAGGAGGGCCAGGTCACTTGGTGTGGATGGAGGAGGGCCAGATCACTAGGCGTGGATGGAGGAGGGCCAGGTCCCTAGGTGTGGATGGAGGAGGGCCAGGTCACTAGGCGTGGAAGGAGGAGGGCCAGGTCACTTGGTGTGGATGGAGGAGGGTCAGGTCACTAGGTGTGGATGGAGGAGGGCCAGGTCACTTGGTGTGGATGGAGGAGGGTCAGGTCACTAGGTGTGTATGGAGGAGGGTCAGGTCACTTGGTGTGGATGGAGGAGGGTCAGGTCACTAGGTGTGGATGGAGGAGGGTCAGGTCACTTGGTGTGGATGGAGGAGGGCCAGGTCACTAGGCATGGATGGAGGAGGGCCAGGTCACTTGGTGTGGATGGAGGAGGGCCAGGTCACTAGGCGTGGATGGAGGAGGGCCAGGTCACTTGGAATGGATGGAGGAGGGCCAGGTCACTAGGTGTGGATGGAGAAGGGTCAGGTCACTAGGTGTGGATGAAGGAGGGCCAGGTCACTAGGTGTGGATGGAGGAGGGCCAGGTCACTTGGTGTGGATGGAGGAGGGTCAGGTCACTAAGTGTGGATGGAGGAGGGCCAGGTCACTTGACGTGGATGGAGAAGGGCCAGGTCACTAGGTGTGTATGGAGGAGGGTCAGGTCACTAGGTGTGTATGGAGGAGGGCCAGGTCACTAGGTGTGTATGGAGGAGGGCCAGGTCACTAGGCGTGGATAGAGGACGGCCAGGTCACTAGGTGTGGATGGAGGAGGGCCAGGTCACTTAGTGTGGATGGATGAGGGCCAGGTCACTTGACGTGGATGGAGAAGGGCCAGGTCACTAGGTGTGGATGGAGGAGGGTCAGGTCACTAGGTGTGGATGGACGAGGGCCAGGTCACTTGACGTGGATGGAGAACGGCCAGGTCACTAGGTGTGGATGGAGGAGGGTCAGGTCATTAGGTGTGGATGGAGGAGGGCCAGGTCACTACGTGTGGATGGATGAGGGCCAGATCACTAGGCGTGGATGGATGAGGGCCAGGTCACTAGGCGTGGATGGAGGAGGGTCAGGTCACTAGGTGTGGATGGAGGAGGGCCAGGTTACTAGGTGTGGATGGAGAAGGGCCAGGTCACTTGACGTGGATGGAGAAGGGCCAGATCACTAGGTGTGGATGGAGGAAGGTCAGGTCACTAGGTGTGGATGGAGGAGGGCCAGGTCACTTGGTGTGGATGGAGGAGGGTCAGGTCACTAGGTGTGTATGGAGGAGGGTCAGGTCACTAGGTGTGTATGGAGGAGGGCCAGGTCACTTGGTGTGGATGGAGGAGGGCCAGGTCACTAGGTGTGGATGGAGGAGGGCCAGGTCACTAGGCGTGGAAGGAGGAGGGCCAGGTCACTTGGTGTGGATGGAGGAGGGTCAGGTCACTAGGTGTGGATGGAGGAGGGCCAGGTCACTAGGTGTGGATGGAGGAGGGGCAGGTCACTAGGCGTGGATGGAGGAGGGCCAGGTCACTTGGTGTGGATGGAGGAGGGCCAGGTCACTTGGTGTGGATGGAGGAGGGCCAGGTCACTAGGCGTGGATGGAGGAGGGCCAGGTCACTAGGTGTGGATGGAGGAGGGCCAGGTCACTAGGCATGGAAGGAGGAGGGCCAGGTCACTTGGTGTGGATGGAGGAGGGTCAGGTCACTAGGTGTGGATGGAGGAGGGCCAGGTCACTTGGTGTGGATGGAGGAGGGTCAGGTCACTAGGTGTGTATGGAGGAGGGTCAGGTCACTTGGTGTGGATGGAGGAGGGTCAGGTCACTAGTTGTGGATGGAGGAGGACCAAGTCACTTGGTGTGGATGGATGAGGGTCAGGTCACTAGGTGTGTATGGAGGAGGGTCAGGTCACATGGTGTGGATGGAGGAGGGTCAGGTCACTAGGTGTGGATGGAGAAGGGTCAGGTCACTTGGCGTGGATGGAGGAAGGCCAGGTCACTAGGCGTGGATGGAGGAGGGCTAGGACACTAGGTGTGGATGGAGAAGGGTCAGGTCACTAGGTGTGGATGGAGGAGGGCAAGGTCACTAGGTGTGGATGGAGGAGGGTCAGGTCACTAGGTGTGTATGGAGGAGGGCCAGGTCACTAGGCGTGGATGGAGGAGGGTCAGGTCACTAGTTGTGGATGGAGGAGGGCCAGGTCACTTGGTGTGGATGGATGAGGGTCAGGTCACTAGGGGTGTATGGAGGAGGGTCAGGTCACTTGGTGTGGATGGAGGAGGGTCAGGTCACTAGGTGTGGATAGAGGAGGGTCAGGTCACTTGGCGTGGATGGAGGAAGGCCAGGTCACTAGGCGTGGATGGAGGAGGGCTAGGACACTAGGTGTGGATGGAGAAGGGTCAGGTCACTAGGTGTGGATGGAGGAGGGCCAGGTCACTAGGTGTGGATGGAGGAGGGTCAGGTCACTAGGTGTGGATGGAGGAGGGCCAGGTCACTAGGCGTGGATGGAGGAGGGCCAGGTCACTTGGTGTGGATGGAGAAGGGCCAGGTCACTAGGTGTGGATGGAGGAGGGTCAGGTCACTAGGTGTGGATGGAGGAGGGCCAGTTCACTAGGTGTGGATGGAGGAGGGCCAGGTCACTTAGTGTGGATGGAGGAGGGTCAGGTCACTTGGTGTGGATGGAGGAGGGCCAGGTCACTAGGCATGGATGGAGGAGGGTCAGGTCACTTGGTGTGGATGGAGGAGGACCAGGTCACTTGGTGTGGATGTAGGAGGGCTAGGTCACTAGGCGTGGATGGAGGAGGGCCAAGTCACTTGGTGTGGATGGAGGAGGGCCAGGTCACTAGGTGTGGATGGAGAAGGGTCAGGTCACTAGGTGTGGATGGAGGAGGGCCAGGTCACTAGATGTGGATGGAGGAGGGTCAGGTCACTAGGTGTGGATGGAGGAGGGCCAGGTCACTAGGTGTGGATGGATGAGGGCCAGGTCACTAGGCGTGGATGGATGAGGGCCAGGTCACTAGGTGTGGATGGAGGAGGGTCAGGTCATTAGGTGTGGATGGAAGAGGGCCAGGTCACTAGGTGTGGATGGAGAAGGGCCAGGTCACTTAGTGTGGATGGAGGAGGGCCAGGTCGCTTTGCGTGGATGGAGAAGGTCCGACTACCAAAGATAGTGAAAATGGTGAACAGCCAAGCTGCAGGAAAAGACCACAATAAAGGTGGGAAGACGGCACCAAGTGAGAAAGGCAGAGAAGAATAACAAGTGGAGGGAGACGCTGATATAGAGAAGTGGAAAGAGACAAGCCAGTGCAGCAGTACAAGAAACAGTCAGTCCCACCCCAAAGGGAACTAGGAGGAAGAACAACAACAGTATGCAGAGATCAAATGTACACTATTCCAGTACGTTTGTCCAAATAAACCAAACAGGAGATTATTTTGTTACATCAATGAAAAGCCACGGAACTTACCAGGAAGAACTCGTGCGAAACCGCCCCATTTGGGGGGATCTTTGCCCCGAACCCAAGGGCTGGAAACATTTTGTCACTGGAACATAAAAACTGATTACATCACACCGAAAAAATATTGGGTTTTCTGAAAAAAATACTTCCTCAGGTTGCTATTAGATAAATATAAATAAAAAATATACAATGTAGCATCCTTGTCCAGCCAGTATATTTTATACATACACAGCATTAGAAGAGCGCAGCCAAGTAGTCACATCCATAACCACATTGGCAAGGGCATTCTAAATTGTACATGTATCAGTATGTGCACTAGGAAGGCAAGATGCATGCATTTTAAATATACAACAACATTTGCTTTAAAAAAATGAAAGCGTGCATTTTTAATACAGTCGTAGGACAAAAAATTTCCCTAAAAAACGAACATTTTGCAACAACCCCAAATTTTGTGACGATGCGAAACTGTAGATACTGTACTGCTTATTTCTTGATATAAACAACATTAGCAAATTATTCGACGATCACATTTTGAAGAAATCAGTTTCATGAAAACCAGTAACACTGTGTAAAGCTCCGGCAAATCTGCCCACCTGTCATAGTCTTGAATGATACCCCCAACAGAAAGGAGGCAGTGAGCGTACATGCTCTGTTGTTGGGGTGTGTAGTAGTGCAATGATGTAGACGAGGTGGGGTTGCCATTCGATGCCGTGAAATCAATTGCAACAGTAAAGCTTAGATCCATCCTGCAAATCACACCAACGTTCACACCTTGAGTGTTTTACCTTAGTGAGTATGAAACATGCCATTTTGTGGTCTTGTTGAGTCATAAAAAGAATAAAAATAATAAAAAAGTCTTGTGCATGTTCTCTTGATGGAACACATTTAACTGGTGGCCATTAGCCAGTGGCCATTACTAAAAGACCAGACTTGAATGCATTATGGTCAAATACATGGTCCAATACAGAGTTTATAAAGACACCCTGCAGCAGGAACATAATTTTGTATTTACACACAATGTTAATATAATTTCAATATTATTGTGAATATTTTTATATGACTCACTAAACATTCAACCAGATGAATGCGGATTCAGTAAAACGCTGTGGTAGCTTTTACGCAGCAACTGCAGCATGGTTGAACACTTCCCAAAACAGGTTCAATTGTGATAGTGGACAGGTCTTCCAGGGGTGAGAAGCAAAGTGCATAGTCTACCACTATGCCGTTGCATCTACCACCGTGCCGTTGCATCTACCACCGTGCCGTTGCATCCACCACCGTGCCATTGCATCTACCACTATGCCGTTGCATCTACCACTGTGCCGTTGCATCTACCACTGTGCCGTTGCATCTACCACTGTGCCGTTGCATCTACCACTGTGCCATTACATCTACCACTATGCCATTACATCTACCACTATGCTGTTGCTACTATTGCCACTCACCCGCCCTGGATGTAGTCAAGGAATGTATGCTGGGGCTCAACTTTGCAATTCAAAAGTCGGATCTGAAAATGTATTTATTTTATTTATTTAAGGTATTTTGCTTGAGCGCAGTTCTGGCAGAGATGATCAAGGTATGCACAAAATGATGTCTAAAAACACCGACAGGTCTAATTATGCTGAAATATGACATTGTGGCTTAAATACATAATAGACGTTTTTGAAGAAAAATCTTTCCCCAAATTAAACCATTTGAGATAAAATTTTATTAAATTTTCAGTGTATGTTTATGCAAAAAAGGATTTGAGTAGTTTTATGGTTTTATGGCATAGATAAGAGACAAAAATGGGCATTCACAGCACTGACTTGTATATTAGCAGAAAACAGAACACATTTATATAATTACAATTTAACTTTCAAATTACCCAAATATCAAACCTAACAAGTACAACAATTATTTATGTTAAAAATAGGTCAATTTTTTTTTTCTATCTACACTACTGAATATAAATACAAAACAACGGCCCTGTTATTATGGATGGCCCACATAGGTACATACCTTCCCAGAGTTCATGTAGTTGCGCTTCTTCGCCTTTTTCTTTGGATTAATCAACTGAAAAAAACAGTATTAACAATATTAGGAAACAAATTAAGTTTCCCCAAATTCAAAATAATTTGCACGCAATTTTAACAAGAGGTTCAATAAACATCTTTTGTAATTTTCAAAACATTATTCATTTCTTAAAACTAGTTTTCTAACTTTCAAATACTTCAGCTGTAATAATCGTCTGATGAACCAGAACATTTTTTTTCATTTGTTTAATAACATGTAGCAATGGTTATGAACTGATACAAGTATTTTTTCTCACTTATGGAAGATAGAAGAACTGGAGAACACAACGTAACATTAGTGAAGGAACAGTGCAGATTAAATATCACAAGGTATTTATTCTCACAGAGGATGACAAATGAATGGAACAAATTATCCTCAGGTTGTGTAAATGATAACACCATATGTTGAAACATTTTTTTTAGATAAGGGCGGATTACACATAGATGAATAATCATTGGATAATGCCTATGGTTTCCTTGTAGATTTGCAATCTGGGATATTGTTTTGGATGGCAGTCTGGTTAAATCACTGTTATTGAGTTAAGTGAGGCACAGTTGGCATGTTTTTGTCAAGTGGTAAAAACCACCCCAGCAAAATACCAATCCTGATGAAAGTGCTCCTGGTTGCCATTAGTGAGAACAACATTGTAGCAAGTATATCTCCTGAGAGGTAAATGTGAGTGGAAGGAGATCCTTGACAGCTAGTGAACTTACTCTTGAGAGTATGGGATATTTAGAAGGTCGTTTCACTAACAGACAAGGATTCACTGTTTTATCTCTAAATACATATATCAGCCCATTTTTTAAGATGGTACAGGTCCAAAGTTTGATCATTTCTATTGTAAAATTATATATATATATATATATACATAAATGATATATATATATATATATATATATATATATATATTATATATATATATATATATATATATATATATATATATATATATATATATATACATGTAAACATATATTCTAACATCTTGTCTGCCCAAATGCATCTTAAGCAAGCACGTTAAAAAATATACTTTGACTGCTAACTGTTGAATTTGTAAATTTTTTGGGCGAATATCAGGTTGACATTGCATGCGGAGGAAACATAATTTTACAGATGTTAATGATCTGCCGAACACGCAATCCCACAAATGCCTGACCCCAATAAATTAAGGAAAGTCTGACATTCCTAAAAAGGACAAATTATATTTAAAGAAATGTTGTTCGTTAAAACACATATATGGGCAGTGAAGATGTTAGAATTAATATAGTCTATAAAGTATAATATGGTTTTAAGATGAAATCGATGACACTTTGTACTTTTAAAGGAAATTCTGACAGGTCTGATAGCTGGTTCCATTCTGAGAAACTAGACAACTAAATATAATCGTGTTCACACATTCAGGAAGTAATACAGTACGTGAACACTGCTTGGCAAGCTGCCCACCTGGCGTGTGTAAATAGAAACAGGCTCAACTTGTGTTTGTAAAGGCAGTGGCACCAAATTACATATGCGAGATATTTCAGCCTGTCTCGAACATTTCATCAAGAAACACGCAATCGAATGCCAAAACAGATCTCTACGTATCAAAAGCACATACCAAAATCTTCAAGAACTCTATAGAAGTTACTGTTGTTAACATTCTCAACCCAGCACTACAAACATTTTATAACTCCATATATGCCTCTAAGACATATGTTATCTTAACAATATCTTTGACTAAACAACAATGATGTGTGAGACCACAAACATTTTAACTAGACTATTTTAGTTACTGATACTATGTATTTTACCCATATAATTTCTTAAATCGCTAAGCTATACATTTTACTTAACTTATGTGAATAATTTAATCTATCTTTACTGCATCTTTAAATATGCTCTCATTTGTTATCATTCAATCTTACGCGGTACGTACTGCACTTACTTAATTTTGTATATTTTATAAGGTGTATCATTAATAAAAATGTTTAATATTATTATTACTGCCACTGACCTCGCACTCATTGCTGGAGTCAGGCCCTCGACGTAGTTGTTTCGTGGTTGTGCAGAACGATCCAATGAAGTCATGACTGCTGGTAGACAGACAGAAATAAGAACAACATGGCAACAACAAACAAACGCAAGAAAGTGAATTCGACACCACTCCCAGATTTCTAATAGGCTGCATATAAGGAACTAACTAAAAAATTCCCTGACCAAAATGTAATTTGCCTGACCAAAATATAATTTGCCTGACCAAAATGACAACAAATAAGTGTTGTTTACAACGTCCTCCGAGCTCCATGAAGCATCCATCCTTTTTACATCAAATTCAAAATAGTTTTAAAAAGAAAAATAACATTATTTTGTACAGAATCGTTGGAGCTTTGGCACAAAAATAACTTTCAGAAGATTTGCATTTGACATATCTGAAACGATTATAAAAAAAAACAGTGTAATGATTAGCGTAACGTAAACACCAGTTGGTCTCTATGGATGCGGACCACACAATCCCACAGCAAGCAGCATTCGTGACAGGTGCTCAAAGCATTATCTGGTATCTGCTAACAAGTCCATTTCTGTTTCTTAATCAGCAATCCCCTATTGGGTATCATGCCAACGGTGGGTTAACTACTCTATGAGCATCCTAACAGTTCCTTGAATCTTGAGGCATCCTTTGCCTCAACCAATTGCAACTCCAGGATGTTCCAAACAGTTAACATCTTGGAGGAAATGAGTTTCTCTATTCCTCTGGTTCTTAAGTGTTTGTGCTTATTAGGGTGATTTGATCATGTGCATCTGTCGGCTGGTACTGGAATGTTTTTGACTGGAACAACAATTTGTCCATGGACGACTTTATACATTAGGTTTAATCATAGGTTCCTCCCCTCGAGGACCAGCTGCAATCATGCCAACCAGGGTTGGGTTAAATCATAATTGTAATTCGCAATGATAACTGTAATTCACAAGTGTGTAGCTAATTACAATTACTGTGTAATTGAAATTTCTGATAGCAGCATAATTGTAACTGATATTTCTTATACCTGCATGATTGTAATTGAAACTGGATTATTATTCAACTGAAAAAAACAGTATTAACAATATTAGGAAACAAATTAAGTTTCCCCAAATTCAAAATAATTTGCATGCAATTTTAACAAGAGGTTTAATAAACATCTTTTGTAATTTTCAATACATTATTCGTTTCTTAAAACTAGTTTTCTAACTTTCAAATACTTCAGCTGTAATAATCGTCTGATGAACCAGGGGAAAAAAATTTATATTTGTTTAATAACATGTAGCAATGGTTATGAAAATACTGATACAAGTATTTTTTCTCACTTATGGAAGATAGAAGAACTGGAGAACACAACGTAACATTAGTGAAGGAACAGTGCAGATTAAATATCACAAGGTATTTATTCTCACAGAGGATGACAAATTAATGGAACAAATTATCCTCAGGTTGTGTAAATGATAGCACCATGAATATGTTAAAAAAAAATGTATAGATAAGGTCGGATTACACATAGATGAATAATCATTGGATAATGCCTAATTGTAATTGAAATTTCTGACAGCAGCATAATTGTAATTGATATTTCTTATACCTGCATGATTGTAATTGAAACTGGATTATTATTCAATTACATTTCAATTATAACATAATTTCTCAAAATAAATTCTCAATATAATGTTTAAACATAATTTCTCAACATAATTTTAATAATTTCTCAAAAATGTTCTCATAATGTGTAAGTCTGTCGAGCATGTATTTTTTTTATTGGACTGTTATCATGTTTATTGTGAATTTTATTTTTTAATAGATAATATTGTAGCAAATATATTGGACAACTTTAGACTGAGAATCAGTTTAATATAAGAAATTAAGGTTTAACTTAGATGTCACTCAGTGGCTTATACTAACTGGCAATTGAAACAGAATGCTGATCTTTTAGATCTTGTTATTTTGATGCTTCATTGACTAAGAGAAGCCCAAATTGAAGCCACTCATCTCTGCACTATTCTTTGAACAAAAGCAACGTATCATGATTACAGGATAGTAGATATGAACTAGTTCTCAGATGTATGGGAGATGATCTGCTCATCGCAAAGCCAGTGTTGAGTCGATCCAATTAGCTGACCAGCTAAGTGGCTTCTGCTAGGGTATAAAGAGGTGTTGTTCAGCACAGAACATCATTTCTCTGAACACATGTGAAAGAATTATTGTAATATTATATGAAAATCTCAAGATGCCGCCTCCGTTATTTTCACACTATGATTCACCTACGGGCAACACAACAGGATTACTTAAGATCAAATGCAAGCACTGCAACTGGCCTGTTTCTGGCTCCTATGTCGCTTCATCCAACTTTCACACCCATATAAGGGTAAGATTATTGTGGACACAAATGAACAACAGAACAATACAATAATTTGCAAATGTGTGTTAACTTTTGAATTTGTGTGTATAATATATAATCGATAGTATGAAATGTTTTAATAATGACACAATAATATGAATGACCTCTGAACATTGTAATATATATGTATATGAATGCAATCATTATATGAAATGTTTGAATAAATTGAAAGTGAATTTGATCATATTTGTTTTTATTTCAACTGGTTTACTCATATTGCAAGCAAAACAAGATGAAAATATTTAAATTTCACACCAACAATTCCAATTAATATTATAATCTTTGGGTTGTAATTGTATTTGTGTTTGGCTATTGTAACTGAATTTTGAGTGAGTCATATAATTGTAATTGAATATTGCAAATAGACTGTAATTATAATTGTAAAAAAATCAGGTCTTGTAACTGTAACTGATCCTGGTAATTGAACCGAACCGTGATGCCTACAATTAATTGAACGAAAGAAACTCCTGGACTTACCCCCCGTCGCTGTCCCAGTCATAGCAGTCAAACTTGATTGATCTGAAACACCCCATTGATAGCAATAAAAAAAGCCCGTGTAGAAGTTCAGAAACATAAAATCAGGAAATCAAAATACAAAATTAGCAATGATAAATACTCAGTAAACTACACAGAGAATAGAACTTTGGACACATTTGGAATGGAAAACAATGCACAGAAGTAGCAAAAACGTTAAGAGTTGTTGGAAAAAATGCTAAAATTATCATCAAAGGACAATGGCTTACAACTGGAACTACTGAGATAATAACAATTTAAGAGTATTCAGTGAATTTTTTTTTAATATGCTGTGATAACAGCCAAGGAAAACAGATCCTAAGCAAAATTATGTGTTCCCAAAAAAAATATAAATTGAAAGACCAACAAAGAAATGTAGAGTGGAAGGTTGGCTACATGAGAGTTGGAGATATTACACTAAGATATATATATATATATAAAACATGTCCATCTGACTAATCAAAGCTGAATGAGAACTAGTTATCACTGGTTGTTTCACAGTGGCAGCTAGCACATACTCATCGGCATACAGCTTCTAACGCGCCTAAAAGTAATATCAATAACACTAATACCAATCATTATACTATTAAATTATTATTATTAAACAATTAAAATTATTGATTATTATGAAACAAAACGATACAAAGAAGATAACTACAATACAGGGAAATACTCTTCCTGTTTCCTATGATGCCATGTTGGTTGCCATGTTGACCAGGGCTTCCACTGCTGCAGGCAATGGCAATGTTGGTTGGTCAGTGTGACGTAATTCTGACCAAACCAGGCCATGCAGAATGCATTCGGCCTACGCTGGTCACAACTAAAGTGACCACTCAAACAAAACTAACAGCTGCTATTGACAAAGTTCTGCAGGAAGTCGACAAGCAACTCCACAGCCAGGGAAATCTAGAATGGTTGATGTCATTTGGCCAAAGTCAATGATAGAACCTTAGCCGGAACATCTGGAAAGTGAATCTGTCCCCACTACTTGTAGCAAGGCAACAATGGCGAAAGTGCGATCAGACGTAGACAATCTATGTGTGTTGTACACAATAAATATACTAAACAACACTTACTGAGTAAAGGGTTTCCATCTTCAACAAAGTTCATAAGACAAAATAGAAGAGCTAGGCTCTTTGTCAATGACACACCATAAAGAATTATCTAACCTGTCGTAGTCTCCATTGCACAGAGCTTGAACTGAGATGAGGAAAGGCCGCCATGTTGGATTCAATGTGTTTTTAATCACCTCCGTTTGGTGCACAACTGTGAAACTGAAACAAATTAACAGGTTAGCAAAAATGTATCATATTTAGACAAATATTCTGTTCTTCCGCATGGCTCTAACCACTGTGTCCCATTTATAAGGCCAACTAATTCTTGTACTGTTGCACAACTTTGGACGTTGTCAACTATTCCAGGGATTCTAATAACACCTGTAATAACACCTGTAATAACACCTGTAATAACACCTGTAATAACACCTGTAATACACAGCTGTGTGGCACCTTTAGCACCAATCAGTGACTCACAGGGACACGATATCAAAAACTTTCAGGGCCCAAATGAAACAAGAACTGGGTAGTGATAAAATGGAGAAAGGACTGGAGACAGAGATTTATTAAGATCAAACCATGAACATAAGAATACAGTTATAATACATGACAGTTGTGAATAAAATGTTGATTGATCCACGGAGACCTGCAGTAAGACCTGAAAGACCACTGGTGTGCAGGCCACCATGACAGTTATATACAGCTATTTATACTTTGTTAATTAACTAACACTAATAAATAATAACATATCATTCTACATCAACACAAAGTGTAAGTAATTGACACTGCTATGTAATGACTATTCTGAGTATAAACACTGATCGAAAATTTTAAATACAAGAAAATAGTCATGAAATCATAAATGAGTACCACAACCAAATATCAACAATTAACACCACTAATGCTAATTCACACTAACATAATCAACACTATTTAACACTAACTAACACTAACCAAACATGAGTTCATCCCAGAACCTTCTACACCCTGTGCTGGGTTTGACCTATCACGAAAGGCCTGGACCGAGCTGAACCTGCGAACGGGGGAATGAAAGTTGGCCACTTTGAAGCATACATGTACAATCGAGGACTGTATGTACGTACATACATGCATACTTATGTATATACATATGTATGTACGTATCTACATACATTAAATTAAATGCCTTCCTTGAAATGTGACAAAATATATTTAATTATGCTTTATTAACAATACGTACATTTAAGTTTTGTAACTTTTACACATAGACTCAGTGCTGCCGCCTACCTGCTGTCTTCATTGCTCCGACTGATCACCAGGTAAGGATCTGACTTGCCAAAGAAGTCCTTTTTGTCGAGTTTCTGCCCATCAAATTGAAGTGTTATCTGCTCCTATTCACAAGAAAACACCTCGAGTTATCCTGGTTTCAGTTTAGCTGAAGCGAAAGCTGTGTATAATGGAAACAAACAAAATGTAGATCAACCACAACCAATGACGCAGGCTTCTCTCTAGTTGTTTTAACCACAATGCACACTGGATGTGCAGAACAGCAACTATTTGTGGATTATGGAAATTTTAGCCCAGGCCAGAACTTCCTGATGCCAAAATCTTTACCAGGAAATCCCACCAACACACTCACCACATACACATCACAACACACGCACACACATACACGCACACACACACATACACCACAACACACACAAACCCACCCACACATGACACACATGCACACTCATATACATTATTACCGAACACATCACACCCAAACAATACCACACACCACGCACGCACGCACGCACGCACACACACCCACATAATACATATAACACACCCACATATCACATGCACATAACACACACACACACACTGTGTGCCACTTACTTTACAAGTTGCCAGTTCTTCGGCACGTACTGAAAACAAACAAGAACTGCTGTGACAACTCTAATTGTCTCTGCGATACCTTGATTCTTTCCTCTAGCGACACCTGATTTTAGAAGTATGCAACATTTTCAAAGCATGATGAATGAGCAAACTTGAAAAGCACAGTTCTGAAGAGATTTATCAAACAGGTTATTGTAATATATTCATATTTTAATTGGTTTTCAAAAGTCCATATTGCAAAAACTTGTTTGTTGTGCCATTTCAACAGCTTTCAGCTGCATTCATCAGGCAGACTACTGCTAGATGGCAGCAGGGTAGTCGTCGTGTGCAGGTGCTGTCATGTTGCGGAACATGGGGAATAAAGATTTAGATCCGCACAACTAAAGAAAACATGAACCAGGATGAGGGTTGGTTGTCTCTCTCCCACGTCTGTGATGACCTCCTGTGGAACCACCCAGCACCTGCACACAATGACAACCGTGCTGCCATCTTGCAGTAGTCAGTATGATGAAGGCATCTGAAGACTGTCAAACATCACAACGAACAAAGGTCAAATTGGCTGTTAAAAATGATTAATGAGTTTTGCCAAGTGCCAAAATTTCCAAAAGACAGGAACCATTCATCGTAAAACAGCACCATTGCAAGATATTATCTATTTGTATTTATTTTTACCTTAACAAATAACGCTACCCAGCATATAAGTGTATTACTGTGCAGAATTTCTTAACTTGTTATTGCGAACCACGACATATTTCTACATACCCACTATGATGCCGCAATTCTTAGCACTGTGTTCACTGAAAAATCACAACATTTAAACAACTTTTGTTAGGTAATTTCAAAGTCTAAGGTCAAACTGATACGTTTTGTTTTTATCATGGTTTTTACAGTGCATGGCAAAAACCTGCCAACCCTGTTTCTTGGTCATCCCTTGGAGGTTGATATCAATAGAAGCTGCTGGTAATATTAGGTTGCATTTACACACAACCCAGAAAACAATAATATACATATATATATATACATATATATATATATATATATATATATATATATATATATATATATATATATATATAACACGCAAGATTGTCCTGTTTAGTGACCAATCATTTGTGACCCCAGTGGCTGCTGTGACAAGGATGACCATGATAACACTTGTGTCAGGAACCTTTCATTTCATTCATGTTGACTGAATAAACAGTGCACATCCTTCAAATTTCACCTGTAGCACTTGCATCCCATGTGCCCATCCCATGTGCCCATCCCATGTGCCCATGCAGGCCCCGAACTATTTGTGCTGGACCATACGTAGAACGTGCACCCTGCATGAGATTATCGACTGACTTGAGGCTCCACATCTATCTGCGTCATGCTGCATTGACAAAAGTTCGGCGAGTTCATTGTGTCATGACGAAAACTTCACCCAATCACCCAATCAAATTATACATAACTTCAGATTACGATTCCGTCACTTGTTTCGTTATAACATGAACTGTTCAGATATGCCAAACAAACAATATGACCATACCTGAGATTTCTTTCAAGCTTGTTGTTTGCTGCGCCGACAATTTCACCCATGGTGCATTGCATGCTTCCTAGAAAGTCCTGAAAAATGCACACATTTATTATATTAATAAAATCTTCAAAGGTTGCCTCAGGTTCGATTCATCAAATTAGTAGTGTATGCAGGAATTACACAGTTTTAACACCTAAACCACAATTACCATATGCATTGTTAGAAGAGATTTAACTACAAACAAATGTGTGCAAAACTGCCTTGCTCAAGGCACCTCTCACCATCACTACTCCTACTTAAACAGAGACATTGGCTTCAAGTTACTTATGACATTAAATTTAAAGGTCCCTCCCCAAATAATTTTTTTTGCTGGTCTCATTTCAAAGTCATTTTGCAAAAAATCAAACCTACCTAGTAGCCACTGCAACATGCTAGCTCGTTTGTACAACTTTTTTACGCAGTTTTTGTGAAATCATCAAACTATTAAATTACTTAATGTTTGATCAAACATTAGGTGAAGTGAAAATGGAAATGCTGAAAAAAATTTTTTTTTAACTTTGTCATGTGATTGGCAAAAGGATGGAAGTAACGCCCATGATCAGCATTGACCCACACAGTGTTTACCATTTTGCATATACACTATTTTGAGCCTTACCAGATCTAACGACTAAAATCAATTCTTTCAATCATTTGAAGATAGGCATTTTTTATTAAATCGACTGTGGATGTTGTACAGTCTAATACAGACTATTCACACACTATTTATCTTTCAAATATCCCCAAGCAGTTCAGCTCATCTTTCTCACAACTTACTGTTCCTAAAACAAAGCTCAACCTGGGCAAGTGCACTTTCTCTGTAGCCGCACACCAAATCTGGACTGAACTCCACATCTTCTTAAAATCATCTGAAACTATAGCTACCTTCTGCAAAAATCTCAAGACTTATTTTTTTAATTGCATTTCCACCCTAAATCCTCAGCGGTCCCTTGGTCTGATGATGACTTCTATGTGTCCCTGTTTATGGTATCAGGCTTAGCAACTCTGGTTTGTTGCCTCTGAGCCCAAGTCTCTGAGGATGAAAGAGTTAAAGTAGATTTAATACTATTATTACAACTGGAATTATTAACATTAAATGTAAAAACAATCATCATGAACACCCTGTAAATATGCATATGTAATACTTTTATTGACACTAACCTGCCTGGTTAACTTTGAACTTGCTGAATCAATATCATAACTGAAATGAGAAAAACAATATGCAGGTTATTTATTTGGAAACAAAAAACTTTGAATTACGTTATGAGGCTCATTCTTAATAGATGGTAGATGGGGGTTTACCATTAAAGCATAATTTCTGTGAATGTCTAATGAAAGTTTCGAATTTTCATTACAAATGATCACTGAATGATCATTGAATAAAGAAATACAGACTTGATAAATGTATCAACATTAAGTCAGACATTTTTAGACATAACAAATGTTAAGTCAGACATTGATAGATGTATCAAACATTAAATCAGACATTGATAATTTGATAGATGTAACAAACATTACGGCAGACATTGATAATTTGATAGATGTAACAAACATTACATCAGACATTGATAATTTGATAGATGTAACAAACATTACGTCAGACATTGATAATTTGATAGATGTAACAAACATTACGTCAGACAGTGATAGATGTAACAAACATTAAGTCAGACATTGATAGATGTAACAAACATTAAGTCAGACATTGATAGATGTAACAAACATTAAGTCAGACATTGGTAGATGTATCCAACATTAAGTCAGGCATTGACAGATGTAACAAACATTAAGTTAGACATAAATTAATGTGTCATTACTCACATTTCAAATTTCAGTTTCTGTGACTCCTCAAAGTAGTAGTCCATGAGGAATTTCTTGACAAAATCTGGATTTAATGTGTCTTTGATCATCTCAGTTCGCCCAAACTATAACATAAACAGTAATCCATAAATCGCACAATAACACACAAAATTAACACTAAACACACAATAAACCATTTTATTAAATTTATAGAAATATCAAACCTTATCATTAAGCTTACTGACACGGTGTTGTTCACTAAGCATTGTTTTAGTTTATATCTTAGCATGAACTGGTTAAAATAATAGAAGCTACTGTATATGAATTGATCCATATTAACTGCATATATCCAACAATATATAACACATGTCAAAATCTTATTCTTAAAATATTTAATAAATTATTATCAGCTTGATATCTCCTGGTCACATCATATAATCTTTTAATAGATAACAAGAGACCGACTCACTGTGAATACTCATTAATACTCAAAAAACACTTTTTTGATAAGAGTGGACGATAATGCAAACACAGACAACGATATGACCTACAATATTTGTACATTACTGGGTATTAATTTTGTAAACAGGTCCCCATGTTCAAGTTTTCACTGATTCAGACATGGGTACTGCAATGCCTGCAGTTTACTCTAGCACATCCATGAAGTTCTATACACTAGTAAGTTGTAACACAATTTAAGTTTCTTACTATGTAATAAGTACATTCCATGAAAAACACTCCTTCAGACTACCTAGAAAGAAGATTATTACTTCAATTTCATTAGTGATGGTATATTATAATTACCTCAACATAGTTATCTTTTGCGAATGACTTTGTGAACAATACGCAAATCGGATCCGACTTAGATAACACATCTCTGTCTTGCAGTTTCCTACAACAACGGTTCATCAAAATCAAATATATTGGAAAGTGCATATATAAATACCTTTTTGGTGGATTGTTTTATGCACAACCATGTGTGCATGAGAGATCATGAGTGTGAGGATAGATAAGGGAGTTGGAGTCTTGGAGAGGGAGGAGAGTGGGCAGGGCCGCAGGAGAAAGTCATAGATACAAAAGTTGCCAAATTGTAATTTAAAGGACCCTCCTCAATTAATTTTTTTTTCGCTCATCTAATTTCTAATTAATTTTGTGAAGAATGAAACCTACCTAGTATCCACTATGACATGCTTGTTAGTGCAACAGAAGATACATAATTGTAATTGTGAATGAAAGAACTCATCTGCTTTCATTTGACATATTACACAATATGATCACTACAACATACACTGTAGTTCATTTTGTTTTATCAATTAATCAGTCTTGTTCAATTAATTAGTTGTTCGTCTACATAAATTTTAGACACATTTGAATGCTGAGCTCCTCAGCTTCAGTTTGCAACATTACACGACAGTCACACCAAAAGTCTCCAAACTTGGCACTGGTAGCTGTGTTGGCTGGCAGGCTGTTCCAGTTGGCCATGGGATGGGGTAGGAAGCCGAACTGGATTAATCGTTTAGTGACTAAGGGGATCTGAAAAGCTTCGGAATAAGTGTGTCAAGAGGGTCTTGTAAGGTGTATGAGGTGGGGGCTGAGGCCATGTATGGTCTTGTGCAGCATGACAAGCCGGATATCAAGTCTCCTTTGTTGAAGACTGCGCCAGCCTGGGTGGTTTAGTATGATGGTGACACTGGCGTCATGGCTGTAGTTACTGCAGACATACTGTGCTGTCTTTGGACCACTGCTAGTTTTGATTTGTATATTTGAGTTCCAGAAGGGAGTTGGGGTCTGACATGGGTGATAAGCCCCAGGTGGTTTTTATCTGTTGCTGACCAACTTTGAACTTTCTTTGGAGGAAAGCTAGTGATGAGTTTGATTTTTTGTGATACAATCAATTATAATAAATAATAATATTATCTAAAATTACTGTGCCCTGCATTCATCTGTAACACACCAGGAAGTTTAACTGAGGCATGACCTCAAATAGGGAAGCTTTTGTCTGAGAAAGTGTTAAATTTTATATAAAATTGCAGCACAATAATATGTAGACATATTATGGAACATTATTTGTTTGACAGCCAAGTCAAAACAATGCCCTGCCCATAATATTAGAGGAAAACCAGTCACATAATTTAATTATAGGTCCATTTTGACACTTGATAAATCATGTACACTAGATTTCCAGAGCATTGCGAACCAATGAAGTCTGCTTACACTGTCTCTTTAAATATACCAATATTTTTCTAATTAATATTTATATAATTGCTTGATTTTTAACCAAATATGGCATAATTTTGTCAGAAAAGTGACAATTTGTCACATTTAACAGGATTTTTAGTTATTTCCAATGTGTCAGACTTGTTCAACTTTATTGTTTATGTGACTGCTTTCGTGCTTCTAGTTGATAAGATACATGGCGTACTGTTTGATTTGGATACGCCACCATAATGGGGTATCACATGACTAGATACCCGTTGCAACCAGATTTTAAAATACTGATATATGCAATGCTTCCAAGATTCTGCCTACAGTTACATTTCTCATTGGTGGCCATGTTAACATTTTGCAAAATTATAAGAAAATGTGACTATCAAAAATTCTAAAAGTTTTCACCAGCTGCTGTCATCATCACATTGACATGCTGGTCGAGTTTTTTCAAAATCTGACATTTCTAACTCTTGTAATATGCCTGTATGTGCGATACCCCTCAATGTTTACCAATATTGGCATGAATTACGACGCACACGTGTCTAATCGCCAAGAAAATCACAAATATCCTTCCGCCTATTAAAATCATCTAAAAATCCACCATTTTCACTCTCAACAGCTTCCGCCAGCAAACCTGGTAATGTCCATGCACAAATGCACTTATGTCAGATCGTATGGATTTTTTTAAACGTCCTATATCCAAACTTACTATGCCCTACATTCGTCTAACTGAGGCATGACCCCTCCACTTCCAGTGGCAGTGAGTCAAGTGACACAACCAAATTTGTTACTCCACAGTTACACTGTCAACAGCTTCTATCAGCAAACTTGCAATGTGCCTGCCCAAATGCAGTTATGTCAGATGATTTTTTTATTTCACATATCTAAAATTACTGTGCCCTACATTCATCTGTAACACACCTGGTCCATGACCATATAGGTGGTCTAACTGTAGGCAAAGTCAATCGCCCTACAATGTTTTTCTATCTGGCTGTTGCTACTAGTACGGCGAAGATCTCGCTCGGCCGAAACGTAAGTATTTTCATGAAACGTGAAACCTTACAAAAACGCCATAAACAGAGCAATAAACACGTCTTTCATGTCTGTATGCATTCTTATATGTATATCACTAAAGTTACCTGACAATAACCATGAAAAAGTGTGAAATTATTACCTTTTTGTCAGAACGCATGTGCTTGTCAAGGTTTGTATATAACCGGATGTTGTTGTGAGCGAGAATAGCATGCGGGATTTCCATAGATCTATATAAGGTCACGCTAAGAATTGCCGTCTGCTGGCCATAGAGTTACATCATTAATAATGCCCCTATAAACTACTAACTTACTAACGGGTGTTTTATTTATGTCTGTGCTGCTGGCCTCATTCTACACGAAATCGCGTTTGATCATGTGACCCAAAGGCAACATCACGTGCACAGTATGGCGGCTAATTGTGAAATGTTTTCTATGTCACCGATAAAAGTACTCATAAGTAATTATTTGAAGCACATTTCTTCAGTTTCTTGACGCCCAATTGTCGGTTGTATGTCACAGAATACACATGTGAAACGGTTAGTGCGTATCGGTTTTAAAACTTAAGTTATTAGTTCCGTAGCCAAATGGCTACGGAACTGCCAAAATGGTGAGTTAGCAAATGCACGCCAGGCCTTTCGCCCCAGAGACGAAGAGCGGGGCGAAAATTTTTGCCTAGTCTAACTGAGGCATGACCTCATTAGTCATATTTGATATTGCCTTTGAGGACCACGTTGGAAATAAGTGTACTTCGGTGAGCTTTTATGTGTTATCCTCGGTACTATTGATATATATGTTACTGCTACCCATGTATTCAACTTTACTGAATAAACTCAATCAATCAATCAATCAGCCTACTGCGCTACCCGTCCTGACAGCGCCAGCGCCGGCTAGGCCTATCAATAAAAAAAAAATATTATAAAAGTATCATGCCACGCTATGGCTGTCTGCTTCGCCAGATAAGGTCCATAAAGAGAATAGCATATCCAAGGCATTAGCGTGTGTTTAGCTGGATAGTGTTACCTGCATGACACGCTAACTTCCACCCGTGTCGACGGAATCGCAGCAGTTCCCGGTTGGAAAGCAGTCTGCGGAACAGTGCCCGCCATTTTTGTTGTGAAACTTTGTTCGGATGCTATACGGCAGGTGGCAGCAGGCGTATGTCACATGCATGTGACATGCATCAATTAATTATGACCAACCATACATAATTTATATATCGATCATATATATCGATAAGTTTACGTTCTGTTATTACTCTAGCAGTTGTGCAATTAAACAGTCACATTCATACAAGGTTATAATAAAATTTTAATAAAATGGTATACATTTACTTCAAATTTTAGTTGCACTGTCTAGTATCTAACAATAGTTTGACATTTGCAGACGTGGTTAATTGGTGGAGGAAGTCACGTAATCATAACATTACTTAATTTATTTTTCCATATTGTTTACTTCCATTAAATGTAGTCACATTTTTCCTGCTAAATGAATGAAAATTACATCTTTTTAATATATAAAAGCTTGCGGAATGAAATCTATATCTTTTTAATATATCGAACCTTTAAATATTGTAGAGGTGTACGGTTGTCCAAGAGCCATATATGCATATGTTATGGTTAGAAGAACAAACAGTGCAGTGAAACCGGACCAGACTTGGGGTCAGTTACATTGTAATTGGAATTGTAACGCCAATTCCAGAATTGGAATTGGTGTTGTTTTTAAAAGTAATTGGAATTAATGAAAATGTAATTGGTATTTTCAATTACTTTTTCAATTACATATGTAACTTTGTAACTAAAATCATTCGCTACATATAATCAATAAAATATTATATGTTGCGTATATCATATTGTTGCCATTATGTACGAAATAGATGTTATTTTTTGGTGTTGATTATGTCTATGGTTGCTCGATCTGTTCACATACTTTTATTTCGATATCGAATTGATAATTGGAATTGACATTTGTAATTGGTGTGTAATTGGAATTGATATAATGTAATTGACCCCAAATTTGAACTAGACTGCGTGAGAGATATGTCACTGTGTTCTGTTGTGCCTTTTCCAGGTGCGCAGAACACATGCAGATGCCCGGACCGCTTCAACATATGCTCGAGGTAAATGTCACGTGATATGTTTGTCTCTCGATTCTGACGTGTACATCTTCATATTGTCAGTATTTTCTGTTTAAAATGTTATGTTTAACATAACTTTATGATAAAAACGATCATACTAAGAGGATTTTAGATTTTTTCTGACACAAACTAATTTTTGCTGTTACATACAAGGTCCTGTGCGATGTGTTAGCAGTGTAAGTGCGTGCAAGAAGTTATGTATATTTTTTAGAACGTTCACAAAACATTGATACTATGTTGTAACATTATCACTTAATATAAAATGCAAGTAATTTAGATTACTTACTCAACGTTTCGACTGCCATCGGCAGCTTTCATCAGGAATTATGGGACGCGGCTAGTTCTTCACCTGCTCGGTAGTTGTCTTGGCAAGCAGGCCGTCCTATACGATTGCCTATATCCCTCTCGTCTCGATTCATGACAGGAGTTGCCTTTTGGATCCATATGGCCTCTTTGATCTTGCGTTTCTGTTAAGGTCTCTATCAATCACATTTGCCCCCTCCCTGATGGTGCGATTGTTCCTGTCTGGATGGTCTGTAATTGCAGATTTATGCTCCACGCCGCTGACTATCTCTCTCTCTCTCTCTCTCTCTCTCTCTCTCTCTCCCTCTCCCTCTCCCTCTCCCTCTCCCTCTCCCTCTCCCTCTCCCTCTCCCTCTCTCTCTCTCTCTCTCTCTCTCTCTCTCTCTCTCTCTCTCTCTCTCTCTTCTGTTCCCTGGTAAATCGTCTGGTTGTGATGTTATCAACCTCCTTCTTGTGTTCTTCGAGTCTGGTTCCAAATGTTCTCTCTGTTTCGTCGATGTACGTGTGGTTACAACACTTACTAGGGATTTGGTATACACAGTCTGTCTTTTTACTATCTTCCATTTTGTCCTTTGGATGCACAAGTAATCTCCTGCTGTTTTGTTGAGGTCTCACAGATGTGGCGATCTCATGATGTTTTAAAATCTGCTGTACAGGTTCTGTTACTCCTTTGACATACGGGAAAGTGACCATACCTGTTAATTTCTCTGTGTTCTTATCGTTCTTTTCTCTGTTTTTTCTTCTGAATATGTTGTTCTTTTATCTTCTTTATGGTCCAACTTGGGTACTCAAATTTTTTTAGTGCCTTGGTGATGTGCTCCGCCTCTTTCTCTCTGTCCTCTGATACGATGTTCTGATGACCTCCAGTTTCTGATGCAACGGTTTGCATGTTATTGGTACTGTGAGAATATCTTGCTTTTCCAGCCATTCTCTACGTACGATAGCTAAAAGTAATAGACACGTTTTTTCTCTCAAAAACTGGGTACCCGCCCCATTTCAAGGTGTGGATTCGTGGTTGTCTCTAGCCACCGACTGAAAGAGCTTACACAACCATGTCTAACAAGTATAGAGCGTCTTGTTTATGGGTAGTGATATGGTTAAATCAAGGCAATTTGCTTACCAGAAGATGGCACTACTGTAGTAATATTCCAGTGCGGATGTACTCGCCAGGGGAGGTATGTGCGCGCAACGAACCATGACCACTATCAGCCGAGGCCAGGATGACACAGGCTAAAATATCTTGGGTAAACATCTCTGACGGGAGTGCTATAAAAGGAATGTTTGAATAGAACGGTGACCTGGTTGAGTCCGGACCGGAGCACACATTAGGGACTAAATAAGATCAACAGCCAGAAAAGAGTAAACCTACAAACGTGAAATATAATATGTGTTTATGTAGTAGCTCTCCCTGATTCCCGAGCACAATAATAAACATTGAACCAATGTTCCTGTACATTCGCGTAATCTTATTTGTTCAGATGCCGTCTGTGCAGTTAAAACGTCCGGGTGATTCCCCAGGAGTTCTGAACGAAAACAATATACCTAGCACTAGTACAGGTAGCAACAATACACCTAGCACTAGTACAGGTAGCAACAATACACCTAGCACTAGTACAGGTAGCAACAATACACCTAGCACTAGGTGTATTGTTGGACTCTCGATAAGCCAATGGCTTCCTTGTCCACTAGCCATCTGGAACTTGTTGTTCGAGATGGCAATCTTGTTAAATCTTGTTAAATCTTGTTAAATCTTGTTAAATCTTGTTAAATCTTGTTAAATCTTGTTAAATCTTGTTAAATACAAGACATCAGTACTGTATATGTGGTATTACACGGTTCACCTATTTACTGGATGCTCGTGGTCGTTATTCACAACGGCCGCACCGTTGATCGGATCTGAGCGGGTCACTGCCTTGCCAGCGTTGTTTACTATGTCATTCCTTGTGACGACTCTCGACCGAGCGAGTCGTACAGCAATGGCGCTATACAGCCCTTCTCCACACCCCGCCAAGGCGGGCTTTCTACTCCGATGGATCCTACTGTTGCTGGCCACTGCACCGAGTCTAGGTAGGTCGATTATACAGATTGGTTTGTGTGACTGACTTTACTACATATGCTCGGCATCGTCTTCGATTTGTTAACCCAGAATAACCCAGTAAACGCAGTGACTGAACCAGACCTTGGGCGGAAGTACTCGGTACTCGTGTACTCCAGTACATTTTGAAGTATTCGTACTTGTACTCATATAACTTATAGGTCATGTACTCGTACTCGAACTCAATGTACTCAGATTTTACGAGTATATTACGAGTACATCTGAATACTTTCTCAATATATGCTGTAAACATTTATTTATTTGTAGTTAACAAAATTAAACTTTCCTGAAGTATTTGAATGTTCAAATAATTTTTTTTAATACTTTGTTATTTCTTATTGATTACCCCCTTACCATCCCTACACATAGTACACCCCCATTGTCCAATAACCATGACTATGATACCCAAAAAGGCAACAGGCAGCATATTTTCCCAGTCAGAAACACCCTGTTAAGCAAACAATTGTAGGCTACCAGTTTGTTCATAAAGGGCCATCCATTAGTTGACCCATCAGTTAGCCATGAAATGCCTTTGATGTAGTCAGGAGACCATGCCACTTGGCACTAGTTGATAGTGCTAACTGCTAAGAACTGCCAGCTGAGTCTTCCAGCAGTCTGGCTACAAAGTACAAAGGGGATTTGAGCCTGATGTATTGGCATGTGCTAACCGTCCCAATACCCAGTAGTCTAAGATCAGAAGATATAAATTGCAAACTTCTAATACAAGTAGATTGCAAATTGCAACACTGCCTTTGTGCACCAAAGAAGACTAACTGAACTGATGTATCGCCATGTAGATTGGTCTTTTGTGGTCTTTATTCTAAACAAGGACAAACAAACTTTATTCAAATTGCCACACACCCCTTTGTTGCAATTTGGACAAATCTTCTCACCTCTACCCATTCAAATGATGTACATGTTTAGAGGAGTAATGTTTAGTCGCTGGTAGAATAACCACAACGATATTGGTTTAATTGGTATTATTATATATCAAAGCATGTGGTTTATTAATTGTTAACTCCAGTTAAGAAGGAACTCCAAGCAAAAACTGATTTTATGAGTCATACCATGTCTGTGTGTTTGTGAAATGGAGGGGTTTATAAAAGGTAACCGTATGTTTGAAGTTCCCATTTGTTCGTAGGGGTAGGTATTCGTTTTTCTTCAATTATAAATAATATATTATATATATATTGTGTTAAACCATAATTATATTATATGGGCCTATGTAAAAAGTATGTTACAACTATTGGAAATATTGTCCTAAAAGGAAAAAAGATACATGCAGCATGTCTCATGAAGCCATGATACATGGTAGTCTGTGTCTGGGGGAGCAGGGTAAGAGAAATGCTACACAAAGAAATGTAGCCAGTGTGTTGTCAGGTAACAAATCCTCCTGTTGGTTGCTTTGTTTTACTTGAAGTGAATGTTATTGTTGGTGAAATAAAGAAGTTTTTTACAGTTTTCCTCAACACAAAATATGATCAACTGTCATATTCACTTGTCGCTGAGTTATATAAATTATTTAGTTTAAAATGCGTTGTTATTTAATATTTATAAAATATGCACTCGTACTCGTACTCAGGTTTTAGCAATGCTCTCGTACTCGTACTCAGGTTTTAGCAATGCACTCGTACCCGTACTCAGGTTTTAGCAATGCACTCGTACTCGTACTCAGGTTTTAGCAATGCACTCGTACTCGTACTCAGGTTTTAGCAATGCACTCGTACTCGTACTCAGGTTTTAGCAATGCTCTCGTACTCGTACTCAGGTTTTAGCAATGCACTCGTACCCGTACTCAGGTTTTAGCAATGCACTCGTACTCGTACTCAGGTTTTAGCAATGCACTCGTACTCGTACTCAGGTTTTAGCAATGCACTCGTACTCGTACTCAGCTTTTGGCAGACACAACTGTGTAGAATTCAGAAAATATTCTATAAAATTTGTATAGAATATTCGGTAGATGTTTTTCATAGAACACTCTATAGGATTTTGCGGGCATAGCTGTATCATTTGTAGTTTCAATAGTTTCATATACAATATTCTGCTATGCTATGTAGAATTCTGGAACATTCTATAGATTTCGATAGAATGTTTATAGAATTCTATAGATGTTTTGTTAAGGGTTGACTTGGACTTGTAGGTCATTGACTTGAGACTTGACTTGTGACTTGCCAGTTTGTGACTTGCCAAAAAGTCTGGTGGCTCGAAACGTACGCAAGACGAGACCATGTTGATTGATAGGCTTTACCGAGAACAGTAATCATTAAGTACTTACTATGATTGGTTAATGTTGTGGCGGGACAGCGTCCGCCTAATCTTCCCGCTAAAATTTCCGCAGATAAACCACAACAATCATGATGGTTGGTGAGCCCTGCTTACTTGGGACTGGACTTGGAGGTCATTGGCTTGAGACTTGATCCAACTAATCAGTTACTTGAAACTTTACTTGATTTGCTAGCTTGTGACTTTCCAACATGACTGCGACTTAATGAGTGTATATTATATAGTTGTCTGCTTGTTTACGAGGATAGCCAGCCATGCTCAACCACGATACTGGTGTTGGATGTTCTAATTGGGGTAATTGTCACGGAAGGTCGCGTTGTGTCCATTCAGTGAGATCGTTAGTTGTTATTGTCATCCGTACCAAGACGGACAGACACGTCACAGTTTTAAGTTTTAAGGTCGCGTTGTGTCCATTCAGTGAGATCGTTAGTTGTTATTGTCATCCGTACCAAGACGGACAGAAATGTCACAGTTTTAAGTTTTAAGGTCGCGTTGTGTCCATTCAGTGAGATCGTTAGTTGTTATTGTCATCCGTACCAAGACGGACAGACATGTCACAGTTTTAAGTTTTAAGGTCGCGTTGTGTCCATTCAGTGAGATCGTTAGTTGTTATTGTCATCCGTACCAAGACGGACAGACACGTCACAGTTTTAAGTTTTAAGGTCGCGTTGTGTCCATTCAGTGAGATCGTTAGTTGTTATTGTCATCCGTACCAAGACGGACAGACACGTCACAGTTTTAAGGTCGCGTTGTGTCCATTCAGTGAGATCGTTAGTTGTTATTGTCATCCGTACCAAGACGGACAGACATGTCACAGTTTTAAGTTTTAAGGTCGCGTTGTGTCCGTTCAATGAGATCGTTAGTTGTTATTGTCATCCGTACCAAGACGGACAGACATGTCACAGTTTTAAGTTTTAAGGTCGCGTTGTATCCATTCAGTGAGATCGTTAGTTGTTATTGTCATCCGTACCAAGACGGACAGACATGTCACAGTTTTAAGTTTTAAGGTCGCGTTGTGTCCATTCAGTGAGATCGTTAGTTGTTATTGTCAACCGTACCAAGACGGACATACATGTCACAGTTTTAAGTTTTAAGGTCGCGTTGTATCCATTCAGTGAGATCGTTAGTTGTTATTGTCATCTGTACCAAGACGGACAGACATGTCACAGTTTTAAGTTTTAAGGTCGCGTTGTGTCCATTCAGTGAGATCGTTAGTTGTTATTGTCAACCAAGACGGACAGACATGTCACAGTTTTAAGTTTTAAGGTCGCGTTGTGTCCATTCAGTGAGATCGTTAGTTGTTATTGTCATCCGTACCAAGACGGACAGAAATGTCACAGTTTTAAGTTTTAAGGTCGCGTTGTGTCCATTCAGTGAGATCGTTAGTTGTTATTGTCATCCGTACCAAGACGGACAGACATGTCACAGTTTTAAGTTTTAAGGTCGCGTTGTGTCCATTCAGTGAGATCGTTAGTTGTTATTGTCATCCGTACCAAGACGGACAGACATGTCACAGTTTTAAGTTTTAAGGTCGCGTTGTGTCCAGAAGAAGAACCAGTCTGTTCTGACTCATTGTGGATCGATGCTCATCCTTGATCAGTTTGAACTTGGAAAACGACCTCTCTGCTACAGGGACTAGTCATCAAAGTTAGATGTATGCGAAGCATATATATATATATATATATATATATATATATATATATATATATATATATATATATATATATACATATATATACTTATATATATATATATATATATATATATACATATATATATATATATATATATATATATATATATATATATATATATATATATATATATATATATATATATATATATATATATATATATATATATATATGCACACACACAGACACACACACACACACACACACACACACACACAATTGGTGCTGTATCAGATCAAGAAATATATGTATATATATATATATATATATATATATGCACACACACACATACGCACGCACGCACGCACGCACGCACGCTCGCTCGCACGCACACACACACACACAATTGGTGCTGTATCAGGTCAAGAAATATATGCACACACACGCACACACACACACACACACACACACACACACACACACACACACACACACACACACACACACACACACACACACACACACACACACACACACACACACACACACACACACACACACACACACACACACAATTGGTGCTGTATCAGGTCAAGAAATATGTGTGTGTGTATATAGATATAAACATAATATATATATATATATATATATATATATATATATATATATATATATATATATATATATATATATATATATATATATATATATATATATATATATATATGTCGTGGAGTAAAAGTACACGTAAATGGATGTATGTAAACAGCGGGGACATACTGTCGTTTATGTGGAATGACAACGTAACTTAATTCATGTAATATGCTTTAGCATCATGGCTATTAGGACGATACTTGTTTGGGCTACGAGAGTATGCACGGCGGCTCGCGCATGCGCACCCGATAACGCTATAAAAGCGAGTGCGGCCATGATGCTGTCCTCTCTTTTTATTCGGAATTGCGTGGAGTGTACACGAGAAATCTTTGCTTTGCTTGAATTGTTGTAATTTTTGATTTGCGTATTATTGTGTAGTGATAGTTGATGTTAGTTTCGTCTTGTGCGTATATTGATTCAGTTTGGGTTTAATCTGAGTTCTTAAACAATTTGCCCACCCTCCCTCCCTTTGATGGATGGAATGGACGTTCTTCAGGATTGTCTAGTTTTAAACTACGTGGTCGGCGAACAGGGCAATGAAGGCGATTTGAGGTTAGACCTTTTATGGTAGAGAGTGTATTGGCCTAATTACTCGCTCACGCGTATGGATACACCAACCACGTGACCTAGAGCCTGCCTCTCTCGATTTCCAAGTTAGCTTGTGTCGTTGTGAGACCTTTGCGCTGCAAATATTTCCGAATTTCTATTGTTACTGATTAATCGTTATCGCTGAATTTGTTGATTTTATTGCAAGATCAGTTTTGTTGTTCGGTTTATTCCGCTCCGTTTGAAAAATCCCACCCTCCCTCCCTAATATTGGGTTAACAGTTGCTATCTAATAAATCAAGTTGTGCATTATGTATGGATACACTGTGAAACACTGAAGACAGAGAGGTAGTTCACAAAGTTTTTGATTTTTTTGGACGCTTTTCCCTGTTATAGTTTGGTACACGAGGTTTTGCATTAACGCTTTTCCCTCCACTAAGTTTTCGGTTGTGTACACAGGGTTTTTAGTGCGGGTACTTTTTACGAGTACATTTGTGTGGCTGTTTGGCCCTACCTCTCGGTCTGATGTGTTAGTAGTTATTGGTTGACTAATGTCTAGATATGTAAAACCTTTATACATTGTTGTTGTGTTACCATAATTTTCATTATGAATTTTTCACGAATGTTGGGTGATTAGGGCGGAGTGACCCCCACCCACATGGTAAAATAAACATATTAGCTTGTAGTGATTTATTTAGTAGTCATAATATTTTTACCATTGGTTGACACACTTATTACGATGTCGAGTTATATCTATTAGGTGTAATTAGCAGTCTGGGGCCGGCATGCTTGCTGTGGTTATTTTTCACTTGATTATTGATGTTTACACGATTATTATTAATAAAACTACATGTCATTAAGTTGGCCTACTTCAATCTATACCTGACTTGCGTTGTTGTTCTGCATAAAAAGTTAATATAAAAAAACTATCAATAAGATAAGACTTGAGATTTTCAGACTGGTTTTTTTTATACGGTTCCTTTGTGCGTTTTCGCTGTTGCATAACTGTGCAGTGATCTAAGAGTTAGCAGTGTCGTTGGTTGCAACATAAAATGTTTCTTCATAACGTTGGCCCTGTTGACCCGGACAACCGCTGAGAGCCGGTGAATGTTGTTGAAGAAATCGTTTGGGACGCACATTGACAAAATTCTGGTTCAGCAGTTTATTTCTGGTAGGCATGCTTCATATATTCACCGCTGCAGTTCGCTTGAACATTCACCCAAACAAACGAAGTTAAACAGTATAGATTTAACAATGTGATTACTATTAACGAAATAACCACTCACCGAGCGGTGTATCTGTCATTCGCATACACAACAATAGATAAATGACCTGAGCGAGAGAACGAGGCAGCACACACCGCTCTCTCCGTTAGGTGAGTTAACAGTATTAATAATGGTAACTATGCTTTTGACTTCATACGTGTGTGATGTTTTCTTATTAGTGTTTACTTAATTTGCACACGGTCAATATATATATATATATATATATATATATATATATATATATATATATATATATATATATATATATATATATATATATATATATATATATATATATATATATATTATAATTGTAGATGTCTTTATTATCGTCAAAGTCGCTGTTGTCAATACCACTTTGTGTCAGAATTTTTTATGCTAAGATATTAACTGATGTCAGATTATTACGCGTTGACAATAATGTCAATTCCTCTCTGTATCGCTTCTTGTTGCACTGTTCCGCCAACTCAGAGCTGTCGGTGATGGAGTCTGTTCTCTTTCACAAGCTCCAGTATATTGTATAGTTGAAGAGAAGTTCCATGAGGTATCCATTCCCCTTGCTTACAGGCGACCCGCAACTATCGGTGATGGAGTCTGTTCTCTTTCACAAGCTCCAGTATATTGTTGAAGAGAAGTTCCATAAGGTATCCATTTCCTTGGCTTACAGGCGACCCGCAACTGTCGGTGATGGAGTCTGTTCTCTTTCACAAGCTCCAGTATATTGTTGAAGAGAAGTTCCATAAGGTATCCATTTCCTTGGCTTACAGGCGACCCGCAACTATCGGTGATGGAGTCTGTTCTCTTTCACAAGCTCCAGTATATTGTTGAAGAGAAGTTCCATAAGGTATCCATTTCCTTGGCTTACAGGCGACCCGCAACTGTCAGTGATGGAGTCGGTTCTCTTCCACGAGCTCCTCCACGTTGTACGAGTCGACCTCCCTGAAGACGACGGACTCGTCGACTTCCTCGTCCTCAGTGAACACAAACTCGGACTGGTTCCGGACCGTATCTACCAGATCACGGACGGTCGACATCCGCTCAACGTGACATCGTGTAACATCACGAGTATTCGATAGATTGGCACATCACAAGTGCAGGAACATCATGTAGAAATACAATCTTTCAAGTCATTCCGTACTACGAAGTCGTATTTTTGGTAATCAGTTATATTAGAAATGATGCATGAAACCATCGCATATTCGCAGCTTATATATATATATATATATATATATATATATATATATATATATATATATATATATATATATATATGTATATATATATATATGTATATATATATATATGTATATATATATATATATATATATATATATATAATTAAATATATAAAAATAATTAATTAATTAATAATAGTTAATGTAGAAGCAAAGTGTTCATTCCCTACTACAATGTCGACTTTTGGTTATCGGTTGTATTAAAAATTATACATCGAACCATCGCATATTCGCAGCTTAAATATAAATATACAGTGCATACCCCATCTCTGTATATATATATATATATATATATATATATATATATATATATATATATATATATATATATGTATATATATATATATATATATATATATATATATATATATATGTATATATATATATATATATATATATATATATATATATATATATATATATATATATATATATATATATATATATATATATATATATATATATATATATATATATATATATATATATATATATATATATATATATATATATATGGGTGGGTGGAAGGGTGATTGAATGAGTTAGTGAGTGATTGAGTGAATGAATGAATGAAAAGAAAGTAAACAGGAAGGTCGGGTAGAGGAGAAAGACATCAAAATACTGAGATAAAGGGTAAAGCAGGATCGAGTCAATACTTACGAGCATGGCAGAAACTAAGAAGATGTAAAGATTAATGAAAAATAGGTTGAACGGAAACAGACAGAAAGATTTAGAGTAAGTGAAGAATAGAAATAGAAGTAGGGAGGCGAAAAGCGAAACATTGGGAATGGAAAATTTAACTTCGATATCTACAATTGTGCGTTAATCACTTAGAGAAATGTCCTTCTACTTGTCAGGTGGCTGTTCACCCGACGGCGTCTGGGTGGGTCTACTTCCGAGGCGTATACACGGGCGACCAGAAACAGAAGCCAACAGGCGCCGTCAGATCCGACAACGGCCGTGAACTGAATGTCGAGTACAACATGTGGATGGAACAGTTGGACGGTGATGACGTGTACCTACAGATTCTGGACCACTTCGTTACGACCGGAGTATTAATCGCCTACGAAATCACTTTCGTCAAAAGAAATCAACACAAGCCTCAGTTTCAACAATCCGAATATCTGTTGAATGTTTCCGAGGCGACATCTCCCGTAGTAGAACTACTGCTCGTGAACGCGACAGATGTTGACCCGGATCAACATGTCAGATATACGATAGCGCACGACGCCGACGACCAGTTCCCGTTTGCGATCAACGCTACGACCGGTGCACTACGACTCGGTCGTGGGCTGGACCGTGAGGACACTGACCTGTACAGCTTCGACGTGGTCGCGACAGACAACGGTACACCAGAACGGCAGGCGACAACGTCCATATTGGTACACGTGTTAGACGTGAACGACAACGCACCAGAGTTTGATAACATCCCTGACACGGTCTCCGTCGAGGAATCTGTTAAGCCAGGATACGTTTTGTTGACCGTCGTAGCGACCGACCCCGACGAAGGACAAAACGGAGTCACCAACGTGGAACTGTCATCGTCTATGTATCTGTTTGTATTCAATGCATCCAGTGGTGAGCTGAGCACAGCTGTGTCGCTGAGGAACGAAACAGGTCGGCATGTTGCCCGAGACAACGGCAGCCCCCAGAAGTCCACAAAAAAGTCGTTCACGATAAACGTTGTGAACGACAACTTGTTCCCGCCACTGTTTGATAAAGTCAGATACACGTTTGAGATTTCTGAATCCGCTGAGGGGGGAACGAATGTAGGTCAAATATCTGCTGTTGATCGAGATGGCGAAATGGTTGAGTCGAGTTCGTCCACCAACAGGGAGTTGGGCTGCCGTTTGTTGTTGACCCACGCAGTGGTAACACCAGTAGTTGTATGAAATTTGACAGAGAATTTCACTCGAACTACACATTCAACAATTAACCGTGAGGACAAGCAAGTTAATCGACGCAGAATCAAACGCTGAGTTCCGATTCCACCTGGTGGCCTTGGACGGTGGCTCTCCTGTTCTGTCGTCAGCCGCCCTCGTTGTCGTCAAAGTGATGGACGTCAATGACAATCCACGTAAATTTGACGACGATTCTGTCTCCATACCTTTGCCTCGGTTAACTGTCTACACGGATCTACACGGCTCGTGCAACAGATGACGATGTGTCCGTACAACATTGTATGTATATGTATTACAAATGTACTTACAACCCTAACATTGTCATTGCTATATCAGTATTTTGATAGTGCTACAGAGAGCTCGGCTTAATTGTACCAGGGATAACAGGATCGGCCGTTTAGTAGAATCAAATATATTGGCTGAGACGGAATGATTGAGTCGCTTAAGTGAATCAGCCGCTTAATAGAATGAAATTGCTTTGACCCGCATTGATTCTATTAAGCATAGTCCAGTGCATAACAGTGTTCAATGTTCAAATATCGGATTTTGGGAGAGAACCAACATTCACGTAGAAACAAATTTTTTTTTATTCCTCTTTGAATACATTTATCGGCCTTATACTTCTTTACATTAATTGACATTCCTCACTTGGTATTTTCAAGGAATTGTTGTCCCAGCTATTTTTCTTCAACTACTAGTAGTAGTAATACAGCTTTTTTCAATTAGTTCGAGTAATACAGAAAGCACGAAGCGTGATTCGTTCGTGCTGGTCTTCAACTACGCTGTTAACCCGTCTTGCAGCAACGTTAACCTACACGCTGTCTGGAGGGAGCGACAGTGCAGTTGAAATTAATCCCGACACGGGTGATTTGCGTCTGGTCACTTCACTCATTGGCACGACAGTCGACACGCTCCACGTCACCGTGATGGCGTCAGATGGTCTGAGCTCGGCCGAGATGCAGTTGACAATCCGTGTGGTGGGCACGAACAGCCACGCCCCTGTCTTCGGTATGTCGCAATACTACATATAAGTGAACGAGTCTACGAGTCCGGGACATCGCCTGCTCCCTGTGACCGCTACAGACCTGGATAGTGTCTCGTTGACCTACAGCATCAGCGGCGGTAACACTGACAACATGTTCCGCGTGGAACCGCTCACAGCTAACGAACTTTGACAATTTCCAAGTGTTACTTGTAACATGCTGAAATGTTACATCCGGCTGTAATGTTAGCTAGTGACGTCCACGTAGCTGGTACGTTAGCTAGTGACGCCCATGTAGCTGTAACGTTAGCTCCATGTAGCTGTTAACTGGTGGTGTTCTTATTGAAGTTGCGTAACATTGTTGTATTTGTATCGCCAGGGACGTTGGTACTTCTGGGTGGACTTAACCGCGAGACCAGGTCGACGTATCTACTGCACATCGAGGTGTCAGACGGCGGAATCAACGGAGCGAACGCTCTCACCGCCGAGGCGACCGTCAATGTATCGGTGCTCGACACAAACGAGTTCTCTCCGACGTTTGTCGGCGGCCCCGTCTATCAAGTGATCGTATTGGAGGAACAGAAGAAATTCAACCTCACGGTACACGTCGCTAGGCTATGTGTGTTTTGAAATAAATCCGTAAAAGACTAGCAGCTGGAGTGTAGTTCAAATACAAATGCTTAAAATATTATTAAAATGCAAAAGCAAATGCAACCAGGCATGGCTGCATTTAAATGCAAAATACTATCATTTACAAATACGAAAACATTTGACATTGCTATTTAGAAATACATCTATAGACGACTAGCGTTTAAATGGTTACCAGGCCGTTTAAATACAAAAGTTTGGAATTGTTCAAATTGAACAGCATATGCGCCAACACATAATTGCATCTGAAAAGAATTATTTATGATTGATGCAAATTATACTGCGCTTACAAATACATTTGATATATTTTGTAAGGTTTTGTGTAGAAACATGAACAATACAGGAATTAATTTACGTTTTTACACAAAACCTTAAAAGGTATGTCAAACGTATTTGTAGACGCATTGGCTGAAACCATTCCCTGAAATAAATTATGAGTTGGTGAGTTTGTTACATTTTAATACGCATTCAGCAGTCAGATGCATTTGTTCCAAGTATAAAGACGTTCGATTCAGATACAATGCAATAGGAAACTTTCGTTTTTTATTCCAGGCTAATTATAATTTTTGCAGAGGCTTTTTCAATTAAACATACATTGTTGAAGACGTTTGAGGAACCGGCATACTCCGTCGGAATTTGTCACCGTGTTTATTAATGTGTTGTTGTTGTGTGATATCCCAGTGCGCTCCTTGTGACTTCAGGTGTCGGCCACAGACGGAGACGGTCACGCCATCGAGTATTCCTTCGTCAGTGGGACTCAAGGTGTGTTCGTCATCAATGCAGACACTGGTGTGATCGACATGAACGACACTTTGGACAGAGAAGAACAGTCTGAAGTCAGACTCGAGATACGGGCGACTGATGATGGTAATAGCATGTCTGTTGAAGTTCAGACCAAAGTGTTTTACTTAAGCTAATATTACAATGTGTCTACGGAATATCTGAGTATGTGTTTCTAGTTAGCCCAAGTCAATATCATATATTATATGGATATATTATACTATGATTAAAATATCGTTTCGGATGTGGTACTGATCTGTCTTATACGTTACTTATTTCTTGGCACACTGCGGCGTGTGATTGAGAAATGTGTTCCATTCATTTATCGTCCTCTGTGAAAATGAATAACTTCCGATATATAATCTACACTGTTCGATTTATTTATACGTCTTAGGTGAGCCACGTCGTGCTTCGTTCGCCGAGGTGTTTGTCATTATTAGTGACATCAACGACAACCGACCGATGTTCGCCTTCAGCGAATACCACATGACGATCAGCGAGGACGATGCTGGGGCCAAACTGCCGATAACGACGGTGCACGCAGACGACCCGGACACGGGCATCAACGCCGCCATTCGCTACACGATGTCCGACGATGCAGCGGCCCACTTCCGCATAGATGAGAAGAGTGGCTCGGTGTATGTCACAGGGCAAGTCAGTGCTAGTGACTACGTTCTCGTGATCACGGCCACCAACGGCGGACAGCCGGCCCTCAGCGCCACCATGCGGCTGTATGTGACGGTACTAGAGGGTACAGCAACAACACCAGCCACAACAACAACTACACCAACGACATCGTCGACCACTGACACGACTATCAAGAGTGGTGTCAGTCGTGTGTGTCACTACGCTGCAGTCGCTCGTGGTGTTACTGTTTGTTACATTCCTACACGACTAGTGTCTTCAGAGGACACGTCTATGTGGCTGTCACTTGAGCAGTGTATAGTGTGATTACGTCATGGTGACAAATGTGACGACAAGGCTATACATTAAACACTTTGATTTTTGCACAATACTACCACAGTTGTATAGGTTACTAATGCTTGATTGCATCCTTTCGATATATAAACTTTCTGCATAAAAGTTCAGGCGAGAAAATAGTCAGTCAGTATACTCATTTATAATGTGGCGTTTCTTTGCGCCATAATAATTTACAAAGAAAAGGGCGCGTCATTATTGGTAGTAAATAAATATCATGGCTTGTTGCGGGCGCGCGTTCATGTGTATATTGACAATGGAAATGTTACTTTTTTATAGAGCAACCATATTATGTTATATATTATTCTACTCTGTAATGTTAATGTAACGTCAATGGTTGGTTGTACTTATTATCTTATTAAATTAATTATATTAATATATTAATTATAACATATCATAGTTTATTTTGCAACGTTTTTCTGAGGGAATGCATGTGTATTATTCCATTGCATTTTGGTACTTGATTCTATGGAAACATCTGTAATGATGAGTACTGTGATGATGTGTTCCACTACTTTTTTATTTTGATTGTTTTTAATGTTTTCATCTAATGTCAGTGTAATGTAAGTTACACCATGACTGCAAATTACACGAATGTCTGGGCTTATATTAAACGGAGACCTTTTTGTCCCATCCATGTCGTGACGTATATATTTGTAAATGGAATTAAACGGTTGTCATATACAATGAGTGTTGTATTGTTGAACGCTTTGTCGATGTTTACAGAGCTACAACGTAAATTGTCAGGCTAACACAATTTGGGCATCGATATAATACAAAACATGCCTTCCAATTTGTTCGAATTCCACATGACTTTACCACATGACAATTTGGGTAGGATCTTTTCCTGGATGTCAACGACTGTCAACATTAGAATGACTCCACTGAACATTAAGTCCGAGTCAAAAACAGACCATCACGTAGTAGTCTTGTAGAGACAGCCTGATATAGTGTTAATATAGCTTGATGGAGTTACGTTAAACATATTCACATACATGCACGCATGATAACTATCAACACACCACCGCTCCACAGACAGTTCAGCAATATGCCCACCTCGCGATTACGAACACTTTCGACTATGTATGAGTTTTTTTCCGCGGTTTCATCTTGCAAGATGATTATGTACAGCAAATTAGCAAATGTGTTTATCAGAAATCACCTACAACATTTAGGTGTGACTTCGCACGGTCCTGCAGTAATCTCGGACACGGCGTTATACTGACGCTGCAGCGTGACGTGACCTTTGACTGACGACCCTGTAATACACTGGGAACACCTAGGGCGTTATTGTCACCCTAATGTGACCTGCATTAATCCGGGACCCCGAATTAAAGGAAAAGACGAAGAACAACACCAACACGGAGAAGGACTTGAAGTAGAGAGAAATCAACTGGGCTGGAGTTCTATGAGGATGACAGAGAACATAGCTAGAGATCGTACGAAATGGCTCAATGCACCAACGAAGAAGAAAAGTAGTAGTAAAGAATGTGTAACCTGTAGCTGACCCCCTTCAGAGACGGATTGTTCGTCCATTTTCGTTACCAAGATGCCATCACATGCCATCACACCACGGTGCCATGCTTATGCTGAGATGATAGGTGTTGTTGTACGAACGCACAAAATCATGTAGCGTGTTGATGTACCACACCGTCTGATGTTTCGTAAAGTACCTCCATATACGCGACTGAACCGTTCGACGATGCTCGCCTTTGTCTCCTCGTCAAGAAACGACCGACTCCGTGCTCCTTCAACAACGCTTGCAAAGCTCGGTTGAGGAATTCCAGTCCTTTGTCGGTTTTCAACGTCATAGGCACGATACCCGTCAACAGGTCTTTAAACTCTTTCACTAGCGACGACGCCGATTTATTCTTCAGCAGGGTACACCACGCCTACTTCGAAAAGACGTCGGTCACGGCTGTAGGTGCGAATCTTTCGGTAGATAGTCCATACGCGCGCGACGGTGCACAGCACGCCGCACACGCAACAATATCACGTCCATGATACACTGCTGCGTCGTTGCGATGTGTGCGACTCTTTCGTTCTTCGGGTCGACGTGACTGCTCCGCTAGCTGCGTGTACTGCCACCGAGCGGGGTTGCCGACCAGATCGTTCGGTACGTTGAATCGCTTGAGGTGTCACGCGAATGGCTGCCACCCGTCGGCACAGGCTTCTTTCTTTTTCCCAGAACATCGTTCACTAGGTCTACCGTGTTGCTTCCGGTCACAGCCATGCCGTCGCACACAAATACGCTTTGATCGTTCCATTCCGTCTTGGGGTCGGCTTTAAGTCTTTCTACCAATCGCAGGGTTTTCTCAGGGTTTTCAGAACGCTGTTGGCGATATCGGCTTCTACACGATCTACAGCTGCCGACCCCACCGCTTCTGTTTCCGCTGCTTCTCCCACGGCACGTACTTTTGGCGTCGCCCCGTCGTTCACCACGGTCACTCGTGTCGGTTGTTACGCGCGTTTATCGTACATGTCGTTGTAGCGACTCAAGAGCCGATGGTACAGCGTTTCCTTATGCCGGTCTTGCAAATTCGTTCGAGTGATGATCGCTTTCATCGTCGAGATTTCGCATGATGTTTCCGAACGTATATGTAGGCGGTTGCGGTCGGAAGGTCTCCAACAGCCGCGGGTCCACCAAGGGAATTTTCCTGGTGTGCTCCATCTACTGTAGCAACTTGTGGAGCAACGGGAGAAGTCGCTGCCAGCGTTGGCAATGATGGCTTTCGTCAATTTCGCGTTTTTGTTTCTCGCCAGCATCTGCATACACAACACGTATCTTTTTACGCTCTCCTACATCTCGTAAATGCCGCCTCGTGTGCGTCGACTGTTCTTTTATGTCCTCGGCAGGAAGACGTACTGAACGGCGTCGTCCGGAAAGATGGTCGTGCGCAGTCGCAGGTCTTCCCGTCAACAGATAGCCGTAACGAACCGACGTCGCGTCTTTGAACCACTCTTGCACGAATTTTACGCGACCCGGATACATCTATCTGGCCAGGTGCATTATCTGCGACGCGTCACGCGGGTTCTTGACCAGTACCATGTATTGCGCATTCAGACTGATGGCGCGACTCTCATTTTTTTAGAACAGGCTCTGCACGAGACAGAGGACGGACGTGTTGGCGTGATGACTCTTTTTAGTGAACAAGGTCGTGATCCTACCGTCCGTTTCCGCCATGAGGTCGTCTATGATCACCACGTTCTTCGTATTTTGGTCGAACAACGGTGCGTTCGGTAGGCCTTCTTCGAAGTTCAAGTTTGCTACTGTTTCTGTAAGCGTCGCGTACATGGGTTGCCATTCCCGTAACACCATGTCAGTTTTTCGGGTGGCGAGTCTATCATCTAGGACGCATAGCGTAGTAATCGCGTAACGAAAGTGGTCTTACCGCACCCCGTCGGACCGGCAACGATGCAGGTGAACGGATGTTTCCACCGCGTGTCCATTTCGTCGACTGAACACGCCCACCGGTTCTACCCAGAACACAAAATTTAACCTCATTGTTTTGACCTAATTAATTTGACATTTTACCTAATTAATTTAACCTTTTACCTAATTAATTTAACTTTAGATCTAATTACTTTGACCGTTGATCTAATTAATATGACCCTTTGACCTAATTAATTTGACATTTGATGATCCTTTGATGTTCTTAAGACGCTTGACCAAAACTATTAACACGGTGCCAAGACGATCTTCACCGCGGAACAATGCATTCACATTCAACACGATTATACCTCTGAAATACGATACTTGTTGATTGAATTAAAATTAATTGTTAATTTTATTTTAAGTGAAGAATTTGGGAGGTTAATTTAATTTAATTTAATTTACCTGAGAAATGTGTGAGGTTAATTTAATTTAATTAATTTGAGAATTTCTGAGTTCATTGTAATTTAATTAAATAACTGTAAGTTAACTGCCCCATGCTTGGTGCGTGCGGGTGTGTGTGTGTGTGTGTGCGTGCGTGCGTGCGTGCGTGCGTGCGTGCGTGCGTACGTGTGTTTGTGTGTGTGTATGCGTTCGTGCGTGCGTGCGTGCTTGCTTGCTTGCGTGCGTGCGTGTGTGTGTGTGTGTGTGTGTGCGTGCGTTCGTGCGTGCGTGCGTTCGTGCGTGCGTGCGTGTGTGTGTGTGTGGGGGGGAGACTCTGGTACGACTGTACTCCTTGTACCATGGTTAATCCGGCATTGGTGGCTTGAAGGATGCATGTCCTAGTTGGAACTACTCTACGTGTAGCGATGTTACTTGTTGCTTTTCCGCGTATAGCTGTTCTACTTGCAGCTGTTCTACTTGCACCTGTTTTATGTGTAGCTGTTCTACTTTTAGCAGTTCGACCTACTTGTAGCTCTCCAGATGGCATAAAAAGCGGCTATCCTCGTCTCGATAAAAAACCAGGTGTTGCATTTTTATGCAGGCAACCAATGGTTGGTGAAACGTCTTTGGAAGGTCGCCGCCGCCGCCGCCGCCGCCGCCGCCCCGCTTGGTCTGCGAGTACTACTGGCAGCCACTTCCTCCTCACCACCAGCTACCCAGACACGGCACGCAAGAGGAGGTATATATATACATAACCTCGATAGCCGATGATCGTCGTACAATATCGAGATGGCGCCTTCTCTCTACGCTCACCCGTCTGCGCCAGCTACGACTGGAACAACGAACATGTGGTGCTGTGGTCGCTGACGCTCACGCAGAGAGACACTGCAGTGTTGATTAAAAACGCGGGTATAGAGTATGTTCAATGCTATCCATACAGGCGTGGTGTGAAAAATGTAATGGCATCTCGCTAACGGAACTGAACGAACAATCCGTCTCTGAAGGTGGTCAATTACAGGTTACACTTCACCACTACTCTTCCTCTTCGTTGGTGCAATAGGCCACCTAGTAACGTCCAACATTTCTTGCGATATCTCGCTATGTTCTATGTCATCCTCCGAGAACTCCAGCCCAGATGAGTTCTCTCTACTTCAAGTCCTTCTCCGTGTTGGTGTTGGTCTTCCTTTTTCCTTTTCTTCAGGGACCTGGGTTAATGCAGGTCACACTAGGGCGACAATAATTCTCTAGGGGTTCCGAGTGTATAGCAGGGTCGCCAGTCAAAGGTCACATCACGATGCAGCGAGCGCGATCTTCTGTGGTCGATATAACGCCGTGTCCGAGACTACTGGGGGACTGTGCAAAGTCACATCTAAACGTTGTAGGTGATTTCTGGTAAACGCATTTGCTAATTTGCTCTATATAATCATCTTGCAAAATGAAACCTCCGACATAAGATCATACATAGTCGAAAGTGTTCTTAATCGCGAGGTGGCCATAATGCTGAACTGTCTGTGGAGCGGTGGTGTGTTGATATTTATCATGTGTGCGTGCTCGCGTGAGTGCGTGCGTGCGTGCGTGCGTGCGTGCGTGCATGTGAACATGTTTAACGTAACTCAATCAAGCTATATTGACACTATATCAGGCTGTATCTGCAAGACTCCTATGTGGTGGTCTGTTTTGACTAGGGCCAGAACGTATCGCGATACACACCACACGGTACGATACCTCACCTCATCTCACCTATCCTATTCGGGCCCAGTGGCCCATAAGGCCGAAGTGCATCTCCTCCAGCTCGCTCTGTCAGCTGCTACACGTCTGGCTTCATTCCAGCTGTTCCACCCCAGTATGCGTATTTCATTTTCAATAGTTGATCGCCACGTTGTCTTTGGTCGACCAACCTTTCTTCTACCTTCAGGCGTCCAGGTCAATGCCGTCTCACATTTGCTGTTCTTGTCCATTCGTAGGATATGTCCTACCCACTTCCATCTTCTTAACTTGACCTCAGTGAATATCTCAATTTGATACAATGTATGGCCATCGAATTTGTAGGATTCGTCTTAAGCACTTGAAAAAAATTTATCTAACTTTCTGTTTTCTCCTTCGTTAATTTTCCATGTTTCACTTCTATACAACAACACTGGTTTAACAAGTGTGTAAAAAGCCTCAATTTAGATCTCAATGTGTATATATTTGAAATCCATATTTGCTTTAGTTTCTTGAAGGATACCCTAGCTTTACGAATTCTGTTAACAATCTCATCACCGCCTCCTCCTTGCTTGCTAAAGTTAGCTCCCAGGTAGTTATACTTGTCCACTTCCTTTAGCTCTTGATCATCGATTAGTATTCTGTTTTCGCACTTGCTGTTTATCCTCAATATTTGAGTTTTCTTTTTATTTATTCTTAGTCCTGTCCTTGCTGCAAATTGATACAGTTGTCTTGTCTTTATTTGGATGTGTGTGTAGCATGATGACATGAGTGCTATGTCCAGGTCCTCTAGTTTTGACGTGAAGTTCCATCTTATCCCTGTTTTATTTCCTGCTGTTGTGTTTCTCATTATCCTGTCCACTACTATCAAGAAGATAAATCCAGACATTACATCTCCTTGTTTAACTCCAGTTTTGACATTGAACCACTCAGATTCCTCACCTTCGTCTAACACTGCACATTCATCTTCGTATAACATATGTACCATGTGGATTATCTTGCATGGAATTCCATACCTCTCCATAATTTTCTACAGATTATCTCGGTGCACTGAGTCAAATGCTTTTTCAAAGTCCACCACACGGTACGATACACGATACACAATATCCGTATCACGGTACACTACGATATGCGATAGCGGTAGGCAAAACATTATTCGCGTAACTTTTGTGAAGCGATAAACGTTCAATGCGAAACACACCTGCCTGTGTATCGATAAAATAGCGAAAGATAACATGCAGCACGTTTCCCACATGTGTACCTAACTATAATCTATGTAAAATCTTTACACTATTATTTTTTTACAATGCGCGCGTGTAATTTGGACGTCATGTGAGTGACGATGTGACGTCTGCTAAAGCATTGCGTTGTCCATGTCATAAATAATCATGTGTTTTATTGTTGTATCATTCTAGTCAGTGTAGTCTGTATCACGATATGTATCGTTTCGTGATCGATATATCGCGATACGTATCGTAACGTGAAGTAGTGTATCGTTCCGGACCTAGTTTTAACTAGAACTTAATGTTCTGTGGAGTCTTCGGAAAATATTGTCCCAATTTGTTGACACGTTTGCATACCAGTAGAAGGTCCACTACAGTGTAAGCTCAGACACATTCTAATTGTGCGTGTGTGTGTGTGTGTGTGTGTGTGTGTGCGTGCGTGCGTGCGTGCGTGCGTGCGTGCGTGTGTGTGTGTGTGTGTGTGTGTGTGTGTGTGTGTGTGTGTGTGTGTGTGTGTATAGTCAATTAAAATATTGCAAACATGACGATTACTACGCTAAATTAAACAAGACTCAATATACTGATAGTAGTTGACATCCCGGAAAATGTCTAGCACAAATTGTCGTGTGATAAAGTCATGTGGAATTCGAATACATTGGAAGGCATGTTTTATATTATATCGATGCCCAATATTTGTGAGCCTGATAATGTACTATGTAGCTATGTAAACATCGACAAAGTGTTCAACAATACAACAGTCATTTTGTATGTTTAATCATTTCATTTACAAATATATACGTCACGACATAGATGGGACAAAAAGGTCTCCGTTTAATATAGGCCCACACCATAGTGTAATTTACAGTCTTCGTCTAACTTACATTACACTGACATTAGATGAAACATTACACTTATAAGCAGGCAGGCATATCGGAATACATAATGCGCTTACAATTGTAGTAATGTTCCAACTTAACGATTATATTCTAGGATAAACAGCTACAATTGCTATACTCATGAATTTGTTGTCAATCGAATGGAATGAAAACTGTTTAGCGTAAATCAAAAAGCGTAGTGGAGCACATCATAATAGTACATTACAAATGTTTACATACAATTAAGTAACAAAAACGGAATAATACACATGCATTCCCTCAGAGAAATGTTACAAAAGGAACTATGATTTTTTATAACAAGTACAAACAAGCATTGACGTTACATTAATATTACAGAGTAGAATAGTATATAATATAATATGGTTGCTCTATAAACAAATTAATATTTCCATTACCAATACACACCTGAACGCGCGCCCGCATCATACGTTTTTGTAAATTATTATGGCGCAAAGAAACGCTTCTTTATAAATGAATATACTTTTAACTATTTTCTCACCTGAACTTTTATGCAGAAAGGTTATATCTCGAAAGGATGCAATCAAGCATTAGTAACCTATATAACTGTGGTAGTATTGTGCAAAATGAAAGTGTTCAATGTGTAGCCTTGTCGTCACATTTGTCACCATGTAAGTATACCATACACTACGCAAGTGACAGCCACATAGACGTGTCCTCTGAAGACACTAGTCGTGTAGGAATGCAACAAACATTAACAGCACGAGCGACTGCAGCGCGGCGTAGTGACACACACGACTGACACCACTCTTGATAGTCGTGTCAGTGGTCGACGATGTCGTTGGTGTAGTTGTTGTTGCAGCTGGTGTTGTTGCTGTACCCTCTAGTACCGTCACATACAGCCGCATGGTGGCGCTGAGGGCCGGCTGTCCGCCGTCGGTGGCCGTGATCACGAGAACGTAGTCACTAGCACTGACTTGCCCTGTGACATACACCGAGCCACTCTTCTCATCTATGCGGAAGTGGGCCGCTGCATCGTCGGACATCGTGTAGCGAATGACGGCGTTGATGCCCGTGTCCAGGTCGTCTGCGTGCACCGTCGTTATCGGCAGTTTGGCCCCAGCATCGTCCTCGCTGATCGTCAGGTTGTATTCACTGAAGGCGAACGTCGGTCGGTTGTCGTTGATGTCACTAATGGTGACAAACACCTCGGCGAACGAAGCACGACGTGGCTCACCTGCGACATGGATAAATAAATCGAACAGTGCAGATTGTATATCAGAAAGTATTCATTTTCACAGAGGACGATAAATGCATCGAACACATTTTTCAATCACACGCCACAGTGTGCCAGGAAATAAGTAATGTATCAGACAGATCAGTACCATATCCGAAACGATATTTTAATCATAGTGTAAAATATATGCCAGTTTTATTGAATTAGTTTTTAATAACTAATGGTATTAAGTCATTAGGAGATGTTTAATCGATATATTAAGCATAGATTAGCAACAGAAAAGCAGGTTTCGGATAGCTTGTAGATAAATCACCCAAGTGGATATTAACAAAATCCATATGGAGCCAAAGATTGATGATTATGTTTGAACGCTTCAGTCCTCCCTTGTGGAAGACGGGTGCCGCCCTGTAATCGTAACATTTTGCTAAATTGCTTTACTTCGGAGGTCAACGTAATTAAGGAATTGAGAGGGAGCCCTGGGAACCCCGGATTTGGCCCAGCTCCAAGATTTCAAAAGTTTAACTTGCAAACTGTGCAAGGAAGTGCTGGCAGATGTCACTGTCCAGCGGTTGAGACAGTGGGTGGATTTAACAAGTTGACCAATGGTAAAGCGTATTGGGTATTTAAGCAATCACAGCGCCTCTAGTGACAGCGTCTGATTTTGGGAAACTGATAGTACAAATACCCAAGAGGAGCATTTCCGTAGGGCGGGCAAGACTATTTTAAGTTCACACTGAGGTGTGAAGTCGTGCAGAATTTTAGGCATACAAATTGTCAATAAGGGTGGCCCTGGCGGGCCATACCTGCTTTAGCAATATATTTCAAAATTTCCGGTCAGAATTTACTTGTCAAATCTTATAGATTTGAAGAGTCTATATAAATTTTAGGTGATATTTACATTCATTCTTCTTTAGGGTTTACGGTGATATGTATCTTCTCTTTATTGTCAACCAGAGTGGTTATATTGGTACTATGTATATGGCCGTCTGATGTACACGATTAACATCGCTTCGAACCTGGACAACAATGCGTTGACTACACTTATGTAGTACTCTATGTACTCATTGGTAGAGAGAGTACAAATTCAGTTATAAAAGACGGACAATTACAAGACATCTACGTCTGTGAGAAATGCCTCCCGGGCCATTGTGTGCATATATCATATAATATATGATATTGATTTACGACTACATTGGAAACTGAACCATCGCATGGACTAATTCGAAACACATACTCAGATATTCCGTAGACACATTGTAATATTGGTTTAAGTAAAACACATGAACTAGAAGAGGACATGTTATTACCATCATCAGTCGCCCGTATCTCGAGTCTGACTTCAGACTGTTCTTCTCTGTCCAAAGTGTCGTTCATGTCGATCACACCAGTGTCTGCATTGATGACGAACACACCTTGAGTCCCACTGACGAAGGAATACTCGATGGCGTGACCGTCTCCGTCTGTGGCCGACACCTGCAGGCATAAGGAGTATGCCGGTTCCTCAAACGTTTAAAAAAATGTGTTTAATTGTAACAGTTTGTTTACGTTTATACAACAAACCTTGCAAAATATATCAAATATATTTGTAAGCGCAGTATAATTTGCATCAATCATAAATGTTTATTTTCAAACGCAATCATGTATTGGCGCATATATTGTTAAATTTAAAGAAATCCAAACATTTGCATTTAAACTGCCTGGTCACCATTTGAACTGCTAGTCGTTTATATATGTATTTCTAAGTAGCAGTATGAAATGTTTTCGTATTTGTAAATGATAGTCTTTTGCATTTAATTGCAGTCATGCCTGTTTGCATTTGCTTTTGTATTTTAATAATCTTTCAAGCATTTGAATTTGAACTCGAGTCCAGTTGCAAATCACAGAGGACAATCACTGAATGGAACAAATTATCTACAGGTTTATTCAAAACAGACGTAGCCTAGCGATGTGTACCGTGAGGTTGAATTTGTTCTGTTCCTCCAATACGATCACTTGATAGACGGGGCCGCCGACAAACGTCGGAGAGAACTCGTTTGTGTCGAGCACCGATACATTGACGGTCGCCTCGGCATTGAGAACGTTCGCTCCGTCGATTCCGCCGTCTGACACCTCGATGTGCAGTAGATACGCCGACCTGGTCTCGCGGTCAAGTCCACCCAGAAGTACCAACGTCCCTGGCGATACAAATACGACAATCTTACGCAATTTCAGTAACACCACCAGCTAACAGCTACATGGAGCTAACGTACCAGCTACATGGGCGTCACTAGCTAACGTACCAGCTACATGGACGTCACTAGCTAACATAACAGCCGGAGGTGACATTTCAGCATGTAAAGGTAACACTTGGAAATTGTCAAAGTTCATTACCTGTGAGCGGTTCCACGCGGAACATGTTGTCCGTGTTACCGCCGCTGATGCTGTAGGTCAACAAGACACTATCCAGGTCTGTAGCGGTCACAGGGAGCAGGGGTTGTCCCGGACTCGTAGACTCATTCACTTCTATGTAATATTGCGACAGACTGAAGACAGGGGCGTGGCTGTTCGTGTCCACCACACGGATTGTCAACTGCATCTCGGCCGAGCTCAGACCATCTGACGCCATCACGGTGACGTGGAGCGTGTCGACTGTCGTGCCACTGAGTGAAGTGACCAGATGCAAATCACCCGTGTCGGGGTTAATTTCAACTGCACTGTCGCTCCCTCCAGACAGCGTGTAGGTTAACGTTGCTGCAAGACGGGTTAACAGCGTAGTTAAAAACCAGTAAGAATGAATCACGCTACGTGCTTTCTGTATGTAAAATAGCTGGGACAACAATTCGTTGAAAATACCAATTGAGGAATATGAATTTATAACAATCTACAAAGAATTATAAGGTCGTCAAACGTATACAAAGAGGAATACAAAATTTTTTTTATACGTGAACGTTGTTTCTGTCCCAAAATCCGATGATTGAATATTGAACACTGTTATACAGTGGACTACGCTGAATGGAATCACCTCGGGCCAAAGCAATTTGATTCTATTAAGCGGCTGATTCTTTTAAGCGGCGCGTTTTGATACAGCTGGAATATGGAATGATTCCGTCCCAGCCAATATATTTGATTCTACTAAAGGGTCGATTCTGTTATCCGTGGTACAGTTAAGCCGAGCCGTCTGTAGCACTCAAAAATAATGTACTGATAACAATAGTGACAATGTTAGGGTTGTGAGTACATTTGTATAAAATAGTGCATATACATACAATGCTGTTCGGACACATCGTCATCTGTTGCACGAGCCGTGTAGATCCGTGTGTTCTGGACAGTTGACCGAGGCAAATATATGGAGACAGAATCTTCGTCAAATTTAGGTGGATTGTCATTGACGTCCACCACTTTGACGACAACGAGGACGGCTGACGACAGAGCAGGAGAGCCGCCGTCCAAGGCCACCAGGTGGAATCGGAACTCAGCGTTTAATTCTGCGTCGATAAATTTAGATGTTCTCACGGTTACTTGGTCGCCGACCATAGCTAGGGCGAAGAATGCGGCGTCCGTCGAGGAAAATACGAGAGAGTAGTTACTAATCGAACCGTTGACTCCGGCGTCAGTATCTAATGCTGTGGTTTGTAGGACCGCGGTGGCCATAGGACAATTCTCCGTCACAAACACGTTGAACGTGGCGGATGGGAACACTGGAGCATTATCGTTGACATCTGCGACCGTCACTTGTACAGTTGCTGTGCTTGTTCTCGGCCCAGTAGGTAGGCCACCATCGTCTGTTGCCAGTGCAAGGAATGTGTAGTTCGAATGAAGTTCTCTGTCAAGTTTCATATAAATACTGATGTTACCACTGCGTGGGTCAACAACAAACGGCAACCCAACTCCCGGTTGGTGGACCAACTCGTACTCAACCGATTCGCCATCTCGATCAACAGCAGATATTTTACCTATATTCGTTCCCCCCTCAGCGGACTCAGGAATCTCAAATGTGTATTTGGATGTACCGAACAGTGGTGGGAACAAGTTGTCATTCACCACGTTTATAGTGAGCGACTTGTTTGTGGACTTCTGGGGGCTGCCGTTGTCTCGGGCTCGGAAGGTCGCAACATGCCGACCTGTTTCCTTCCTCAGCGACACAGCTGTGCTCAGCTCACCACTGGATGCATTGAATGCAAACAGAGACGTAGATGATGACAGTTCCACGTTGCTGGCTCCGTTTTGTCCTTCGTCGGGGTCAGTAGCTAAAACGGTCAACAAAATATATCCTGGCTTAACCGACTGTTCGACGGAGACCGTGTCAGGGATATCATCAAATTCTGGTGCGTTGTCGTTCACATCTAACACGTGTACCAATATGGACGTGGTCGCCTGCCGTTCTGGAGTGCCGTTGTCTGTCGCGACCACGTCGAAGCTATACAGGTCAGTGTCCTCGCGGTCCAGCACACGACCGAGTCGTAGTGCACCGGTCGTAGCGTTGATCGCAAACGGGAACTGGTCCTCGGCGTCGTGCGCTATCGTATATCTGACATGTTGATCCGGGTCAACATCTGTCGCGTTCACGAGCAGTAGTTCTATTCCGGGAGATGTCGCCTCGGAAACATTCAACAGATATTCGGATTGTTGAAACTGAGGCTTGTGTTGATTTCCTTTGACGAAAGTGATTTCGTAGGCGATTGATACTCCGGCCGTAACGAAGTGGTCCAGAATCTGTAGGTACACGTCATCACCGTCCAACTGTTCCATCCACACGTTATACTCGACATTCAGTTCACGGCCGTTGTCGGATCTGACGGCGGCTGTTGGCTTCTGTTTCTGGTCGCCCGTGTATACGCCTCGGAAGTAGACCCACCCAGACGCCGTCGGGTGAACTGCCACCTGACAAGTAGAAGGACATTTCACTAAGTGATCCACTCGCAATATTCGTAGAGACTGAAGGTACAACTTTCCATTCCCAACGTTTCGTTTCCGCCTACCTCTCCTTCTCCCCTTCGCTTATTCTACGTATTTCATTATGTTTGCTTTCGTCCAATCTATTTTTTATTAATTCTTACATCCTCTACATTTCTGCCATGATCATGAGTAGTGATTAATTAATTAATTAATTAATTCATTCATTATATTTATATATATATATATATATATAATTATTTATATATATATATATATATATATATATATATATATATATATATATATATATATATATATATATATATATATATATAATTATATATATATATATAAATATATATATATGTGTGTGTATATATATATATATATATATATATATAAGCTGCGAATATGCGATGGTTTCAAGCACCATTTTTTGTATAACTGATTACCAAAAATACGACTTCGTAGTAGGGAATGACTTGAAAGATTTTGTTTCTACATGATGTACCTGTACTTGTGATGTGCCAATGTATCGAATACTCGTGATGTTACACGAAGTCACGTTGAGTGGGTGTCGACCGTCCGTGCTCTGGTAGATACGGTCCGGAACCAGTCCGAGTTTGTGTTCACTGAGGACGAGGAAGTCGACGAGTCCGTCGTCTTCAGGGAGGTCGACTCGTACAACGTGGAGGAGCTCGTGGAAGAGAACCGACTCCATCACCGACAGCTGCGGGTCGCCTGTAAGCAAAGGGAATGGATGGAACTTCTCTTCAACTATACACTATACTAGACAGCTCTGAGTTGCTGGAACATTGGCACAAGATGCGATACAGAGATGAGTTGACGTTATCGCCAACACGTAATAATCTAACAACATTTAACATCTTAACATACAAAATTTGTGACACAAAGCGGAATTGACGTCAACAGCGACTGTGACGATAGTAAAGACATATACAGTTATAATATAAATATTGTATAAACACTAATAAAAAAAAATCACACCCTTATGAAGTCAAAAATATTGTTATCATTAATAATACTGACAACTCACCTAAAGGATTAACATTTTCGAATGTCGCAGAGAAGTTAGAGAAGATGCCTTTAAGGGATGACGTCATTTGCCATCTTGCAACTTTGGTGGAGTTTGGTTGAATGTCCCCAAACGTGACGGTCAACGACGGTGATGCTCGTTTGTTCCCAAGTTGTGCTTCTATAATTTCAAACTTTATGAGCAAGCCTTTCTCGTTTTCTATTATCTCAGGTTGGCCGGATGTTATCCTCAGATTCCTCGCAATGCCGTATCCAGAGTTGCTCACGAGAACACCAAGGCTGAACGGTACCGTGGGCTCTACAACATCTATTAAAAAGAAGACGGAAACTAAATGGGGTGTTTTCTTAAATGGATCAAACAAAGTAATAATTGTTGACGGTGGTTCTCGCCCTGAAACTCAACTCTGAGCTTAACTAAACAACTCTGGAGCAAGACGCTAGAATAAGAATAACTAGCGCTACCAGTGGCCATTTGGGCCATAGGCCATTGAATTTGGCGAAACACAATTATTTGAATTATGCATATGAATATATGAATTATTTTATCGAATTTGGTCACTAGTATTTTCGTTGAAAAGTATGCAGAATACATTATACATTTGTTGTTGTCAGATGCCTTGGTGTACATTTAAACAATTTGGCTAAAGCAATTTGTATAAATTGGGGGTTGTAGTCAAAATGGCTAAACAGTTGACAACATCAGAGATAGCCCAGATTATGTTGTGACTGACACAAGATAACCGACAAGACAACATGCATGTGAAAGCTTGAATATCTGTGTGGATGGTTGCGAACGTTGATAATGATAAACCTCCAGGAGCAAGTAATACATGTTGTGGAGAAGTAACGTCAGTGTGCTGTTTCGGAGCCGTTTATGAAAAAGCGCATCAATGTAGTTGCAGTTTACCGACTGACACATGCAGCAGACATGATACTCAAGTACACCAGCTGACATAAAAGTCGACAATACAATTTTAGACAGAGTATATGTTACTAAGTTTTTAGGAATCTTAATAGATGATAAGCTCAATTGGAAGGAACATATTGGTATGATCAAATGTAAATTATCAAACACTAGTGCAGTTATATATAGGGTGAAATACTTACTAGACAACAATTCGTTTTTTATATTATATTGTTCACTATTTCTCCGGTATATATCATACCGCTGTGAAGCTTGGGGCAATACGTATAAAACATATATTAATGGTGTTTATATATTACAAAAAAGGTAGTCAGACTCATTTGTAATGAGAATTCATTATGTCATTCTAATAAACTATGTTGTGATATAGGCATTCTTAAGCTCTTTGATCTAATAAAATTAAGAAATTGTTTAAAGCCAACAATGAATTGTTGCCTGGTAATTGCTGTGCGGTATAAAATAGTTGGAAGTATACATGTGTAAATAGATTTAGTTATTCGTTTTTTACTAACAATATACTATAAATTTATGTTTACTATTAATATGTACATGTTATTTTGATATTGGGGGAAAGTGATTAATAAGTAATACACTTATACTTTCTCCCTTTCCATTTGAATTAAAGACATTTGATGCGTATGTGCATATGTTGTAAATTTCTATTTTCATTTGGAAATAAAGAACTGATTTGATTTGATTTGATTTGATTTGATTTGATTTGATTTAGACCCTTCACCCATACCTTTCGTCATAGGGTCGTCACTCTTGACAAACTTCTCGAGGAAGTAGTTGAGGTATAGACGTGGATCCGGTGTCACTGTGATAGTGTCTGGGAACAGCGGCACTGTGATGTTGTCTCCACCGACCGTGTAGTAGAGCGTGCCTGCGATGTCGTACTGGACGTCGTGGGTGGGGGCAGCCTCCGGGTACGGGATGATGAGCCATTCGGCTTTACCGGACTCTCCTACAGTCAGCACGCCATCGCCGTCGACACTTCCCATGCCTGACACGTCTGGCTGACCTGAAAGACGAACACGACGCTCATTGCAATACAACACAATACAATACAACACAATACAACACAATACAATACAATATAATACGCCTTTATTTTGACGAATCATAATTTACAGTAATTGCGATTACATGAAAAAATACTTTTTTAATATGCTTCGGGGTGACTCATATTAAGACCAGGTTAGGTTGCTCGCTTACGAACCACCCCTAACATTTAAATTATAACTTCAAAATAAAATGTTTAATGTGAATTGAGCATATGGAAATGTTTTTTTTCAGCACTAGTTACGAATTTAATGGGACTTAAATTTCACTGGTAAATTAGTTAATGTTGTAGTGTAAATCAGTCAGCAATGCATAAGAGATAAAAGTATATTCACAGTATTTCTGTTTGGAAATGTTATATTTAGGACAACGTGAAAAAAATTCGTTAATTGTCTGCAATGTCGTGGCCTTCACATAATGTAGGATACGTTGGCTGGTGGTGGCTTAAACTGTCGCTTAGTGTAAACCAGATACAAGAAAAAAAACTGAAAACATGTGTATTCGGGAAGAGACACTACAGGTCGTACGTCTTTGTACCTGATGCGGAGAACGTAAGGTACTGTATCACACGCAAGGGACTGTCGAACCGATTCTAATTTATGGATGTGATTCATAGACTCTAACAAACAATAGAGAATACTGCGGAAAATCCTAAACGTGTCATGGCGCGATCCCATGCGATCACGCCAACCAAGAACTGTACGGCTCCCTCCCACGGATTACCACCATCGCGAGACAACCTCGTCTTCGTCTGGCAGATCGTGTGAAGTAGCCAACAAGGTATTGCTCTGGAAGCCCGATGGCTTCCAGAGCAGTACCTTCTTTATGATATCGTACAGGAAAACACGAGACTCAGTGGACAAACTTGCGAAATGCAACGATGAACCGAAACCAAAAGAACGAAGTTATCATGCCACCACATTAAGTGGACGAGGTAAGTAAGTATGCTGTGGCATTACGGAGGAATTCACGGATTATCTATATCGTCGAACACATCAGTACAGATCTATTAGCCGTTAACATCTCTTTGACTCACGGCGGTATTCGTGTCATATATGCACAACCCCTTACCCAGACACTGCTGAACACACACACACACAAACACACACGCACACGCACACACATGCGCACGCGCGCCCGCGCGCGCACGCACGCACGCACGCACCCCCCCCCCCCCCACACACACACACGCACGCACGCAAGCACACACACACACCAGGCATGGGGCAAATAACGTACACATTTTATTAATTAAATGACAATTAAATTAAATTAACCTCGCATAGTCTCGCGAGCACCAATCCTTTAATACCGGCCCTCCAAATATTACTAAGCAGAAAAGAAGCGAACTAATGTTTTAACTGCGGGATGTTGGCTCAAGGACTAACCGATGGAAAACTTGTGCAGAGCGTCTTCTTTGCCGACATAGTCCCGTATGATGACGTCAACCCTGATGTTGGTCAGTCTGTGAGACTCGCCGTTGTCCAGTTCCAACGTGGCACGGAAGGCGTCTCGTGTGATGGCCAGTCGCTGCTGGATACGAATGCGCACCTTCGCACACACCCCGTTGTCACCCTCCTGAAGACAAAACACGTGGCAACTCAACTGTTGTTATATCACCTTTTAATATATCAAACCTTTTTCATAAATTGAAGCATACTTTCGGTGTTGCTCTTTAAATTCATGTACAAACAGTAAAACTGGTGCCAATAACAAAAATATGTTAACATGTTATACATACGAATATTAATTTTAACCACGGACATATACAACAAAAATATCCAGAGAGTACAAGGTTGGTTTCCTTTTTTAGTACAAGATAGTTCCATATACAGCACGTGCTAGAACCAACCAGGGGAGAAAGTGTACTAGATATAGTTTTGTCCTCGCAAAATGAATTCGTTAGACACTGTTAAAAATAGTTGAACGATTCGCTAGCAGTGATCATAATCAAATTCATGTTCGACTCTCGATAATCCAATGGTTTCCTTGTCCAATTAACATCTGGGATTTTGTTTTCTGCCGTGCATGGCTATCTTGTTAAATCTAGTTAACTCTAGATTATGATCTACATATCCAGCTGTACGTTCCGCAATGCCAATGTTCTGTTCTGCAGGAAGGTGACGCATTTGGGCGCAGCATTAGGAACACGATACTGTAGCCGTGTTGTGTTGTTGTTCACACATTTGCAGATGTGAATTGGTAGAACCATAACTGATCTCACAGGGAAACTTCTCAACATGTAGACCTCGACTCGAAAGATAGCCACTTACCTTGCCCGCTTGTTCATATGTGTTCAGCCCGTCATTGTACCAGTCAGACAGAGAGTCAAAACCCGCCTGAAAGAATGGACAATGCATCGTAAATAGTCGTTTGTTAACACGATGAATTCTCTGCTATAAATGTTTCGAAGTAACTCTCTGGACGCTTCTCTAGACAGTATAATGAGGTAGACACCAAAAATTTAATCATAATTATCGTAAATGTGTGGCCCCTACGTGCATTCTTGTGTTGACAAACAAGACGAGTGACTTTAAATTGTTCCCTTTATTTTTATAACGACCTTGTAGGAAATAACCCGGTTAATGCAACATTTCAACACACCTCTTTTGCGACTTTCGTGTCTTTCAATATTTGCTTCTGTAGTTCGCTGTATTTGGCGTAGCTGACGATAGAGGCGCCCTCTAGTTTGCCGAGCTTCCAGTTGTGTAGACTGCTGTTAATTCGCTGAATGAGCGAGTCGGCCATTGCTTGAGAGACACCCGTCGGCAGAGGATACTCGTGAATCGTGTCAAGTTCCTTCTGTGATATAAGTTGTCCCATCTCACTGTTGTCGTCGAACATGGGTTGTACTGCGATGTTCCACCAATCTCCAGCATTTACTTCATGCCTGTTCACCAAAACAGCGATACTTTGACATATTTCTATAGGGCTTATTCACATAAATGTTGTTTATACAATTAGTGTAACTGTATTGATTATATTAACAAAAACATAATTGTGAATTACAATTTGTATATTATCTCAAGATGGACTAGCACATTTATGACGCGCAATACTTCACACTTCTTCATACTATGTACTTGTAACAGTATTGCGTGTGTTGAATAAACTCTCAAACAAACAAAAGTGCTGCACGCACCAAGCCTCGTCGCCGACTACGATGTCTGCCAGTTCGTATGGGTTGGTGGCAGCGATTAGGCGCTCTGCGAGTTCCGGGGTCAGATCGTCTTGGTTCAATACGCTTCGTTTACGTCTTCTGCTTCCGCCGCCACCGCCTTTGCATTTCTTGTAGCTGTCTCTGCATCTGAACACAGAACAGTCGGTTGGTGTTCTAGGTCTTTAGCAGGTTACTTCGTAAGGTCGCACGTTTTATAACGTTATTATGCATTTTATATAGTAACGTATATTCTGGCTTTAGAAGAAGAAAAATGTGAATGTTTGATGCATAACTTTGACAACTTGGAGGTATTGAAAGAGAAATGCACGCACGTACTCACGCGTACGCGCAAGCACACACACGAACACACGCGCGCACACAACTCAAATTTGGAGGGACAGGGGACATACTTTAGTCAGTTATCCATGTGTCTATTTGTGTTTAGACAAACTGGTGTACATCCTGATAGGACGGCACTCACGGTTAGAATTATGATGGGTAATCGAATTATCGTGGTTCAAGTTAACGACGTTGTACTGTATAATATGCATGCACGCAAGCGCGCGCAGGCACACATGCACACACGCACGCACGTTTTTACACTGTTGTACTTACTTAAGTACCGATTTGATGAACTTGTAACATTTCCATATTGTATTGAGCGGGCCAACGATTGGAACCTCGATCGTAGCGAATGACTTGACGCATTTGATTCCACTCTTGACAGTTTTGAAGCAGTTCTTGCCGGCCTTGTAGCAGTTGATGAGCTCGTCACACGTGAGCGACTGGCTCACAGCTATTCCACCGTGACTACTGCCTACCGACACACAACCAACAGTGCGCTACGACTAAGGACACAGGTGAGCTTCGTGCAGCTCTAGGATAACCACGCCACCAGGTTTTACAACTCCTATGACAATATCCCGAGGATAATTGTACGCAGAAAGTATAGACAAAGGACAATATCCCCTCGACATTGCATAGCAAAAGACCAAATCATAAGCATGAAGTGTAGGCCATTCAGCTACTGTCGATCCCGGTAAGACAGATGTATTCTAAGCTATGTAACTGACATTGACATTATTTCAGGTACGACGTTGAAACTGATCCACCATCAGATGAAATCAAAGTCATTACATTAAAATTTGTAAATATGTGTGTTGATCATTCATCACACATATAAGTATATTGTTGCTATATTTTCCTGAAGGATATTTTTAAATGGATATTGTCCTACGGAATATTGTATGTTTATATAATTGAAACTGGTATGTTCTAATTTGTTAGAATATTACAACTAACTGAAAATAGTCATATCAACGAGAATACGAATGTTGAAGATATTAAATTACAAGCATATGCTTCATTGAGAGAAACACATTATATAATTTGTATACGTTGTTTGGGTATAATTATCGTTGAATGATGTTATATGGTAAAGTGGACAACATAACTAACTCGTAGCGTTTAACTAGACATAAACAGACAGGTTTGCTTTGGAATTGGTAAACGTACGGTTCGTTTATAGCGCTTACGTCATCGAACAACAACTACAATCCTAGTCTGGTTCTTTTAAACACTAATTCAACCAATATAGAATTTGGAAAGCAACTCGAAACCTTTCATTTGTATTCTGCTATCGCTGTCTATGCCAGGTAGTCTATCCGATGTATTTTGCTATCGTTGCCTATGCCAAGTAGCCTACACGACGTATCCTGCTACAGCTGTCTACACCAGGTAGTCTACCCGATGTATTCTGCTAGTGTTGCCTATGCCAAGTAGCCTACCCGATGTATCCTGCTATCGCTGCCTATGCCAGGTAGTCTACCTGGTGTATTCTGCTATCGCTCTCTACGCCAGGTAGTCTACCCGATGTATCCTGCGATCGCTTTCTGTGCTAGGTAATCTACACGATGTATACTGCTATAACTGCCTATGCCAAGTAATGTACCCGATGTATTCTGCTATTGCTGCCTATGCCAAGTAGCCTACCCGATGTATCTTGCTACCGCTGCCTATGTCAGGTTGTCTACCCGATGTATTCGGCTATCGCTGTTTACGCCAGGTAGTTTAACCGATGTATCCCGCTATCGCTGCCTGTGCTAGGTAGTCTACCCAATGTATTCTGATGTCGCTGCCTATACCAGGTAGCCTACCCAAATCCTGTACTTTGTTTAGAAGAGTGCACTGTACAATATCATTGAGACGTTACAATATCAGGGCCATAAGCTGACGCTCTATTTCTGTCGGGCCATTCTTTGAAGCATTTCGTGTATATGGATTTAAGGCGGGTTGAAAAAGAAGACTGGATAGATGGATTATGCAACAACGTATATACAAGAAAGCTTGCTATTAAATATTGAGGCATATTTAGTACAAAGTGTGTTAACTATGAGACGGTGCTACACTTTCCTGGAAAGGAACGTCTTACAAATTACAACGTAACGGAAATGTTAAACTTCGGCTCATTTTTGTTTTAATAATTGCTTACTTGGTCCTCCAGGGCCGCCTCCGCCGGAGTAGTAGATGTAGCCGCCACCGCCGCCGCCTCCTCCACCGCCGCCGCCGCCGCAGTTCGATCTCAGCGCATTATTGATAGGCACCGATAGTTTGTTATAACGAGCTCGGTCACAAACATACATGTAGGCCGCGTAGATCGCCATAGCCACACATGACAGACTACAACACAGAAGATTTTTTTATTATCGGGTATTAGGTGTGGTAAAAAAATTATGTGAAACATTCAAGACATTTGTTCAAACTTCCTTCAGCTAAGTTGTAAACACTGGAACTCAATTCATTAACAACGTTATTGTGGTTTGCGATTAAACTATATACAATCGTCATCTGTTGAAGATGTCTTTGAAAATTTAGTATCGATGTTTCCTAATATGCCACGTTGTTCGTGGACACTGCAACGTTGTATATTATCGCAGTAACAAAGGAGAAACGCACACGCGCAAGTCTCTAATTGTATAATAATTATTATCGTCATAATTTACAATGACATTGCATATGCATTATTTGCGTCACAGATATCTCCATTATCGATACACGTACGTGCTGCGCTTTGCAATGTCGCCCGGGTTGGTAGCGAGATACTGCGCCTTCTTGTGCTCGTCAATGATAACGTTGACAGGCACTTGGATTGTCGTATTCGCCTCGATGCTACCAACTTTCTCCAGCTCCTACAAGGGCCAAACATCGTAGCTCGAACAACAGTAACGTAGGTAGTAAGGTGCGCGGAATCACAACGAAGGAAAACTTGTCAATATGTTCATCATGTAAGTCAAGAGCAGTCTTCACGCACCACGCACGCACGCACGCACGCACGCACGCACGCACGCACGCACGCACGCACGCACGCACACACACGCGCGCGCACACGCACACACAAGTCACACACACGCACGCACGCACGCACGCACGCACGCACGCACGCACGCACGCACGCACGCACGCACGCACACACACACACACACACACACACACACACACACACACACACACTTAGCTTCGACAGAAATTACGGTGTCTAATTCGTGATAGTATTAGTTTGTTCTTTGTGCATATGAATGACATGCTAAGGCTAACTATTATATCATTATCCTCAGGGAAACTTATCGTCTCATCTAAATCGTGACACACACCATCTCCAAGTGCATGAATGGGTGACTGCCGACCGACGGTAGGTCGAACTTCACGTCTTCCGCTCGTATAAGGCCGTGGTTTGTCAGCTCGAAGTTGATGACAGGAACGAGTCCACGTTGAAGAACGTCCATGTCGAGCTCTCGTGGTTCTATCGTCACAACGGGCATCGGCACATTCGTTTCAAAGTCAGCCTCGAGAGTAATCTCATAGCGATCTTCAAACGTCACTCTCTTTACATCCCACCTAAAGCAACGTTACTTAGTTTGGTTAGTTTTCATTGCGTTTTTAATGATTTTCCAAATGGTCTCAAGATGGTATCAACGCAATAGTTCATGTTTGCTAAAAATTTCACTATACTACTTACGTTTTCATACTTGTAGAACTACTATGAACGCCGCTGCATTATTCTACGCAAAGCTTGTGACATGTGGTTTGGCCTTCTTGCCTCGAACATGACTTAACTGTCTTTAGTCTAGGCAATGCATATAAAACAGAACATAAATTAACGTGACTGAATCCATTATATTTCTCATGGTAGCGCTCTGTCAGGTGAACTGTGCTTCTACGTGACGGGTGTTGAAGCAAAGTAACCATGTAATCTACGTTACGTGACGGACGTTACCTATACGTGACGGCCGTCCTCTGCAGGAACACCGTCACTTTGTTGTCGGACGGCGTCGCCAGAATCACCCGAGTGTCTCCTATGTGCTTGTCTGCCCGACTGTAGAGACTGTAGTAGTCTTCGTTGATTCCAGTGAACACCACTACACCTGGTGTACGAACAACGAAACATTAAATCTTGTCTCACACTGGAGCATGTGAATATTTCACTAACCGATATTTCACTAACCAATATTTCACTAACCAATATTTCACTGACCAATATTTCACTAACCGATACCATGGCAATTTTTTTTTTACCACAGGCAGGTCTTAATGTGCTGGCAATACTACCGCTACTGCTAATGATAACAATAATAATATAAACATCGATACACTTGAATATTGTGATGGTTCAAAACTGTACATTATTGGTCGAACACACAGATCTAGCTGACATGGACACAACGCTTATACAGGTGATTAATTCCCATTGTGCGTTGGTTTTCCTGCGTCCACCATACCTGATGCGTTGGTGACCTCTGACACGGTGACGTCACGGAGACGACTCTTTAGTGTGATCGTCGCACCCTCTAACAATGGTTTTCCTGCAGCGAAATAAGTGAATTCGTCTTCGACTCGCACCGTCAGATCTAGCTTATCAGACGAAGCAAGAACAAATCTGAAACAACATTTAAAAAGTATATTACAGGACACTCTTACAACAATGTGTCAATTGTTTCGAACTTTTGCTTAAGAATAACCACAACGCGACTTACGTTCCTGTGTTCGTTTGTTCATACCTGTTATCAACTATTTCTGAGTAATCAGCGTCTTGTGGCTAAAGTCGTGCATGTTATGTTTCTTCTTTACCACATGAAATTAACACACTTGATCTAATATGTTTGTTCTTATTGGGAATGGAAAAGGTGAAGATTTTAATGAAGCAGCCATAACGGTGAAAGTCGGTTAATATATGTAAGTAAACCTGCTAACATCAGATTCGTCTTCAGTGATACCCGAAGTGGAATGGTATTTGTCGACAGCGGAGTCATTATCTATCTAAACACTGCTTACATGGTTGTCACTTGAGAACGGGCTAATAGATGAACCTATTTTAGATGAACATTGTTGGACTCTCGATAAGCCAATGGCTTCCTTGTCCACTTGCCATCTGGGCCTTTGGCTTGGATGGCATATCTTGTTAAATCTTGTTAAATCTTGTTAATACTAAACATTCACAGAAATATTCGTAATTTCATCATGAATTTGTTCAGATTTCTAGATAATTGTTCTATATACCAGACACACCTGAACGGAAGTGCGATGCTGGTCTCTAGTGAACGGATCACCATGGTGCCTTCACGCGTGCCTAGAGCGTCGCCTGGCAACGCCGTGACCGCCAGCACGAGCAGAGCGCTCTCTCCAGGCGCGAGCTTCATACTGTCAGAGTCACGACTTTGCTCCTTCGTTGCGAAAGACACTACCGACAACAACGGCTCGTCCTTCGGCAACTCCACGCGGACATTGCTCGCTGATCGCAACCCTTCGTTCGTCACGTTTACCTAACCGACAAGATAAATATTGAATGTTTGTTTTCATAGTTTAAACGTGCAATGCTTAACTTTGCTTGAAACCATTTTGATGCAAGTAGGAAAGAATGGCTCGAGCAACATTTACTTAGTATAACAGGTGGTGTACAATCTTAAATGTTTCTTGTGAAATGCCCGGTGTTCCGAACCTGAAACGTGTACTGTTTTCCTCTGAGTAACGTGGCCGAGACTCGGTCCGGAAAGTGTTTCAGCTTTGGCGTCATCTGCCGGAAATTGTAATGAATGGTCTCACGGTCTTTAGCGCCTTCCGAAGAAATCACGTCAAGTACAAAATATCCCCGAACAGAGTTGGGCACTGAAATAACGAGGAAAGCATAATGTAAACGTAGATTTTCACTCGTACAGCCCAATCTACAAGTAAGTCTATGTAAAACAAATGCTTCTATGAATTGCTAACTTGTATTTAGATATAATTGTTTTTTTAGTAGATTTTGCAATATTACTGATACATAAACTATATTTCCTTATATACAACCAAGATCAAGAATGCAATGACTATGACGACTGTGTGTAGAGAGCCGGAACAGCAACAAGATCGTAAGTGTATAGAGACTACACAGAAATACTTGACACAGATCATAGAACATTTCCAGTGCAACGATCGCCATGGACATTTTTTTTTTAACCTGATGACGAGAGTTGCACTCGCACATAATTGATCCTCCATCTACACTCACATGTCAAGGCAGATCAACCGGCAAGAAACAAACTAGTCAAAGGTGGTATGTACACATTTAACGGTACACAAACGCAATCCAATATGAGTAATACTATTTATTAGAATGTAATTGATAACGTGATTCTAGAAAACCATTTTAGCCCGTGTGAACTTCATACCTTCTATGCTGACATTGATGGACGTCGTAGCACCGCCGATTAATTGTGGTACGACCTGACAGTTGGTCGCACTCAGTTGGCAGCTTGTCATCAACGAGTGGGCGTTGGCTTTCATCGAGAATGGGACGTTTGTTTTCTGCGCAAGCACAAGTGAGTCATCTTACAAACACGTCTTTTCAGACATTGTAATAGCTACGTTTTAATTGTTTATTAGTACGATCTTTGTATCAGTCATATCAAAGAGAACAACCCTTTACAAAACCCCGAGGCATTGCATGCAGGACTTACGCAAATGTTTATGAAATTGTCAATTCTTCATGGGAACCCTATCAGCCATGTAGAATAGAAGGTGAATAGATAATTGACTTTTCTGACAAGTACGACAAAGAAAACGATAACGGAGACGAACATTAATAACTATATATACAGTCGATGTTGTCAAAATAATTAATTTTAATAACAGCGTTACCGCGTCCCACACAATATAGACACGTATTAGTTAGAATAGCAAAACTAAACAATAACGACACGCTGAACAGAAAGATAAACACAAAAATAATAACATCTTGAACAGAAAGTTGAAAAGAGTCGTATTTACTGATATCCGAGAAAGAAAGTTTGTTGAAAGATGCCACGTCGTTACATGATCCAGCAGGATCATATATAACATATATGATGATGCCATATAGAACGAATAAGACAAAGAGGAAACTGAGACCAAAACCGCTGACAAAATTTGCTGTTGAAACTTCGGACCTATGAAGACAAGAGAACATTCTCGCCTGTTGGCAAATTAATCTCTTCGTGTACCTACCTGAATGGTCAACGAAGAAAGCGGATCGACGCCGACGTTGGTTATGTCAACGGACACGCTGTATTGTCCCAAGTAGCCGGACAGGGAAATTGTTGATGACCGGACACGAATACCCAATACTGACCACTGCTGTCGGATCTCAAAACCGTCATCGGTGGGATGTCTTGCGTCCTGAAGGTCCCGGATATACTGATTATTAGTGGAATCCAAAACAACACGCTCAAGATCGCAAGTGAACAAGGAAGCCATTGGCTTATCGAAAGTCTAACAATAGTGTACCTATGTGTAAGTATATAACGATATAATGTGAACTATTGATTCGTTACACATTTAAGGCATTGAATCGAACATGTTGATTATTGTTAAAATTATATATTATATACAATATGCATGTGTTACCTGTTTAAGTAGGTTTGGTTTTTCGCAAACTTACTTTGAAATGAGAGTAGCAAAAAAATCGAATTGATTAAGCACCTTTAAGTAATGTTGAGCTTAGGCTGTTGTCAGCACTATTACATTGTTTTTTCTCACCACTTGGAAGAGGCCAGATTCCATAGATGACGGGTAAAATCGTTTGTAGAATATCTTCGATGAGCCAGTCGTGCGAACCTTTAGCGTTCTTGTACCAATCGCAGATTTTATTCTAGACAAAGAACATAACAATATTGACACCAATAAGAGTGGTCTGTGTTCACCTGGCCATTGAGTGCGGTTTGGAGCATTTGCATTATTTGCGAGAATTTCTTTGTTCATTCGTAATAAATAATTTTCATAAACCACATAGATAACACGTATATATTGTCGATCATAAGTAGATCGCTTACACTGCCGACGCCATGATCAGCAATGTTTATGCAACTCTTCAATATATATTTGTTTGATAAGGAAACACACGCATGCACACACGCACGAACGCACGCACACACATACACCATTCAAAGTCAAATAAAAAGTTTCGAAGAAACTAAAATCAGTAGTTTCGATTGCAAATATAATACGTCCAAACGACATCCAACTTTAAAACAAAAATCAAGAACACTTCTCTATTGGTGTACTGGAGCATTCTTAAAACGCAACTTTAAGCTAATTTATGGGAAGTGCTCAAAGGTTACATTGTCAGTTTTCTGAACAATTAGCTATTTAGTGTAAACAAGTCAAACGAGGAAGTACTTATATTATACACTCACATAATATTTACAGGTACACTGGCGTCCTCTAGCGGGCTGTGCGGCCAAAGGAACACCACTTTGCCGCTGATGAGAACTGATCGAGCTCTCACGAAGGGCCCGGTCGGCAGCGGGTCGACCTCAGCTCTGTATGATCGCCTCACGCGCACACGGAAGGTGGCGCTATGTTTCCCGAACGCATTCTGGGCCGTCACGACGAACGTGATTGGTTTACGACTTGCATACGACGTCCACGTGATCCCAGCATCGCGACTGGACAAAACACTGCCCGTCGGTCCAGAGGCTAGATCCCAGTTGATGGGATCAGTGCCCTGTGATATAGCATGTTGTTGATACGACGTGGGCGAGGTTTAGTATTAAGGCAGCAAAAATAAGCAAATCGTTTTCTTTCACTCAACTATTCTCGCTAATTGTTTTATTAATAACTCGTTGTACAAAACATTTCAGTTTATTTCAGAGGTGATAGATTTACGTATCTTTCCGCTGTTGAACGCTTGAGAGAGAGAGAGAGAATGTGTGTGTGTGTGTGTGTGTGTGTGTGTGTGTGTGTGTGCGTGCGTGCGTGCGTGCGTGCGTGCGTGCGTGCGTGCGTGCGTGCGTGCGTGCGTGTTCTGTAGTATGAGTTGCAGTGGGGCTGTGGTGTGGTGGTGTGGAGTGGTGTGTGGTGTGTAAGGTGTGTTGTGGTTTGCGTTCGTGCGTGAAAGAGATAATGTGTGTGTATGTGTGTGTGCGTGCGAGCGTGCGTGCGTGCGTGTGTGCTTGTTTGCGTGCGTGCGTGCGTGCATGCGTCCATGCGTGCGTGCGTGCATGAGGGTGTTTGTGTTTCTCCTCCTAGACGCTTTGCATCTCGGGCGCCAAACTTTAACAGGTTCATCCACGTCCACAGGAAGGAGACGTGACGTTAAGTTTTCACGTCCCCAGGAAGGAGACGTGACGTTAAGTTTTCGATATTCCCAGTATTACCCTTTCTACGCATAAGACGCCATCAAGATACCTATTGACTGCAGCACCAAGAACCAAGGCAGATATGGATATGTCTGTGATAGTGCTGTGAATCCTTAAAGTTTGTAAATATTGACAGTTACTTGCGAACTCCTGTCCGGAGGATAGGTATGTTTGCCGATACTAATAAATAAGTCTAAATACGTGGCAATGTCGCAGAAAAAGCGAATAATCCAAACCTCTGACTTGGTCAAACGAACTTCAAACAAAGCCCCTTCCGTAACGTCTTGGTCAAGGATGCGCGTGATTTTTGGGGGCAGACCCAGAATTTCGCAGTCGTCTCCCGTCCACGGACTTATACAGAGGCATGAACCCATGGAACAAATGCCTCTACGGGGAGTCTTCTTCCCGCCACAGGCGCTGGCTGGGCAAACGGCGTAGAACGTGAATCGAACCTACAACGGACGTTGTTTGATCATTCCTCAAGCAACTTATGATACATATGGAGCATTTAAAAATCACAAGTGAGCACAACGATGCCTACAAATGTCTAAGTTTCCAGAATTCGTTTTGGATATGCATGGATAATACAAATCAAGCAACTACTGTTCAGTATGTGCTCCATTCCGAAAGCATTTATTTTACGACAATGACAAAAACACTCGAAAACAACTAGATTGGAATGTTGCGAACCGCTTTCAACATTTATTGGCAGCAACATCTGACAAACATGGAGCTCTCCAGTGGATTGAATAAAGTGACAGACATGATTATGGAAAATAGGCGGAGATTTGTTAGGCAGATGCAATGCTACAGACGCAATGATGATACGACCATCCTGGGTCAACAAGTGCACGGAAGAGCCATGACAGACCAGTCTTTGAATTCTTCAACTCACTGAAAAAATGTGGGACTAGAACCTGGAAAAATACACGTGATTACGAGTGTGTGTGTGTGTGTGTTTGCTTGCATGCGTGCGTGCGTGCGTGCGTGCGTGCGTGCGTGCGTGTGTGTGTGTGTTCTGTGGTATGAAACTAGTGCACGTACGTACACGCACGCACACACGCACACATATCATTACCTGGTCGTTTGTGAAGCTGATCCCGGTAGATGACGATATTTCCAGGGTGACGGAGCCAGCAGCGTGAGCAGGTGCAGTGCACACGACGTCTTCTTCGCTGAGCCACGTTCCTGGCACAGTTGTACGTCCGAACCTTCCACAAACATAATTACGCGAAAGCAGTCAGTCTATAAATGAACTATACTCGCAATCTCGCAATATCAAACCTACCCAGTGTTCACTACGACGTGTTACCTCGAATGTGTATTTACACATATGAGCTAAATGTTATTTAGTTTTGATGACATTATCGGACAAACTATTACATTATTTTTTACCGGATCCAGTTACAATTCGGCGAAAAGGGTCAACATGATCAAGCTTTATACACTATGACATAAGGCTATTTACACGTCCAACAATCAAAGTCAATTTGTTCGATTACTTTATCAAAAAGTACACATTCCATTATTAAACCGACTGTGCGTATTACTAACTAAGCTATTCACGAACTACAGATTTGTACATCAATAAGACTGACTCGCGATGGGCTGAATGAAATGTGGAGGGATTTTTTATTTTGACGTATTTATATATTTAATAATAACTTTACAAGCAAAAGTATTGTGTTCAAGACACGTCTTGCTTTAGTAACGAGTCCTGGAGCATATTTTAAAGAAGGAAGCTTCAACGCCACCACTCTCATAATTACTAGCAATTACATATAAGCAGTATATGAATTCACTTTATGATATGTAATTACTAGCAATATATATATATATATATATATATATATATATATATATATATATATATATATATATATATATATATATATATATATATATATATATATATATATATATATATAAGCACTATATGAATACACTGTATGATATATGCATTTGGACACATTAATAACGCAGGTAAGCATAGAAGAGATAACAAATGTTGTGCGATGTTATTGGAAGCAGAGACGTGGGTGGGTGTAACTATCAACATGAGGTGATGTCGCCTGCAAGTCTATACACGGATCAATGTGTTATCTACAAATGTCGGACTCACCTGCATCTGTAGCTTGTTGAGTTCGGGAAGTTGTGGCCGAGAACATGAACTGTGGTCTCGCCTACATCCGGCCCTCGGTCTGGCGCCACCTGGAGGATCTTAGCGAGCGGCAGACATCTTGGTCCGTAAAAGGCCTTACTGCATTTGTCACAGAGAGCCCCGGACCAGTTAGGACCATCGCACGCACAACGGCCTATTGGAGAACGAAATGGTAATTATAGAAGAATGCACGGGTGTGATAGTGTATACATGCACACAAGTTCATAGTGTCAGTACAAACAAACAACACGTACTGGTATATATATATATATATATATATGTATGTATGTATGTATGTATGTATGTATGTATGTATGTATGTATGTATGTATGTATATATGTATGTATGTATGAATGTGTATATATATATATATATATATATATATATATATGTATATATATATATATATATATATATATATATATATATATATATATATATATATATATATATATATATATATATATATATATATATATATATATATCGAAAAAGCGATCTTTGTCTTCATCTTTTAGAAACGAAGGGCCTCGCAACCTACTGCCAGGACGGAGATGGTTACATCGTATTAGACTAATATTTCCACATTGACCCAAGCCGTAGTATGCATTGAACGTAGCCGCATATGATTAAAAACTACATTTGTGGTTTTTGGGTTATCAGGTACTTAGTAGTTCAGACTTACCGCTCTCACGCCCGCATTGACACACACACACACATATACATATAAGCATTCACGCACGCCACCAAAATTATTCTCTGAACACTACATTCGTGCTTTACATAAACTCCTTACCTGTTTGTGTGTCACAGCGCCCGTGGTTACAAAGTGGACATGGAAGACACGATGGGCCCCATCGCCCCGGGACACAGGCTTCGCACGCTGTACCCGTGAACTGTGTGGCGCAGTGACATCTACAACAAAGTCGTCGTTGGCAGTGACGCAGGCCGACAGTATCTATATGCAGGTTTATAATAGGGCGGGGCATAGCGCCCACATGGGTAACATCACTACCCCATCCAATCTAGCCATAGGGCGCGAAAATAAGAACTTCGACATAGCCAGATGGAATCGCATATAAGTTTTTAAATTGTCCTTTAATTGTATAACATGTTCTTAAAACTCAGTCCTCAATTGATTTAGATGGTTCGTTGGAGTTCAAATATGTAATGTGTGAAAAGTTTATAAAACATCCGCAGTCGATTTAATAAAAAATACCAAATCATCGAAATAATTAAATTTAGATCTTTTAAGGCTCAAAATAGTGAATATCCACAATGGTCAATATCGTCTTGGGCGTGACTTCCGTCCTCTCGCCGATCACATGGCAAAGTAAATAATGTCACAAGGGTGCCATTTGTGAGTTTTCAGCGTTTCCATTTTCACTTCAATGAACGTTTGACCAAACATTAAGTAATTGCATAGTTTGTCTGATGATTTCAAATGATTTCATATGTGATAATTGGCAACTCCTGACCCTGATTTATCATTATGAATCATTTTAATCATTTTCCTTTTGGGTAAGAAATAAACTTACTTACTTACTTACTTAATATAACATTCAAACATTCAATTTTGATTGTTGAAAGGTCGCTTATTAGAACATTCTAACCGTGCTTGTCCATCTCACCTGTCCGGAGCGACACAGACACCTCGTCCGCTACAGTTGTTCACGTTGTAGCACGTTGGCTGCGAGCAGTCGGGCGGTAGCCAGCCTTCCTCACAGCGACACGTGTTAGGTCCAACACAGTCACCGTTCCCTTGACAGTCATACACCTGGCTGCAGGAGAACTGCGAGCAAAGACTGCCCGCCCAGCCTGGGTGACACTCGCACGTATCCGGGCGCACGCACTCGCCGTGACTCGAGCAGTTGGCGACGCCGGTGCACGATACTTCAGGCTTCACGAGGAACGGCTCTGCCACAACTTGACCGACCTCGGGCGAGTCGGACTTGTCCCAGATTCTCTCTGCGACGTCGTCTGAAGTAGCGACTCCCCACCAATTGTAGGTGGCGTTCAGGAGACCGTCTCCGTCGGCCGTCACACGCAAGTCATAGCGGGACGTGGGGTTGGAGAACATGTTGACGTGGACGTGACAACGGAGGGTGTTTGTGACAATAGTTGCCCGACTTGCCGTGTTCCTGTAGAATGTGTTTGAGTTGATTCGAATCATTCCAGTGTCAGTCGGCCTATTTGCATGCAATTCTATAATCGTCTCTCCATAGTTCTCCTTGAAATCGTTAAGTGTTATGTTTCCAGCCTGATCACTATACAATGTCATAAATATTGCTGCCGATTTACCGATGGCTTTATTTGAACGGAAGACATTCTTCTCGATCCTTGTTCGCGCGTAATCGCCATTATTTATAACCAGTGGCGTATCATTGATATATTCCATGGTGTTACCTTTGATCAATTGAATAGTTTTATCTCTTCCTATTTGGTATATGTTTAGAGCATTACTCAACAAACGACGGAAGTCGTTCCCCTCAATCGTCATATCACCCTTCCAAACATATATCGACGCACAGGCACTGCCTATGTTTGTGTCGTTTGTGAACGTGTTTTGTGCAAGAGTGAAGTTGCTATAAGGGAGCGATATTTCGATGGAGAAACGATTTTCAGTAAACGTGTTTTCTGAGATGTTGATGTTTATCTGCCATTGATGAGATCTGCCTCGGTCCAAACCAAACGCCTTGTGTGTGTGTTTCCTGAAGTCACACCCGTGCATAGTAAACGACCCACAGTCTGCCACATTAACTCCGTTGTCGTTCTCGCTGAAAGCACTATCGCTGATCGTTACGTTGGCGGTATTGGAAGACAGTCGTAAAGCCATAGTGTTCCCGGAAAAGTGGCAGTTGTTGACTTTGACGATGCCGTTGCTATGGATAGACATGCCTTCCTGGCTTCCACGTATTGCTATGCCGTCCAGTGTGATATTTGTCTGGTAGATGTCGACACGTTTAGGCTTTGTGATGTGGGTGAAATGCAATTCACCTGCAAATGGAACGGATCACAGTTCTCGTATAAGTATATAATATTGTGCGTCGCTTGATGTGTTTGAGTGTGATTCAATTAAATGTCGTGTTTGTTTCCGGAATTCACGCAATTGCATAACGCATAACCTGAGTCTATACTGCCAGCCAATTTTCTAATTGGCTGGCAGCATAGACTCAGGTTATTTTTATATGATCAAGTTTACGTGTGAGCTAACATTAACGCACTGTTGACATGTTGAACTTACCTGTTCCGCTGTTCCGCTCAGTTACAACACCTTCCCATTGTTCCCCGGACGAACCTTTCAAATAGATCAGTTTGTCGGCCGTCCCTTGCAGATTAAGCGCACCTGTAGAGAATACATGATTTACAATTTTGCGGTAACACATCCTTTCAACTCAACGTAAGGTATGTTTATTCCTTGATGTTTACGAAATTAGCATTGCACACACTACGCATTATGTTGCAACAACGTATGCTTAGGTAAATTGCCATGTTTTTATACTTGCTTGTCTCTGTATGCCCATATGCTAATACATGAAAGTTTCGGAACATGTCATCGTTCACAACCGAGGCGCCCAGAACCACCACCAAAGTCAATTTGTTATGTTTATATTGCCTTCGGGAAACACGTGACACTATTTATTTTGTGTCGCATGATTAACAATAAATAATGTATAAATTTCATTTCACTTTCTATGTGTGCTTTTTGTAAGTGCTACTATTTTGGGGTTAATAATTGGGAGGGTTCCGTTTAATTAACTAGCTATGATGGTGCATTAGCTAGATCAACCTCTAAGATGGAAACATATTTGTGAACCGATAATACATTTCCGTTGCTACCAATCTGTAATTTTCATATGTGAAGCAAACCGGCTCGGTGTTCTGTCATTTGCATTAGCAGGATACAAATAAGCGATTGCTTTGTCAAAAAGACAAGATACAGAACTATAATGAACAGTGATACGAACTTGCCTGGAATCTTGCAATATGCTTAGTAAACCAAACCACAAGCAACGTACGCACCTTTCACCCGAATACCACGTCCAGACTTGAAGAGAAGAGTAACTCCTGCTTCTATCGTCAACGTAGCATTCTCCCTGTAACAACCGGTCAAACACTCACTCCAACACAATTCCACATTTGATCCTTCACAGTTTATTTATTAAACTTCATATGTCACTTAATATATGGCTAACAGAAATGGAAATACGTTGTTTTAAAGTGTAGTTTACCTATTTAAAATGCTCTACAAGTAACGATAACAAGTTTAATAACACTATAATGGATATTTTTAATGAACTTACTTTTGTACATACCCACTGCTGTTGAAACTTCACTGTTATAGATTGATCTTTGATATAATAACACAAATAACGTCACATCACAAACCTGATCAATATGCTTCTGTCAACCAAGTAGGGCGTGTCCCTCGCGCGGATCGTTACGTCATTCCGCACCTCGCCTCCGATGTCATCGGAGAAAAACCAATGGTCGTCAGGGGGCAGCACTAGTGTTCTGCTGTCAGCAGTTTCGCGATATGGCCACAACTTGATGATCCGAAGTGTCATTTTGTTGAAAAATGAATTCACCCTGAAGACGAAATCTAGCTTCATTATCTTCATTGTTATTGCCAAAATATAAAATAAAATAAAAAAGTGAAAAGAAATGTATAAAAACTGTGTTACGTGTAGCAGACTAACCCAGACTGGAAACCAGACATGGGTCAAATGTAACTGCATATAAATACATGTTAATTTATTTGCACTTACAGTTGGATTTGATTATTTCAAAAACAACTATTTTGCGTGTGCATTTGAATGAAAATATTTTAAGTGTCAAATACTTTTGAAATGTTTTTAATTCTTTAAAAATGTGTCATGTATTCGAAAAACCAGCGGTGGACTGTTGCATGACATTAGCCATATCTTACTGGGCACTGCAGGTAACCCTAAATAGTGTGAGATTGGCCATCATAACCCAACAGTTACCTTATTTGGCAATCCTCCAGCGCATTTCAAATATTTTAAAGAATTATCAAAATGTATGATAAAACTATATAGACATGTAAAAACACAGTTGTGTTGCGGAGAGACGGACGGATCGAGACACACCCACGACAGACATAAAACATACGGTAATAGAACGACACAAAGCAGTTTAGTTCTCGTTAGTGCTCTTGTGCGTAACACTTTCACGTCAAAGTGTCAAATGGCCCGCGTCGCTCCATCCTACCTGTGCGTCACGTTGACATACGACAGTTCGCCCCAGTAGCAGTCAGACGCGTCAATCTGTATCCCGTCGTATGATGGCATTGACACCTCGTACGTCGCATCCGGATTGTCAAAATGGTTGTTCTTCAGCGATACTGGAATCTTACTTGAGATTGTGATTGTCTGCATATTTTGATTCAAGTTGTTCGGCTTTGTGTTATTAACAAATACATTGTTTTCAATCTCGCTGCGATGACTCGGGTTGGTGTAGCGTGCAAAGAGCCTGATCACACCCGCTCCGCTGTTGTTCCGGAAGACATTCCCATCGATCTGCAAACGACAGTTGTATCAAGTCAACACAAACCAACTATATTTGATATCGATCGCTGACTTGGTCAAATAACAACGTGCAGAGCTTTGTATTATGAATATCATCGTAATTAGAAAAAAATACAAAGATTTCTATTGCGCCAAAATTCTGGGGAACTCGAGCTCACGAGCGTGTCAAAACTAAAGATTTGGGCAGCCTCGAATATATGTATAATTTTTAAGTTGTCAACAGATGCATTAATAAGTCGAGAAACAATGGAGGTTTAGCAAGGTTAAAATTACCGATACAATGACAATTGTTAACAAATTACCCAGGTTTCCTTTTTTACAAAGTTGTGCTGACAGTGTAAGGGATCGCATATTTATTGCTGTGATAAAGGAATATATTTTCTGCTAATGTAGCTCACAACTTCACACGAATAGTAAAGTGTTTTCCTACTCAATGCTTGATTGTTGTTGTTTTACCGCCAAGACCTAAGTAACAGTCGAAGTCAATGATACGAATGATTTTGTTCAACTATCGTGATTACCGAAACACATCGCTCATGACGTACATATCACCCTTTCGTATAGATCATCCGGTATCTTCATGTAATCTGAACCCAAAATATGTTGCGATAAGTCAGTAGTCAAATGAAACTAGTTATGTTAATTAACCGCACCAGGGTACGTAAACCAAGTGTCTTTACAACAAAAGAGGGTAAAACAAGGGTATTGTCCAAGTAAAAGTGCCAACCTTGATGTGTCCCTTTTTTAGGAAGCCAAGTAGAAGAACGTAGTCGGCGTAAACGCTGTAATGGTATCTAGCGTAATAATTCCTGTTGTTCACGAACTCGTTGTTAAGGATCTGTAGGTTGCCATCATACACGGATGGGATATAGACTGTGGGTAACGTTCGGTACGTGCAGGAGTTATTAGAGAAAGTGTTGTTTGCCACAATGAGCGTCCCTTTCATATACTTTGTGTATAAGCCGTAGTTTTGGTTATTAATAATCGTGTTCTCCGTGAATACAACGGTCCCAGACATGGCCCCTTGGATCGTCACTCCAGACTGGCCGTTGCCGTTCAGTGTTGTACGTGAGATTATTGCTTGGAGTTGGCTTCTGTGGAAGTTGATGTAGACGCCGTGTTGTTTATTGTTGCTGAAGTTGCAGTTGCTCACGGATAAGTTTCCAAGGTAGAGATCCATTAAACTTAATCCAGATGTCGATGAATTGAAGACTGTCACGGTGTCTAGAAGCGGTAGTATTCCTCGGATATGTATTCCTTCCGTGGGGTTCATGAGTCTAACGTTTCTCAGCATCGAGCTGTTTATGGATGTGTGACCGTACTCCGGGGTGGGTGTCGTTCTAGGCTCCATCTCCGTCTCCGTCTCCGTCTCTGCTTCAAATTCACTTTCTGCGTAAACAACGAAAACAAGAAACGCATTTTGAGATATTGTTGAGCAATTCAGAAATAATTGTGACCGACCGACCGACAGACTGGGCGAATGATTGTCTGGCTGATTGTTTGGCTGGTTAATTGACCGAACATGTGACTGATTTATTAGGTGACTGGCTGGTTGATTGACTGAGTGACTCACTGGGTGAGTGAATAACTGAATGGGTGATTGATCGACTGAGTAACTGACTGAGAGACTGTGTGACTGAGTCACTGAGTGGCTGAATGCTATGCTAACCTTGCGACTTTCTGACTGACTAAAGATGCAATATATAAAAAAGCAACCGTCTGAACGTATTTGTGCGTGTGTTCGTGTGTCTATATCAGTGTGGGCAAATTTCCTCGAGACCTCGGGACCTCGAGACCTCGGGACCTCGAGACCTTGAGACCTCGGGCTCCTCACCTGCTGACCGCTTTCTTCGGCGCCGTGCGTTGCCTGGCGTGCTACTGTCGCTCTCGAAGATGGCAAAACTCGCTCTCAGGCTGAAGTCAGTCGTGTTTTCGTTCGCCTCAACACTCAACGCGCCACTACTGTTACATACAACGTACGCATTCTTTGCATTCACCGACTCGAATGCAAAATACCCTTCGAAAAACCGGTTTTCTCTCTCGTAGAAGGTTGCATCCATGTCGAAAGTATCGGGGCCTCGAGGGTTCACCCTCGGTTCAAGATAAACACTTCCGTCGAAATGACGCAGGAACCACCCGGGTTTTTCCAGGGACATCATAGAGACAGTGGATTCTTGATTGGTCAACCCAGGGCGAAGGACACGGAAAATCGTGCCGGTATTGCCCAGTACAGCCGCATACACCTGGTTGTATGTGACCATCTGTCGTGTGAATTTCGCAGACATAAAGGCATTCGTTTCTGTAATGAAATATCGATCACATCATATTAACACAAACGGAAGAGATTCATTATGACTGACACGCACGCACGCACGCACGCACGCACGCATGCACGCGCGTGTCTGTGTGTGTGTGTGTGTGTGTGTGTGTGTGTGTGTGTGTGTGTGTGTGTGTGTGTGTGTGTGTGTGTGTGTGTGTGTGTGTGTGTGTGTGTGTGTGTGTGTGTGTGTGTGTGTGTGTGTGTTGTATGCTGTGATTGTGTGTTTGTTTGTTTGTGTTTATGTGTATGTATGTGTGTGGGGTGGGTGTGTATGTGTGTGTATGTGCGTGCGTGTGTGCGTCCGTGTTTGTCGGTGTGTGAATACAGCTGCATTTACACACGCAATACATCAAAGAAACGGTGAATAAAATATATATATTGCAGGAGACAGATCCAACCGACTGATGCCACAATGGAGTGTGGTGTGATTATACATACATCTTATTTTTGTTGTTGGTGACGACAGTGATATCATTATATTATTATTGGGCGGATTCTGAAAGTTCAGACAGCACATTACCCATTCCATGCCTGTGTGAAAATTTGGTGAATCTCTAGAGTAACTAACCAGTCGGTTGTTGTGCGTTTCCTACGCAGACGACCCCGGCATGTTGATAAGTTCCGCCGCAATATGACTGGGGACGACATTCCTGCAGGACCTTCTCTTGGCCTGTACATGACACGCTCCACCATGTCACGTTTCCAGTTGTTGCGCCAAACCTAAGCTCAAACAAGCCCGATTAAATGCATGTTATTGAAGATGCAGTCCTTGTCATAAGGCTTTCTATAAATGTGTTGTTAGAAAATGTATTGTTGTTCAGCTTAGGTTCAACGCAGAACAAACAAAAAGTATGTTTATAGTTAAAACATGGGTAACGATGCGTGCGTGCGTTCGTTCGTGTGTATGATTGATATATTTGTGTATATAATGGTGTATGAGGTGCACAATTAAAATGGTTTTAAAATGACGTACAGGTTATTATTGTGTGATAATCATTATTATCAATCACAACCGCATTCTCATGATGGATGTATGTCATAATGTGATAATTGTATTACTGAGATAATCGTCATTCTAACGTTTCAATGAATGCTGGCAAATCCTCGGGCACACCGGGCACACCGGGCACACCTGTTTAAAACTCGTCGTTTTTGACCATAATATATTATCCTCTTCACGGTCAGTTTTGAAAAAAGCTGCAGAATTCTCAAATTGAAGGAACGTCCTGATTGACTTTACAATAATGTGAAAAATTAAAATATCATAAAATCAGCAATATCCTAACTTCGTCTGTGGCGCGAATTTTTAAATGCGCATTTGCATTTGGTATACTATGAAAAAAGGGGACGCACGCACGCAGGCACGCACGCAGGCACACACGCACGCACGCACGCATGCACAGGTAGAGAGATGGATAGGGAGGGAGAGAGAAAGAGAAAGGGAGAGAGAGATGGAGAAAGAGAGAGAGGGAGAGAGTGAGAGGGAGAGGGAGAGAGAGAGGGAGAGAGGGAGAGAGAGAAAAAAAGCGATATAGAGAGGGAGAGAGAGGGGGAGAGAGATAGAGAGAGAGGGAGAGAGAGAGAGGGAGAGAGAGAAAGAGAGAGGGGAGGGAGAGAGAGGGTGAGAGGGCGCGAGAGAGAGAGGGAGATAGAGAGAAAGGGAGAGAGAGAGGGGGAGAGAGAGAAAAAAAAGAGAGATAGGGAGAGGGAGAGGGAGAGAGAGCGAGAGAGAGAGCGAGGGAGATAGCGATTAAAGAGAGAGATAGAGAGGAAAAGAGAGAGGAAGAGGTAGGACGAGAGCGAGAGATAGGGGAAGAGAGAGAGAGAGAGGAAGAGAGAGAGGAAGAGGAGGAGAGAGAGGAAGATAGGGAGAGAGGGAGATATAGAAAGAGGGAGAGAGAGAGGGGGAGAGAAAGAGAGAGAGGAAGAGAGAGAGAGGGAGAGAGAGATAGAGAGAGAGGAAGAGAGAGAGGGAGAGAGAGAGAGGGAGAGAGAGAGAGGGGAAGAGAGAGAAAGAGAGAGAGGGGGAGAGATATTTAAGAGCAACGTATTTATTTAAGATTTAAGTACAAACTTTTTCAATTCTGCTTTCGAAGGAACCCAAATCATTTTGAAAATTTGAGAGAATAGTCAGACCTGTTCGCGTTGACACGTTCTTGTGCTCCTCCAGCGTAGCCGAGTTGCCTACACAGGACATCAGCACCGACCTTGTTCCATCGATTCGTGCAGACGGAGGCCCAGTCGTTGTCTAGCAACATCTCCACTCTTCCTTCTCTCGGCGAGCTGCCACCGCGCAGGCGCACATTTTCTACAGCAACGTCACGCTACACGTGTAGACACTTCGACAACGTAACGCACGGTATTACACCTCTCTCTCTTTCTCGCACGCACGCATGCACACACGCATGCACGCACGCAAACACACACACGCACACTCACACACACGAGGTCTACCAAGACATGTTCCACTGTAAGAGAGTAAACAATGGAAAGTTGCGGATTTTACAGTATGAAAATATATAATCAATTCTAAACATACATATGTAGCCGACCTAAAAACTAAAAATAGTGAAATTAATAAGTAACGTGCTATTTTCAATTTCCTCTCAATTGATAATGTGGGCATTACAATTCTTGATAATTTGTCTTGATTGTGCATCACAAATTAACCATATGGCAATGTGGAATCCAACAGAGATTAATGTTGATAAGTAAACAGTCCACACGATAACACACTCAGAAGAGTAGAATACGATTCAGCCATCATCTGGAACTGTGTTACTGTTTCATAAAACAAAGGTGGCTGCGTGGCCTTAGAAGTTTATATTAACCAGAAAGTAGTGGAGTGTTGATGTGCTCACCAGACACTTGTTGGAAAGAGATACCCTTCCATCGGGATTCAACGTCTGAAGGGACCATCAACACTTCGTTGTCTTTTTCACCAAGAATATTCAAGATTCCTGAAAATTACCAAATTGGTATAAACACAATTGTACGATATAGAGAGACATCAGGCAACATCATAAATGCATTGATTATTGAATAGCGTTATGTAAAAACACTCGTATAGACCTGCTACGCTCTACGCCTGATAGTCGGTGGCTCACAAAACATTTCTTTCGAGATCCAACTGGGCCTATAAAAAGAACTGTATTTACTTTTAAAAATGTATCTTGACGCCTGCGTAGTAATATCTTGTGATTGTCCAAATTCCCTGTTGTATTCTTTGTTCTAGCATCCAGGGCTGATTAACGTATGTGCAAGTGGTTTGGACTTAACATTATTACTTGGCACTAATTTAAGTTTTATTATGTCTACAAAGAAGTAGGTCAATCTACTGCGCCGGTTGGGTATTTACACACGGAGAAGCGTAAATAAGACTGTATTTCACTCTGGGGATTCGCTGAGACAGAAAGAAGAACGCGCCCATATTATCAAATTACCTTCAACGATGATTCCTCCTTGTTGGAACTTTAGTTGCGTTCCCGCCTCGATGGTTAAACTGACACCAACGGGAATGGTAATATCGTCGACAACCACATATGGCGTGTCCATTTTCCTCAGAAATATGTCCTGCTTAATTTTCCCACCGATTACCCTCGATCCACGGAAAAAACTTGTCATACTGCGACTAAGCGCAGTCAGGTTTCGAGCCGTCAGATACGGCTGAAAAACAACGCGCGCCACCGTCGAATCTATACCGTGGTCGTAGATGCGACTTGTGACATCGCTGTACTGGCCAGAGCCCCACCAGTTCTGTGTCGCATAAATGACAGACGATACACTGTACGCTGCAACGACTTTGACGTCATAATGAGCCAGAGGATTATCAAACATGGTCCTGGTTAGAGACGCCATGTAACCGGAGTCTAGCAGTATCGTCGTGCCAGCGGAGTTGTTCAAGAATCGGTTGTCGTGCACTGTCACTGTCCCTTTATAGGAAGACGCGAAAATGTTCACAACATAGTCGCCGTTGTTGTCTTTGAACACATTGTCTTCTATATCCACCGCGTCATTCCTTCCAACCCCACTAATAGATATTACAAGTGGGTTCTTCGTGTCCACGAACGTGTTATTTCTTATCCACAATGCCTCCGGCGAACTTGTTCTGATGTCCAGCCATTGAGACGTGTGATAAGAAAACGTGTTGCCTTCTACATTTAAAGATGTGACGCCTCGCACAAGTATGTCATGTGAAATATCTCCTCGACCAGGCTCAAACGTATTGTTAGACATCGTGAAACTACAATTGACCCTCGATTTGTAACTGTTGACGTGTATTCCTCCACCAACTGACGATTTAGACACGATGATTATCTGTAACAAAAAGCATGGCAAAATAACAATATATGAAATCGTACTACACCTTTTAAGTTTCGCTTGGAAAGAAATTATAGCTCAACACGAAACATTTATATATTGTATACCATTCGATCGCACCTCGAGGGAAAATTAAATTATGTTTTAATACATGACCTAATCGCAGTTGTCAGTAAATTTCTCACGTGATATAATGGTCCTTACAACTTTAAACTTTTTATTAGTAACGCCGATATTTACGGAACACAATATTATCATATATATGTGTATGTATGTATATATTTATATATATATATTAATATATATTATAATTATATATATATATATATATATATATATATATATATATATATATATATATATATATATATATATATATATATATATATATATATATATATTAATGTATATATATATATAATTATAATATATATTAATATATATATATATATATAATTATATATAAGGGAAATTCGGTTAGTGCAAAGCATTTAAACGTACCTTGTTTACAGGGGAGCCGTAGCTATTGAGCTGTGCATAATGCATGGCGTAATGTCTTCTAGTATTAGTTACTCGACACTTGTCAATACGAATTTGACCACCATTTGAGATCACACGCATGATATTGTATCCGTAGTAGGTGGTCGCAGCAGTGATGTTGCTTCTTTCGACAAACACGTCAGCGATGTAACTCTCCACTTCAATGCTATTGACTTCCGAGTTGATTACAGATAGGGACAGCGTATGCTTCTTATTGGAGGCAGTTTTCACGTAAATACTTTCTTGGGAGGTGCGTTGAATGGTACAGTTTTGCACGACTATCTTCGTCAAGTTTGAGAGCGATGCGTAAATTCCATATCTACTCATGTCCTCTATGACACAGTTAGATAACTCCAATGACGTCATCCCGGTCGCTTTCACTCCGAACGTCGCTCTGCTTATACTGCAGTTTTCCAGCACAGAACCTGAAGCAACAATTCAGTGAATGACAGATGGACTAACTAGGACCCGTTTTCCTCAACATATTGCGAGAGTTGACCACCCACTTGGATCCACCTGAGCAGACTTCAGCCAACCTATTGGATCCACTTGGATCCACCTGAGCACACTTCAGCCAACCTATTGGATCCACACGGACCAGTAAAAGAAACTAGCAAAAAAAAGTAGTGTTTTAGTAAAATATATTTTGCTTTTAAAAGGTAATTTTCATATGATTAAATTTATAAGGGCGTGTGTATGCGCGTGCGTGCGTGCGTGCGTGCGTGTTTCATATCAAGTGCATGCATTTCAGATTACAAATGTGAAGAAAACGACAAGTTTGTTGCGACAGTGTATATATTTTAAGTAAGTAAGCTCAAACACGCAAACTAACCGCGCATCGTCAGACTATGCACTGTCAGTAAAGTATAAACATTGCTAAATTGTCAACACATCACAACGCAAACAACGACTGACAAACAATCACATCGTTCATATTGCCTTTACCTGTAGAATTGATGAATTTCAGCCCACGCCATGTTTGTCTTGACGATAACACTGCCGACTGGCTGGAGTTTCCTCGCAACTCCAATGTTCCTGCGAGACATAAATGACACAATAAGCGCGAGTGTCACACTTATAGTGTGGTACATTGTTGATATTTAACAGAACGAAAACTGGTCAGAATACATTACATTGATTACGTCACACACGTCGGTATTTAAAGTCGACGTGTAACTAACATTAACATGCATTGTTTGTGCTTGCGTGCACACACACACACACACACACACACACACACACACACACACACACACACACACACACACACACACACACACACACACACACACACACACACACACACACACACACACACACACACACACACACACACACACACACACACACACACACACACACACACACACACATACATACATAATATGGTAACATCCATCGCCTACCTTCAACGAGTATTCCCCTGTAGCTATCAAACGTCAGTGGAGCGTTCAGATAAAGGACAAGTTTCTTGCCGGCTGGAACATGGATGGTGTACCGCACCTGAAGATTGTTGTCAATAACAAGGAATGTTATGTTCTCATTTATTCTGCCACCGATCGTGTGGCCGTCCATCTTGAAATCTCTCGTTAGTTCAACGTGGGACGCCGAGTCGGTGGACGAACTTGAGAGGACTGGCGACAGCAGTGCTTCGTCGAGATCCATGTCGAGAAAGAAGTCTTGAATTCGTTGAGGTATGGCTGTAGTGTTGGCGGTGCCCCACCAGTTGTAGCGAGCATCCACCAAACAACTGACGCACATGGCTGGTCCAACTTGCAGTTCGTGGTCAGCCGCCGGGTTTTCAAAGACGTTCCGTGCGCAGCGCAATTTGCCGCGATTGGGAGAAAAATAGTTGACAGTTACTTTGGCTGTATTGTTCACAAACATGTTGTTTTCAATCAGGATATCCGTGTTAGTCTTTATGTCAACAACTGTCATGCCAGAATTTCCCGTGAACTCGTTGTTAGCTAGTGTGATGTTACCGGCAGACGTACCTCTGGTACGCTGACTGAAAACGACAGCGGTGTTTTTGTTGTCTCTGAATGTGCTCTCACTAACAGAAACAAACGACTCCGCGGTGTTAATGGACAATCCCTGACGAGAGTTTCGCTCAGCAGTAACATTACGCAGGACAATGGAACTGTGACTGCCGGCTGATAATGCTGCACCATTGTAAGTGTCGCGGAAAACTGTGTTCGATATCGTCAAACGGACAGTACGATAGTACATTTCCATGACGAGAAGTGTGTTAGTACGAGCAGCTGAGAAGGAACAACGATCCAAGCCGATATTCAGTGGTGTTTCAATTCGACGGTTGTACAAATACAACATGCAGCCTATGAAATCAGTATTAGTGAATGTGATGCTGCTGACGTCATCCATACGAAACCCGTGCTGCCTGTTGTGTGTAAACTCGCTGTCGACAACTTCAACTGTTGCCAGGTCGTCCCCAGTAATAGCTCCATTTACACCCATTCTATTGTGGCTAAACCGACAACCAGTGAGTGAGACGTTGCACTTCGCGTTCACGTACAGTCCTGTGTTCGTGTTATGCTCAATGACGGAGTGGCGTATTGTGAGTGGTTTGTCTGTATCAGAAACTTCGGCCCGTAGACCCTCTAAATTGCGGTATAGATGGATGTTCTGCAGGTCTATATCGGCAGTAGCGATCTTAATGCCGGTCGTTGCACCGCTAACATGAACGTTGTGAAGTCTCGAGCCGCTACACGTACGTACTGCAAGCAAACGTACATATGTCAACGTCTAGGTTTCAAGATACTGAGCTTGTAAAGAAGATCACTTCAGCTTAGCATCATTTCGTTGAAATATGCTTTGAATAAATTCGATACGCTAAAACTATTCCTAAATTCCTGTACTAAAAATATGAAAATATTGGATTAGTGCGACAAAATACCACAATGCTCATAAGGTCAAGATCACTTTGTCGTATTTATATTAGACCTTTCCCAAATGTACATTAAATGTTTGATTTTTATGCCCGATGTTTTCAAATTGTACGAACAACAAACAAATGAAGGTAAACAATAAACAGTTTACGAAACAGGAGTAGTGACGACAACTAATATGTGAATGAAGCGTCAACGGGGTTAATATATCTCGATACTCATTAAGACAAAGGTGAGGACTAAAATTACCTTACCTTGGTTTTGTACGGCCAAACCCTTCCAGTACGTCAATGCTGTCCCAGTGTTGCTGGCTGCCTCGTTGGACTGAAACGTCACTTCCAGCCCTGCCAGGCCTTGCGCTTGTATGCATCCTGTGGACGGACATATTCGCTAAGATGTTTCACAAAACGTAAACACATACTTCGGTTAAATCACGATAATTCCTATCCAATTTTGTACATCACTGCTTGCCTACTGTGGTTTTACATCTAAGGCAAGCAAATAGCAATCTCCGTATGTTTTATGTCACATGGATAGGCGGATTGGAAGATACAGCAAACGGGATATTGTTATTAAAACGTTTTGTTATTAACACACACGTTATAATACGTAAAGAAACAGTGAAGTGTCAACTCAAATGTTGTCAAACGCTTTAACAACATAATTACCTTCAATAAGGAGACCAGCCTGTGAGCCGACAAAGACGACATCGACTCCAGCCTGGATGGTGAGCGTGGCGCTGTAGATGACAGTGATCTCACGTCTCACAACATACGGACTTCCATTTAACGTCCAGTAGGTGTTGGTCTGTAAATACCAGCATGTTTACATATAATAAAGGTTTTCTCCTGTTTCATATTAATGTCGATGACAAAGACTTGAATCTATCTACCGTAATAACAAAAGGTAAAACCTTCCAAACTGTCAATGGAAATCATAAGTTAAGATAAAGCAGTTACCGTGATATCCTTCGTAACGTTTGTTCCCATGTTCGCGGGGGGTCCACTGGAAGCACAACCGTGAACTTCGAGGCGCAGAGCCGGCATGCTGTTCCATTTTGTAGGAGCGACAACAATGAAACGTGCCTGAAACATATTTACTCGAGTGTAAGAATGGTTAAGTCGACCACAAACACACAGCTAATGGACACTACAGGATCACTGCGCCACTACTGAAAACGACGTTCATGGTATGTTCCGTAGCGATGTCACATGTGACACTGAGAGATTGCAATAATACTAGAGTCCTGCGTGTAGAGGAACCATTAATCAATCTGGTATGGTGTATAGAAAATTATCATTATCGGTTCACGACAAAGACATTATCCTCTACGATCTTCTTGAAAGAAAGGTCACGTAATATAGGGGATTTGTATAATTTGATGGATTGGAAGATGGTTCACGCACGTACGCACGCACGCACGCACGAATGCACGCACGCACGAATCTTTACACATATGTTGTCAGTGAAGCTTTCCATGGATGAGTGCTAGACGAGTTTAACATCAAACATTAGAACTCAAAAGACAGGACAGCACTATTGACAAGTAAGTGAAGAAACGATTTTGGTGGACTAGATTATCGACCTAGGTGAATATCAGAGGCGGCTGGACACATAATGTTGCTGAGAAGATGAAAAAGAATAACGCCTACAAAAATGTCACAACAATAGCAATAGCTAGTAGTTATCATACCCGCAGAGGTGGGTCAAACGAGTGTGCGATGGCGTGGTAGCGTGCAGGATTTCCTTCGAACAGTTTCACCTCGGAGCCCACCTTGTAGAACTTCCACGTGAGGCCGTTCTCACTGTAAAGTACCTGTAGAACACACGGACGATGTGTACACGCCTAATCTTTGACAATTGAGATATTTCCATATACCATCTACATCGATGTTACAGGGGGAGTTAATTACACTGACATTAATGCGCTGTATTAATTATATTATTGGGACACAGTAGCACAATGGTTAGACACTCGGACATTCAATCGAGAAGACCGTTGTTCGAATGCCGTTTCGCAGCTTGGGGAACAATCTCGTCCTCTCTACTTTGCCTCAGTTCACTCGCCTGTATAAATGAGCATCTGGCTATACTGTATGGACAGTGGTGGACATATGTGAATGAAATGTTTGTTAGCTGAGTTGGTGTTGGAATAATCAGGTCTGAAGGGGCCGAAGCGTAAACCGCTTTTTGGGCGGTCGTCTTTGTTTGCTCACCCTACCCTACTGCTGACTTCGCGATCGATCGCTTGTGATTTTATGATTTTTTGCAGCTTGTCATGTTTAACCTGTTCTACTACCGTGGTCCCTTTATTTCACCAGATGTACCAACGTGTCGAAGTCACATTCCTGTTACGACACATATTTTCTTCATTTTTCATCTTCACTTGCTCCAACAAATGTGTGTGGAAACAACTTCTATTTGTTTTAATGACAATGCAGTCCACTTCGTGTGCTATGCTTCACCTCCCACGCCTAATGCCCCAGCTATATTCCTTAGATCAATCTGCCATAAAGAAAATGTTCTCCATTTCATCACGTGTTGTGTTTCACATCTTACGCCAACTGCTCCTGTTATATTCCTTAGATCAACCTGCCTTTAATACAGCCGTTGCCACACTGTTTCATCTGATTTTTCGCCAACTCCCGCCTGTCATGCAAATATCTAATCATTTATATTGCTGCTTCTCGTGACGTCAGTAATCATGGTTCTCCACACAATGATGAATTTTGCAATTGCCAGCAGCTCGATATCACTAGCTGACCTTTCAATCCATTTGTTCAGATTGCCACTGCATGTTTGTGCTTTGCCTGCTTCATGTCCTTCGATGTTTCCTTCAATGACGTTTTTTCAATTGTTGTGTTTGTCCAAATAGATTATCTGACAGGCGCACTGAGTCCTGCATATGGTAGTTGGTTTTTGCAATTGGTTGGTCACTAAAATACAAACATATTTGACGCCGCTGCGATACGGCTACAAATACCTTGAACTGTTTTGTCCACGAGTTGTAACTGGTACCGCTTCCCTGCACCACCAACTTGGTGACGTCGTGGAGAGTGAGCAGATCGACCCGGAGGTGCTGGCCATTCGGGTTGTATGCAATCCAGCCAGCGTATCCATCTGCGGTAGGAGAAAACGATAAACACATTTGTCTAAATTGTCTACACCATCTTGTCCACGTTTTTATCTCGATTTCATGTTATGTTTTACACGCTGTTGTGTCGTCCGTGAACGTTACTGTGTCATTCTAGTTTAACTAGTTAAAAATACATATGATCTCTAAATAACTGTTTTCATAACATACACACTAGACACTGGTATAACATGCTACAACATATTGGTTGGTCAATAACCAAACATTATTATCTTTTCATTCTAATACATGTTCACACTCTTTCTGTGGCATGTGAAAATCTTCGATGAAAGCACTAATTGTAGCTACTGTTTCCTATAGCAGTTTAGACAATATTTCCTTCTCTAGTTTTGCTGCTGCAATTTACAGCTAGAACTTGCATGAAGCGAAGCTGTATCTTCCGTGTGGTAAACACTTAGCTGAAGTATCTATTCCATTTATTCCACCTAACATTTCAAACCCATTTCGCATTTAAAATTGCAGCATAGTCTTCAACCTAGAACTTGCTGTGTACATAGTTATGTTTGTTGTCGCTTATTAGCTGTTCAAAATGGCCACCATTCAAAATGACTGGCACGCGAAACGGCAGCCATTAAAAACGACCCCTATCTAAAACGGATGCCATCCAATATATACAATACAACAATTCACTACAATACAACAATGCTTTATTTTCCCATGGAGGGAAATTTGTGTGCAGCGTTCGTAAAATTAGATACTAAAAAATACATAATTACAAACGGTTTCTAAAACATGATAATGATAAACCTGATTGAAAAACCCAATCGTGGTTGTCGCATCACAGATAAAATAGCATCATAGTGGAATATAGTAAATAACAACATATAAACACTGCTAAAGAACACGCACACACATGCATTCGCGCCCGCACACACATACAATCCTAAAATAAATATCAGCAGTATAGCTACAAGCACATAAGACTGGTTCAGAAGCAACGTTAGAGAGAAATGTCATTTAACAGTCGAACAGACATAGGAATACACGATAGTCGTTTTCTATTTGTTTTGCATGTAACAGTTCTAAACCGTATAGACGACGGCACAAGGACGTATTCCTTATGCAAAGTATGCGCGTTGTCAGCCAGAATGCGAGCGGCTTTCTGCAATACCTGCTTTTCATATAGAACAGTGAGAGTGGATTGTTTCGTACCAGTCACTTTGCTGCTGATGTTTATATTATTCTTGTCTTTTTGTCTGACGTTCACAAACCAACAGATAAAACAAAATGTCAAAACACTTTGGATAAACGACTTATAAAACATGGACAAAATGGTATTATTAATGTTAAAGGAACGAAGCTTCTTTAGACTGTCTAGACGCTGCTGGCACTTGTTATACGTAGCGCTACAGTGACGGTCCCACCTCAGCCTGTTGTCAATAATAATAATAATAATGGTTGTAATTACAAGAAATATACTCCTCAGTATTTATGTCGGGTGTTCTAATTTCAAGTGCAGCTATATATAATGCTTTACTAACAATATAATATACATTTATGTTAACTATTAATAATTATGTACGCGTTACTTTGATATTGGGGGAAAGTGATTAATAAGTAATACACCTCTACGTTCTCCCTTTCCATTTGAATTACTGACATTTGAAATGTGTATATGTTGTATATTTCTATTTCCATTTGAAAATAAAGAATTTATTGACTGATTAATTGATTGATTGATTAATTGATTGATTGGTTGGTTGGTTGGTTGGTTGGTTGGTTAATTGTTTGACTGACTGACTGACTGACTGACTGACTGACTGACTGACTGACTGACTGACTAAATGCTTCTTTGTATTTGTGTAGACTTCTTGTTTTCTGTATACATAGAGAGCCTCCACACGTCTTGCTTGGCCGCAATTTTGTTAACATTCTCTTTTGCATGTTTCTCGGTGACACCAAAGTCCGTCCAACGATTCCCCCGTGGTATTTGTTATAATCAAGACAATGTACGTCACAAAAACACACACATTTATGTGTATAGTTATTTCTTGTAATACACTAGCATGCAACGACAACTTACTGTCAGAGACCAAGTTAAGCCTGGCCTTAAATGGTTCGTGACCGTGCATAGACGACGATGCAGTAATCTGTGCATCTTTGATGTCGCCGCTTTCCATCCCAAGAGGACGGGAACACGCCGGCTCTTCGTACCCTGCCAAAAAACGTTACATGATTAAAATGTATGTGTGTGGGCGTGTGTGTGCGTGCGTGCGTGTGTGCATGGATGCGTGCATTTCAATTAGCCTGTATTTCTTGTTTGCCTTTTTCATTTAGAAATGAGGTATGTTGTGAATTATCCAGTAACTTTTCTTTTAAAGAAATTTAACTTGATATATCATAAGACTGATTGAAAACGACCTGGTACAAAGCGATGTACTACTGAATGAAACTGAAGCGTGAGCCTTTAAGTTACTATTCGTACAAATCAGAACAGGCAAACTATCAAACGTAGCGAGTCTTACCACAGAGAGGTACGTCACAGTACTCCCGCAGTGTGGCGCTGTCTGTCGTGTAGCACCACGGCATAGACAGTTGGCAGTTGGGCGAACCCGTCGGATTGCGACAGTAGTTCTCAGCGACGGAAGTATTAGCATCGGGAAGTTCTCTATAGCAACCTTGGTAATGCTATGGACAAAACGAACACATTTCAAGAAAGCCGCGCGCACAACAAAAAAGTGCAAATGTCATATCAGCTGCACGACAAATACTACATATAAATTATGTCCGGATGGCGAGGTTTCCGGATTATCAGCGTCCGGATTATCTAGTTTCTACTGTACCGTAATAATGGTAACCAACCATACACAATTTTTTCATGTGATCAATCGGGAGAATGGACAAATGTGTATTATACGTAATATGCTGAATGAAGTATAGTAAACCACGTGACATTGACGGGATCCCAAAACTGCTACAAGAAACACTAATTTACATTCTTAAGTACTCATATAAAAGCTTAACACTTGTCATTGAAAGAAAATGTTCCACAGACGACTTAAAAATAACACACGGGGAAAGACCACAATAATAGACACATTGGCAGCGGTCACTGTCATTTAGTCTTGCCTTCTTTAACATAGAAAATGTATCCAACCATTCACCGCGAAGTAAGCATTATTAATCTCCGGTGTGTAATTCGTGAAAATGACAACATATACCTGTTTTCACCAAAGGATACTCCGAAACCTGGCACCACACAATGTCTGTTGTGAATAAGCGGTGAATAATTTCAAAATATTGAGGCGTTATGTCTAATAACCACAATATTGTCAGGAAGCGGCCAATGATTGACAGATGTATGATGGCAAGTTGAAGAGCAAGTTGATGGTTCGGGATACAAAAACAGTTTGCTAACTCTCCATGCAGAAGAGCTCCGACAATAACAAGTTTGTATAATGCAGGATCCATACATTCCGAGCTACTCTTCGCACTGTTAGTGGACGGAAAATGTTGCCGCTTCCATTCCGTCCAACGACGACGGATGGTGATAATGACTCTTCATTAGGGTAACGCTGGGTAAATCCTACAGATGGTTTGTGGCCAAACCCTATCACAACGTTAAAGTCGTGGATCGATTCTTTAAAACACAAGTTAAATACGTTAGGCTGCGATTACTTTGGCCGGTAATAGAAAAGTAATCCAACCCATCTAAACATCTGAATGTCTAATGAAAAGTCTTTATTAGACTCCTAAGGCTAAGCAATATACATACAGGTTTTCGTGCCTGGTACTTTCTTTGATCAACAAGAAAATCAAAAGTGTTTGGTATGTTGGTTTTACTTCAACACAATTATATGAATTAATATCAAGGATGTCTAGAAATTCAATGGGTTTGATGTGGAAACAGCCGCACGTGAAACTGGAAACAGTTTAAATGACCAAACGATATATGATAGGATGTCACCTGTGATGACCACGGCATGCATGTCCGACCCGTGACCGTCGTGTTCACTTGACCTAAGTAGTCCAAGCCGCCCACGGTGCTGCGACAGTCCGGCTCACCTACAAATAGAACAGCTACAGGTAGAACATATACAAGTAGAATAGCTGTACGTAGAACATATACAAGTAGAATAACTGCAAGTAGAACATATACAAGTAGAATAGCTGTACTTAGAACATATACAAGTAGGATAGCTGCGAGTAGAACATATACAAGTAGAATAGCTACAGGTAGAATAGCTACAAGTAGAACAACTTTGCTTCCCCGGATTTATTTCATCAAGTCATAATTAGTTGTCGATGAAGACATTTCAAGCATAAAAACTAGACACATTGCCACCAGTGCTGTGATATATCATCCAGTCGTTCTGATTTGACTCCCCCCACCCCATCCTGCTTTATCCTCGTAGTTCCCTTTACTGATTCTTGGTGTCAGTGAATTTCCACTGGCAGCTGTTTCCGGGCTTACAAACAAGTGTGCGAGACGCCACCTTTCTAAACACTCGAAATTATTTTCAACATCGGGGCGCAGATCCATCAACAGAGCGTATCGAAGCTGCAAAAGGTAGTTTTTATTCCACCAGCGCTGACGAAGCCTGCGACGTATATTAAAATAAAAACATAAAGAACAGTTGAGCTTTGTCCTGAAATATGCTCGAAAAGCATACGCTCCGTGAAGAATTCTTGGAGTCTCTCTTGTGTTACTCCAGAGTTACAGGAGCAGTAATCGATGAAAAGGTCGAGCAGTTTGGTTTAGATACCCGAAAGACGCATGACCAAACATAATTATGATGGCGCTGTGAATATACCGAGACGAGACCAGAGGAATGATGTGGCTTCTTTGATGCAAGACAATGATAAAAAGCGGTGTAAACCATCAAAACTGTTCAACGCTAAAACATGCAAAATGATAGAGCTCTTTATTTACTATTATTTCTTCAGTAATTCCAGTGGCAAACTTCTTTAATTGTTCCACAAAACTGCAAGGGAAGCTCGATATTATTATGCATGATCACAAGGTTAATGTCCGAGGGCAGTCCCACTAAGTTCATGATCACAAGGTTGATGTCCGAGGGCAGTCCCACTAAGTTCATGATCACAAGGTTGATGTCCGAGGGCAGTCCCACTAAGTTCATGATCACAAGGTTGATGTCCGAGGGCAGTCCCACTAAGTTCATGAACCTTTGCAGGGCGTCATTAGTTATTTGTCGTGTTGATGCACTGGCGTCTGGAAGTGTTCGAACAACTATACCATGGAATGGTGGTTTGGAGGTGAATGCGTGCGTGCGTGCGTGCGTGCTTGCGTGCGTGCGTGCGTGCGTGCGTGCGTGCGTGCTTGCGTGCGTGCGTGCGTGCGTGCGTGCGTGCGTGCGTGCGTGCGTGCGTGCGTGCGTGCGTGCGTGCGTGCGTGCGTGCGTGCGTGCGTGCGTGCGTGCGTGCGTGCGTGCGTGCGTGCGTGCGTGCGTGCGTGCGTGCGTGCGTGCATCCTGCAGACATGTTGATAATAATATGTCCTGCCAACTGGTATCGGTTTTTGTAAATTGGGCGCCCCCATCCTTTCTCAATGTCTGCATCCGTCCATGGTATGACGTATTGGTGGTGGGTGGTGGTTTGTGATCATCCCACGTTTTGTCGGGCAAGCGAGTATCAGCAGCAGTGGCGCCATCTAATGAGTGAACTTGATATTAATTCACATTGACACTTGAGGTTATCAGAACCAGGCACCGTGGTGGGTATAAGTATAACTGTCTTGAGAGCCAGGACACGTCAATTGAATCTATTCGACAACAATGTCCAACCTGGGTGACTCTAGCTCTCCCCTTCAAACAACTACGAACAATTCACGAACTGGTTTGTTCATATACATCCAGATCTCCCTAAGGTTAAATCCAAACTGAAGGTGTTGGCCGATAATGAGTGGCGTAACAGTGGAAAACACAAACCGAGTCGCAGTTCCCCCTGCCTGTCTCCGATATGTCAAAATCAGTTTACAATTTTTACAAGAGATCAAAAAAACTGTTCAAGTCTACTTTTTGATTGGCAATATACGTATTATATTATGTCCTACACCACGTATCGGGGCGTGGGTGGTCTGAACAAATAACAAACACTAATTGTTGGACTTTGAGAACTGCTACAAGTAGAATATGTTCAAGTAGAATAGTTCCAAGTAGAACAGCAACACTTTAGAATAGTTCCAAATAGAACAGCTACCAACAGAGTAGTTCCAAGCAGAACAGCTGCAAGTAGAATAGTTTCATGTAGAACACGCCTACTTCAAATCATGTCATTCTTGACAAACAGTCGACATACTCGATGGAGAGAATGACCGTTAATCGACATTGAATTTAATAATATGTAGAGCAGTTCGATTGATTAAAATAATACACGTACAAAGCGTCTCGTGATCTTTCATCCCATCATATTTTTGAAAATACAGAATTTTGCCATTTGAAATAAAATGAGGCACTTGGTGGCCACTTGAGATCAATTAAGACCAATAAATTATTCAACGAAAATCGTAAAACATTCTCTTTAACAGGCGCGAACGACCAAAGCGCCACCACCGCTATTACCAAAACGAGGCTACGATTGCTCACTTCATCACTAGACAAGAATCGTCAGGATTCTTGGTCAAAATACAAGTGCCTAAAAACGCACTTAAATGTTGGCCACTACACCATCACCGCCTCGTAGACATAAGTTTGTATCGCAAAAAGTATATGATGGGTATATTATCATCATCGTATCATCATCGTCATCATCATCAGACCACTGTCACTACCAACATCCCTACACATCTTCAAATCCGCTCCACAATACATCAGCTCTCTCTGCCAAAGGTCCGACATTTCAAAACGGTACAACCTGGCTGGCTGACTACAGTTACATTTTGGTAAAAAAATAATTACTGAAAGCGGTTAAATTGTAAATGTGCACTGCGTAGACCGGAGAACGTATAACTGTATCTGACACCAGTAGTACGTGTAACTGTATCTGACACCAGTAGTACGTGTAACTGTATCTGACACCAGTAGTACGTGTAACTGTATCTGACACCAGTAGTACGTGTAACTGTATCTGACACCAGTAGTACGTGTAACTGTATCTGACACCAGTAGTACGTGTAACTGTATCTGACACCAGTAGTACGTGTAACTGTATCTGACACCAGTAGTACGTGTAACTGTATCTGACACCAGTAGTACGTGTAACTGTATCTGACACCAGTAGTACGTGTAACTGTATCTGACACCAGTAGTACGTGTAACTGTATCTGACACCAGTAGTACGTGTAACTGTATCTGACACCAGTAGTACGTGTAACTGTATCTGACACCAGTAGTACGTGTAACTGTATCTGACACAAGTAGTACGTGTAACTGTATCTGACACCAGTAGTACGTGTAACTGTATCTGACACAAGTAGTACGTGTAACTGTATCTGACACCAGTAGTACGTGTAACTGTATCTGACACCAGTAGTACGTGTAACTGTATCTGACACCAGTAGTACGTGTAACTGTATCTGACACCAGTAGTACGTGTAACTGTATCTGACACAAGTAGTACGTGTAACTGTATCTGACACCAGTAGTACGTGTAACTGTATCTGACACCAGTAGTACGTGTAACTGTATCTGACACCAGTAGTACGTGTAACTGTATCTGACACCAGTAGTACGTGTAACTGTATCTGACACCAGTAGTACGTGTAACTGTATCTGACACCAGTAGTACGTGTAACTGTATCTGACACCAGTAGTACGTGTAACTGTATCTGACACCAGTAGTACGTGTAACTGTATCTGACACAAGTAGTACGTGTAACTGTATCTGACACCAGTAGTACGTGTAACTGTATCTGACACCAGTAGTACGTGTAACTGTATCTGACACCAGTAGTACGTGTAACTGTATCTGACACCAGTAGTACGTGTAACTGTATCTGACACCAGTAGTACGTGTAACTGTATCTGACACCAGTAGTACGTGTAACTGTATCTGACACCAGTAGTACGTGTAACTGTATCTGACACCAGTAGTACGTGTAACTGTATCTGACACCAGTAGTACGTGTAACTGTATCTGACACCAGTAGTACGTGTAACTGTATCTGACACAAGTAGTACGTGTAACTGTATCTGACACCAGTAGTACGTGTAACTGTATCTGACACCAGTAGTACGTGTAACTGTATCTGACACCAGTAGTACGTGTAACTGTATCTGACACAAGTAGTACGTGTAACTGTATCTGACACCAGTAGTACGTGTAACTGTATCTGACACCAGTAGTACGTATAACTGTATCTGACACAAGTAGTACGTGCAATGTACTCTAAATCGTTGCATGAATTAATTTAATTTGTTGAATGTGTCACAATGTCGGGAAGTATTTATGAGTATCTGCGAAACGCCTCCTGCTTTCTCAAAAATAGAACATTGTATTGTTCATAATGTGGTCATGCATATTAAACCGTGACGACTAACACGCGTGCATGACGACACGGGTGCCGTTCCCACCAGCAGTGGTACACCGGTGGCACTCCCTTCGGAATAATGAGTGGCGACATAACTGCACGAAACATTAACCTCAGTGAGTATTGCTCACTGCATCCTGCATACATGTCAACATGTAACGATGGAAATTACTCAGATTATTAGCCTATCCCCAACGCAAGCCGGTTACGTCGCACCTGGTCGACTCGCACACGCCGACCAATCGCTCCACCCCTTCATATATAACCCATCAAACTAAACAAAGGCAAAACGAATAATATAACAGAAAACCAAGTGTTTATTTACATAGTAAATTAATCGTTAAAATGACGGAGACTCCGTTCGAATGAAGGAGAATTCACATGTAAGACCCTGTAAACAGCGCAGTCGTCACAGTCGGCCGTTCCACTCGCTTGCACAACGAGGTCGTGTACAAAGGCTTCAGGCGCTACCGGTAGTTATGAGGTACGGAATCGTACTCGTGCATACAAGCACACCTTATGCACGCACAGGCAGATGATAAATACTCGTAGACCGTAAACATCTTGCGGTTTTCATAAGCAGCACAACTCACTGCAACCCTAATAGACAATATTTTTACTTTTGAACTTGAATGCAAGATTGACAGTGAACTCTTGGTAAATGACATTAGTGATCATCTCCCTATATTTGCTCTGTGCAAATGCAATGTAAAAAATAATGTAAGTAGTTCTTCCAACAAATATGTTCGTCACATTAGCGATGAAAACATCCACGCGTTGAAAATTTAATTAACCAAACATTCTTAGAATACTGTTGCTAATAATGAAGATGTTAATTTAATATATAACCATTTTCTACATACATTTACGAAAATATACAATAAACACTGCCCACTGAAATATAGCCAGCCTAAAGTAGCCAAGTTGAATTTGAAAAATGCATGGTTTACCAAAGAACTGAAGAACGCATGTAGCAAGAAAAACAAATTATTTAAAGCATTTTTATTGTGTAGAACAATTAATTCGGAAACCAGGTATAAAACATATATAAATAAATTAACTGGTATTCGAAGATCTAATACAAAAACTTTATTTTAACAGTCTTTTTGAAGAGAAAAGAAATGATATTGCTGGTACCTGGAAAATATAAAAACATGTAATGGGAACATCCCATCTAGGAAATAACTGCCCCAACCATCTTGGTAATAATGGCGCAACTCCTAGTAATAAAAAGGATGTGGCGAATCTGTTTAACAATGTTTTTACTAACATCGGCCCGGAATTGTCAAAGGATATAACTGTGCCAGCAAATGTTTCAATTTATGGCTAAACACAATTTATTTCTAACTCCAGTTAATGAAGAGGAGGTTATCGGAGTTGTGAAAATATGGGAAATTAAAACATCAACTGATTATGAAAATATAAGTATGACTTTGGTCAAAAAGTTATTAACTGTATTGCAAAACCTATTACTTATATGTGTAACCTATCTTTCAGCACTGGAATATTCACAGAAAAATGAAAATTGCGAAAGTTGTCCCACTTGTTAAGTCTGGGAATAAGTATACATGCACTATCTATAGATCTATTTCATTGCTACCACAATTCTCAAATATTTTTGAAAAATTATTTAATTCTCGCTTAGATAGTTTTATTACCAAATACAATTTGTTAAGCCCAAGCCAATATCGATTTCGTCAAGATATGTCACCATGTCATGCATTAGTAGATCTAATTAAAGGAATAAGCCAATCATTAGATGCCAACAAATATGCTGTAGGTGTCTTCATTGATTAAACAATCTTCAGCACGGTTAATCACCTATTATTATGTAAACAATGGAATTTCTTGGTATCCGCGGAGTGGCATATAAGTGGTTAAATAGTTATAAAATAAAAAAAATTATCATGTGTTGTGCTCCAAAGTTCGACGTTAGGCTCCAAACTATTTATGTTGGACAAAATGTCTACTTGGTTTGCAGTAAATAGGTTAACGATAAACATATATAAAACTAATTATATGCTATTTGGAAATTGCCTGCTCAGTGAAGATGTCGTCAAAAATATACAAAATGTTAATATTGAAAGAGAAAGATTTGCAAAATTGTTGGGTATGTTGATGATTTACTTAACTGGAATGTTCATATTAAATACGTAAAATCAAAGCTTTCCAAAAGGACTATATAATATATAGATGTAGTCATCTGCTTTACAGGAACAGTATGTATATTCTATATTATTCTCTGCTTTTGCCTTATTTAACATACTGTGTAGAAATATGGGGTAATACATATCCGACAAATACTAATGGTATTTTCTTGTTGCAAAAAGAGTTATCCGCATTATGTCTGGTGTCAAGCGTTTGGGTCATACAAATTTACTTTTTCAACAATTGCATGTCTTAAAATTTATAGATATTATAGAACAGAAAACGCTATTATTTATGTACAACGTTTACTACCGTACAACGTTTGTCATCAAACATTCAGCGTTTATTTGTTAGGCGGGAAAGAACGTACTCGTTGAGAGCTAGTTATGATTTAGAACGTACTCGTTGAGAGCTAGTCATGATTTCGAACGGCTACGCGTTCGTTCCATGGTGAGATCTATGCATGTCTTTGTCTACAGAATGCAATTTTGGAATTCTCAAAGTGATGATACAAAACACATTACTAATATAATTACATTTAAATCATAGCACAAAAAACAAATATTTCATAAATATGTTACTGTGGAAATGTAACTCTTGACGTATTTAATTTTTGTCATTTTGGTGTGTGATAAAAAAGATACCTGTACCTTAATATGATTGTTGGGGTAAATTTACATAAAAGTCAATGACTTCGTGTTTACCCCCTTCAAACATTGTATACACATTTATATATGTGTTGTTCTGCAGATATATATAATTAGACCGTGTATATAGTTATATATATACATATATATATATATATATATATATATATATATATATATATATATATATATATATATATATATATATTTATGTATGTATGTATGTGTGTATGTATGAATGTATGTATATATATATATATATATATATATATATATATATATATATATATATATATACATATATATATATATATAAATACATATTTATATATATATATATATATATATATATATATATATATACATATATATATATATATACATACATATATATACATATATATATATATATATATATATATATATATATATATATATATATATATATATATATACATATATATATATATATGTATATATATGTATGTATATATATATATATATATATATACATAATTGTCTTGTATCATGTTGCCAATGTTTGAATAAATGAATCTATATATATATATATATATTGATACAAAATTGTGGTTGAATACTTTTTTAATATTCCTATGAATAGGTCTCAAAAAGTATTCAATGCACCTTTGAACTATCTGAATATGAATGTTTGAAAGTCGAACAATAATACCTTAGATAGTATTTGAATAAGAACAGTTTTCAATACATACGCAAGACGACATAAGTAATGCATGACTAATAACTACAATTTGTATTTAGTACACTGAACTACTACATTTAGCTTACAATAATTAGCCTACAACATTCTATGTCCAGTAACAGGTAACCTGTTTCTTATTAACCTTGTTTTCTATGACTCCTTTTACTTTAGCCAAGTCAGTAGCTGACCACACATTACTGGTACAAGGTGTGTAGCTCAGGCGTGGGTCGTCACCAAACACTTCTTCATAAGAGATGACACCCCCATTGTTTGGAGAGCTAGCACTTGACAACATAACATTCCGCAGTCTGTAGCAGGTTGTCCGAACAGGGCACTATGGGCAGATAAAGAACCTTTTAATGCCGCATAGATTACGTAGGTCATAATATATAGTCACAGAGGAGCGGTGTGTGCTGCCACGTTCTCTCGCTTAGGTCATTTATCTATTGTTGTGGATGCGAATGACAGATGAACCGCCCGGTGAGTGGTTATTTCGTTAATAGTAATCACATTGCTCAATCTATATTTCTATATGTATATATATATATATATATATATATATATATACATATATACATATATATAACTTTTTACATGTACTTTTACTGCATGACATGCGTATATATATATATATATATATATATATATATATATATATATATATATATATATATATATATATATATATATATATATATATATATATATATACATATATATATATATATATATATACATATGTATATACATATGTATATATATATATATACATATATATACATATGTATATACATATGTATATATATATATATATATATATATATATATATATATATATATATATATATTGACCTGAATCAACACCAATTGAATACTTTTGGGGACATTGTCCTTAAAGTAATAAAACGATTAATTTAGAACATAAGTACTTATTTCATAACGCATGGATAACCCGTAAATTGAACTTTCCTTGAAATAATGTTATTAAAATATGTGTTGTCTTTCCACAATGTATAGATACACATTCCGCTAACAGAATGCCCAGTGTCACCACATGCCCAGCGTCACCACGTGCCCAGTGTCACGACATGCCCATCGTCGCCACGTGCCCAGCGTCACTACATGTCCAGCGCCACCATCTAGCTTGAAGGCCACAATTCCCCAAATATACATTCCTATTTCTCCGAAATTACATTCTAATGTTGCACTAACACCCCTGTCTTCTTTTCGTGATGTAAACTGAGAGCTCTTACGCAACAGAAATGACTCCTAAAAAGTTTTCTTTTTATCGGTAACCAGCCAGTGTCCAGTGTCACCACGTTGTGCTTGGAAGATTATTTTTCTTACAACAAGTATGTGTGAATTGCTTTCACGTATACGAAGAGCAACAATGTATTTGACCACTGTAGTTTCTATGAATCATTGTATGCTGCGTTCGGAGCGGTGTTTATTCAGTTACCCCCTCCCTCCCTCCCCCCCCCCCAGTAACTGTGGCCACTCTCAGTGACGCTGCATACGGCCCAAATTCTTTCGTCCCCCTAGACCAAGAACTATCGTGAATATTTTTTTACCGCCATTGAGGTCGTTGTAGCAGGGGATTTGCTTGTACATATGAAATACATATTTTCCTTAAATTTAGTCCCATAATTTTGTTTAGGAATTCCTTCTTTATGAAGGGATCGTTTATCTAAATACATATTAATACGATTCATAAATACATTTGATAGACCCTTATAAATCGAAGACTATGGACACGCAAAAAGTTGTCACTTAAGAAACAATACTGTCAAACTTTTTGTTATAACTTTTTAGACAAGATTATTTTTAATGTATACCCCGATACACAGATCAAGTGCGCTATGTACTCAGAAAATAAATACAGAAATAAAAAAAAGATACAATAATGTTTTGTGTGGTAGAGATTCCAAATTTGGAAAGTTCAAATCAATATTGAAATATATTTAAACCTAACTTTGCGATTCACGTTCTGAGAGATATAAGACATGATTTCGATACATTGTACACTTAGGTATATATATATATATATATATATATATATATATATATATATATATATATATATATATATATATATATATATATATATATATATATATATATATATATATATATATATATATATATATATATATATATATATATATATAATATATATATATATATATATATATATATATATATATATATATACATATATATATATACAAAAAAAAAACATTATTGGCCCAATGATGGTTGTCATTCGCTCAAATTAATTGTTTTCCATAAACAAAATAACATTATTGAGGCAATGATGGCTGTCAATCACTGGCCCAATTGAGTTGTGTTAGCTTGTTCCAGTAAAGGGCCAATTATGTCTTCATTGGCTTGGATTAGTGGACAACTTCTCTTTGGGCCAATGAAAAACAGCCAATGATGGGCCAACGAAAAAGGCACGTTTGAACTTAATTAGCCTAATGAGGTTTTGCTGGTTTTGGGATCATGCGTTTAAAGTAATCTTGATCACTTCACTAGAACCGTTGTTATCTAATTTGGTGGAAAGTATTTGAATGTCTCTTTGTTTGCTCACGAGAACTTCTCACGGATTTTAATTTAGTCTGTGTTTTCTTGCATTATTTTCTGGTATGTCACTGTATGCTGTAATTCTTGCTTGTTATTGTACGCTGTATTTTCTCGTTTGTCAGTATGCGTTGTATTTTCTTGTATGTTTGTTTGTATGCCGTCGTCGACAACACTCTGCAAAGGCCTATGCTCAAACATAGCGTCTAGATATTCGTCTTTCACGCATTCGGTAAGGGCCCCAACAAAACATGTGTAAAAAATGTGCACACATTGTTAATCCGTCACTGTCTCAGTAGTATTTGGTGTAACATAGTTACCAGGAACTCAACATTAACAATAGGAGTAGTTTATCGTAGTCCTAATATAGGACAAGAGGAAGGTGTAAAATTACAAAAGACGATAAGGGAGGTGAGCAGGGGGGAATGTGTTATAATGGGTGATTTTAACCATGGTCATATACAGTGGGAATCATTAGAGAGTGCTGGAGGTGACGACCATCAGTTTCTACTTCTAACACAGGATTGTTTCCTTACTCAACATGTCTTGGAACCAACCAGAGGTGGGAATGTGTTAGATTTAATTTCGTCTTCTCAAAATGAATTAGTTGACAATGTTAAAGTACACGAACCTTTGGATTCAAGTGACCATAACCAAATCCATTTTAATATAACAGTAAAAACAGGGAATACATATAAAAAACAATGGAGGAAGAACTTCAACAAAGGCAAATATAAACTGATGAGAACATATTTAGCAAATATAAATTGGAATAACTTGCTGAAGAACAAGACAGCAACAGAATGCTGGACTTGTTTAAAATATGAGATTGAGGGCATTATTGAGAAATTTTTTCCATTAAGAAAACAAGGGAAAGGGTCCACGAAAAAACACCTGTCAAAAGAGGCTATTAGAAAAATTGCTCACAAACAGATACTGTGGACGTCTATAAGCACACTGGAAATGTGGAAGACTACACAAACTAGAGGCAGAGGCATTTAACCTAGCTACAATTGAAATTAGAAAATCTAAAAGAACCTTTGAAAAAAAATTTGCAGGTAATATAAAAAATTACAGCAAGAGTTTATGTGCTTATATAAGGAGTAAACAGAAAGTTCGATATAAGGTCGGACCACTGGAAAACAACAGTGAAAACATAATTTCAGACGGGTTCCAAATGGCAGAGGTCCTGAATGAGTATTTCAGCTCAGTTTTTACTACAGAAGATATCAGCTCACTTCCAGTGCCATTGACTAAATTTGAGGGCAATAAATCAAAACATTTAGGGCAGTTATTTGTAACTCCTGAAATGATAGCAAAGAAAATTAAGAAGATGAAAGATAATAAATCACCTGGAGTTGATGGGATACCACCAAAACTGCTTAAGGAAATTGTTGAGCAAATTAGTACACCACTTGCAATTTTTTTTAACTTGTCACTAGAAGAAGGAATAGTTCCTTCAGAATGGAAAGAAGCAAACATTACGCCGCTATTTAAGAAGGGATCGAGGAAGAAGCCAGAAAATTACAGACCAGTGAGTTTAACATCAGTTGTATGTAAATTACTCGAAACATTAATTAGAGAATACATGGTGGAATTCCTTGTAAAACATAAATTAATAAATACATCTCAACATGGATTCCTAAAAGCAAGGTCATGTTTAACCAATCTCTTGTGTTTTTTGGAAGAAATTACAAAGTGGGTAGATGACGGGTCACCAGTGGATGTTGTCTACTTAGATTTTCAGAAAGCTTTCGATAAAGTGTCACATCAAAGATTGTTACTTAAACTAAAAGCCCATGGTATAGGTAATGAGGTAATCAACTGGATAGGAAAGTGGCTTACACACAGAAGACAAAGAGTAATAGTAGATGGTGAGATTTCAAACTGGAAATCTGTTTTGAGTGGGGTATCACACGGATCAGTATTAGGCCCTATACTGTTTTTAATATATATAAATGATTTGAAGGATGACATTTCTAGCAAAGTACTCAAATTTGCAGATGACACCAAAGTATTCAGAAAGGTTACTAATTATACAGATATACAAAGTTTACAGGATCATCTAGAAAAATTAGTTAAATGGTAAAAAAAATGGCAAATGTTATTCAATTTTGGGAAGTGTAAATGTATACACATAGGACATGGAAATATGGACGAGGAATATAAAATGGGGGATGCTGTACTAGGTAGAACCACACAAGAAAAGGATTTAGGAGTAACATTTAGTGCTGACATGAAAGTTCCAGAGCAATGTGGGATTGCTGCTTCGAAAGAAAATCAAATTCTAGAGCTAATTAGGAGAACTATCACGTATGAGGAGAAACAGCTAATTGTACCCCTGTACAAAGCAATAGTTAGACCACATTTGGAATATTGTACACAAGCATGGAAGAAGGACATAGACAAGCTAGAAAGAATACAACGAAGAGCAACTAAAATGATTCCAGAATTGAGAGACCTTAGTTACGAAAGTCGCTTATTACAATGTGGTTTGACAACACCAGAGACCAGGAGACTAAGAGAAGACCAAATAGAAGTGTTTAAAATAGTGAACGGTTATGAGGATGTTGATAGGAATATGTTCTTCAAACTTAAAGAAGGCAGTAGAACCAGAGGACACAAAGCAGGATTAGTTAAGGAGCAGTGTAGATTGGAAATGAGAAAGTACTCTTTCTCACAGAGGGTGATAAATGAATGGAACAAACTGCCAAATGATTGTGTTAATGCTAGTAGTGTGAATATGTTTAAAAATAGAATTGACAGATATCTGATAAGGGCGGGCTACACATAGATGAGAACATTGTTGGACTCTCGATAAGCCAATGGCTTCCTTGTCCACTTGCCATCTGGAACTTGTTGTTCGATATGGCAATCTTGTTAAATCTTGTTAAATCTTGTATGATAAACACTTTCAGTCTACTTCTAGCATAGGTTAACTAGGCTGGGTCACTGAGGCCGCTGTAGCAGAGACCAGTTAATTTTTACGGCAAACACAAGGTGTTAAGACCTTGCCTTAAAACTGTTACATGCATGTTTGTCTGTCTGTCTTGGTACAGATGAAACAAAGTCTACCGAATGTTCGATACAAATTTTATAGAATATTTTCTGAATTCTACACAGTTGTGTCCGCAAAAATCGCATATAATATTTTACAAAAATCACAGAGATATTTTTTGTTAATGGAAGTCTGGAGTCATCTATCTGAATTCTAAGTCAAGTTGCAAGTCATAAAAAGGTGCTACACGGTTCATTCCCGACCTGGGGCCGAGTACATTTTAATGAGCACAAGTTCTAGTACATTGCTAAAAGCTGAGTACGAGTACTTTCTCACGAGTACGAATAAGAGGACATATTTTTTAAATATTAAATAATAACCTATTTTAAACTAAAACATATTAATTAATCTAATTTATATAACACAGCAACTAGTGAAAAAAGTAAAAACCCTCTTTATTTCACCAACAATAACATTCACTTCAAGAAAAACAAAGCAACCACCACGAGGATTTGTTACCTGACAACACACTGGCTACATTTCTTTGTTTAGCATTTCTCTTATCTCTGCTCCCTCGGTCCCTGCTCTCTTAGATCCAGACTGGCATATCGCATGGCTTCATGAGACATGCTGCATATCTCTTTTTTCTTTTAGGAAATATATATTCTCCATAGACCAGTACAATATAATTATGGTTTACCGCAATATATACAATATATTATTTATACTTGAAGACAAACGAATGCCTTCTCCTACAAACAAATGGGAACCCCAAACATACGGTTACATTTTACAAACCCCTCAATTTTACCAATATACAGACAAGGTATGACTCGTAAAATAGGTTTTTGCTTGGAGCTCATTCTTAACTGGAGTTAACAATTACTCAACCACATGTCTTGACATAATAATATCAATTAAGCCAAAATCTTTGTAGTTAGTATATCAGTGACTAAACAATACCCCCTCCCCCCAACATCATTTGAAAGGGTAGAGATGAGGAGATTTGTCCAAATTGCAACAAAGGGCGTGTGGCAATTTTAATAATACAGTTTGTATATCCTTGTTTTGAATAATCACCACATGAGACCAATCTACATGCTTATACATCAGTTCAGTTTGTCTTCTTTTGGTGCACAACGACAATGTTGCAATTTGCAGTCTGTTTATATTAGATGTTTGCAATTTATATTTTCTGATCTTAGACTACTGGTTGCTGAGAGGGCTAGTACATGCCAATACAACAGGCTCAAATCCCCTTTGAACTTTTTTGCCAGACTGCTGACCAAATTATACTGGTGTAGGACGCAGTCTGATTGAGTCATCTTATCTCAGCTGGCATTTCTGAGCAGTTAGCACTGTCAGCCAGTGCCAAGTGGCATGGTCTCCTGACTGCATCAAAGTCATTTCATGGCTAATTGGTGGGTCAACTGATGAATGGCCCTTTATGGACATCCTGATGGCTTAATTAAACAAACGGATTATGGCCTGAATTGGTAGCCTACAAGTGTTTGGTTAACAGGGTGTTTCTGACTGGAAAAATTTGCTGACGGTTGCCTTTTTGGGAATCATAGTTATGGTTATTGAAGAATGGGGGTGTGCTATGTGTAGGGATGGTAACGGGGTGATCAATCAGAAATAAAAAAGTATTTTACAAAAATAGTTCAACAGTCAAATACTTCAGGAAAGTTTTATTTTGCTAACTACAAATAAATAAATTTTCACAGCATATATTGAAAAGTACTCAGATGTACTCGTAATGTACTTGTAAAATCTGAGTATATTGAGTACGAGTACGAATACGAGTACTTCAAAAATGTACTCGAGTTCCGAGTACTTCCGCCCCAGGTCTGGTGCAGTCCCTGTGACTCGAGTCAGCAAATCTGCTAATAGGCCTACTGCGTCTATACAGACGGCGTTTAAAACATAGCCTGGATTAACAAGTGTGCTGAGCACATGTGGTAAAGTCAGTCACACAAACCAATCTGTATAATCGACCTACCTAGACTCGGTGCAGTGGCCAGCAGTAGTAGGACCCATCGGAGTAGAGAGCCCGCCTTGGCTGGGTGTGGAGAAGGGCTGTATAGCGCCATTGCTGTACGACCCGCTCGGTCGAGAGTCGTGGCAAGGAATGACATAGTAAACAAATCTGTTATGGCAGTGAAACGCTCAGATCCGGTCCACGATGCGGCCGTTGTGAATAACGACCACGAGCTACCAGTAAATAGGCGAACAGTGTAATACAACATGTACAATACTGATGTCTTGTATTGTTGCTACCTGTGCTAGTGCTAGGTATATTGTTGCTACCTGTACTAGTGCTAGGTATATATGAATTTCGTTCAGAACTCCTGGGGAATCACCCTGATGTTTTAAATGCACAGACGGCATCTCAACAGATAAGATTACGCGAATGTACAGGAACTATCACACGGTGGTTCAATGTTTATTATTATTGTGATAAGGAATCAGGGAGAGCTATTACATAAATGCATATTGTATTTGTGTAGGATTACTCTTCTCTATATGTTGATCATATGTAGTCCCTAACGTGTGCCCCGATGCAGAATCAACCAGGTCACCGTTGTATTCAAACATTCCTTTTATGGCACTCCCGTCAAAGATGTTTACCCGAGATATTTTTAGCCTGTGTCATCCTGGCTTCGGCTGACATTGGTCATGGTTCGTTGCGCGCACACACCTCCCCTGGCGAGTACATCGGCACTGGAACGTCACGATAGTAGCGCCATCTTCTGGTACGCCAGCTATCTTGATTTAACCATATTACTACCCCTGTTTTAGGATAAGGATAGTTTGGTAATATAACGCATATTTAAATGTTTACTGTCATCATAATTGTTGGTTTCGAAAAGAAAATGCTGAAATTCAGATATACTTAGTACATGGTATTTATTAAATGGTACAGAAATCACATGTCGTAGAATTAACATAGGGATGCGTACATAGTACACACACACGCATATAGACATTCTATACTTTGTAGACACGGTTGTGTAACCTCTTGCACCCGGTGGCTAGCGACCCCCATGCGCGGGTCCAGACCTTGAAAAGAGGGAGGAGGGAGTGCCCAGTTTCCGGAATATACTCTGCGTGTCCACGTGTGCTACTTTTAGTAATCTTATCTTACTTATAGTTGTTCTACTTTGAACTATTCTACTTCTAGCTGTTCTATTTTCAGCTATTGTATTTGGAATTGTTAGGCTTGGAGTCGTTCTACTTAGAATTAGTAGTCTTTTAAATATTCTACTTGGAACTGTTAGTCTTGTAAATGTTCTACTTGCAATTGTTCTGCTTCTAGCTTTTATAATTGGAACTGTTCTAATTGAAGCTATTCTTCATGGAACTGTTCTAGTTGTAGCTCTTATACTTGGAACTATTCTAGTTGTAGCTGTTCTACTTGGAACTATTCTACTGCTAGCTGTTCTGTTTACAACCATTACATTTGGAACTGTCAGTCTTGGAGCTGTTCTACTTAGAATTGTTAGTCTTGTAAATGTTCTACTTGGAAGTGCTAGTCTTGTAAATGTTCTACTTGGAACTATTCTACTTTTCACTGTTCTACTTGGAGCTAGTCCACATGTAACTGTCCTATTTGTTGCTGTTGTATTTGCAACTGTTCTACTTGGAACAATTCTACTTGTAGCTGTTCTACTTGGAACTATTCTACCTGGAGCTAGCCTACGTGAAGCTGTTCGCGTTGCTGTTAGAACGTCGGGCTCTCAATCGAGAGAACCCGGGTTCGAATTCTCTTGTTACCGTTTCGACATTTTGGTAATTCCGTTCATCCCACATTGTCATAGTTCACTCAGCTGTATAAATGAGTACGTGGCTATAGCCAGAGGTGGGCATATGAATAAATAGTCTTCGCGCAATAAAGTGTGACTGAATGCTTCCCAGAGAAGTCGAGATGGCGTTGGAACGAACAGGTCTTCCAGGGGGTGAAGTGTACATTTTCTGGTGTATTTTCTACCTAAAATTGTGGTTTTGGGGTATATTTGGATTAAAAATGAGAACATATTTTTTTTTCTTTGATGCGGCGGTTTGGTTATATATTCTGGCTCGAAAGATGTAGAACGGTAGATTCTGTAAACAAAGCTAAGAAAAGGCGGTACACTTGGCACTTCTGTAAATAGTCCTTCATAAATCGTATATCTGCTGCACGATCCGGAAAATAATTCAAATACAACTACATAGAATAATATTAAGCTACTTCAATCTAAATACTGTCAGAGTAGTTTTGTTATTATAATAATATAATATTGCGATGGCTCCCAGTCGACGTGGATGACCAAACTATAATAATTAGGAAGAACGTCGTAGCTAGTCTCGCTTCTCCGACTCTCGCTCGCCTTCGTGATTTCGCAGAGAAGAGACTCTGGCCTCAGAGGCGTGGTCCAGGTGTTATCCACTGTCACCACTCCATTTTGTGTAGGCGTTCCCGTGAAGCGCCAGCAGCCAATAAGGGCCATTATCGAGATTTTACACAAATTAGTTTTTGCCTGATTTAACTTTTCAGCCTGATAGGTGTGTCTATATAATCAAAGTTTAAAGTTAATTCGAATTGCATCGTATACACTGATGAAAGTTCATTCCTGTTTTACAAATTAACCAAACACTCGGATGTCATCGTAATTAGCTAATGAAAAGTACACTTTGCATCCAGGCGGCGATGTGTGCGACAAACGGTGGCGCCACAGCACGGAGCCTGGATAAACGAGGCTAGGAGTGATGTCACCACTGATTAGTCCGCAGGGAGTGCCACCAGTGTGCTACTGCTGCTAGGAACGTGTTAGTCATCAATGTTTAATGTGCACGACCACATTATGAACAAGTACAATGTTCTATTTTTGAGAAATCACGAGGCGTTTCGCAGATACCCATTAACGCTACCTGACATAATTCATGCAACGGTTTAGAATATGTTGCACATACTTGTGTCAGACAACAGTTACATGTAGGCCTCCTCCGGCCTACGCAGTGCACAGTTACAAGTTAGCCGATTTATGTAATTATATTTACCAAAAAGTAACTGTAATCAGCCAGCAAGGTTGTAACGTTTCGAAATGTCAGACCTTCGGCAGAGAGATGTTACATAGTGGAGCAGATTGGAAGACGAGTAGAGGTGTTGGTGGTGACAGTGCTCTGATGATGATTATGATTATTATGATGATGATGATGATAATAATCTGCACCCATCATACACATTTTGTTATACAAACCTATGCCTATGAGGTGTTTGTAGTGGCCAAAATGGTTTGTGTTTAGGCACTTGTATTATGACCAAGAATCCTAACGAATCCTGCCTAGCGACGAAGTAAGCGATCGTAGCCTCGTTTTTAGTAAAGGCGGTGGTTGCGCTTTGGTCGTTCACGCCTCCATTGATCTCAATTGCCACAAAGTGCCTCATTTAATTTGAAACGGCAAAATTCGGTATTTTCACAAATATTATGAGGTGAAAGATCACGAGACGTTTTGTACGGGTATTATTTTATCGAAATGCTCTATATATTATTAAATTCAGTGTCGATTAACGATCATTCTCTCTCATCGAGTAGGTCGGCTGTTATGTCAATAATGACATGATCTGAAAAAGGCGTGTTCTACGTGAAACTATTTTATTTGCAGCGCTAGCAGCGAAACGACGTCATTATCCAAATGCTACACTAAAAACTGTTTTGGCTGATTTAACTTTTCAGTCGAACAGTTGTGTCTATATTATCAACGTTTAAAGTTAAATTAGTCCAAATTGTATCATACATACTGATAAAAGTGAACTCTTATTTTATGAATTAGTCAAATGTCCGGATGACATCGTAATTAACTAATTATGTATGCACGCGTAATCTGGGTGCATACATAATTTCCGTCAGAGTGAAAAGTACGGAGCCCGGGTAATCGAGGTTAGGCTAATCGTGGAAGTATGTGATTTTGACAAAACTTGGTAAGCATGTCAACGAGATGATGGCAGTTGCTGTGAAACAAATTCAGAATTTTTGATGGTAAAGTTTTCTTATAATCAGACAAAACGTTAACATGGCCACCAACACAATTTTGCACTGTGGTCTCATTGGTCTGACTTCTTCATTCTGAACTGTAGTGAAACAACTAACACAATTAAATAAGGCGGAATTAATATTAAACACCGTCTTTGTTCAGTACACCTCCAACAGCTGTCGAGGAGTAGACTCGCTCGATTCGGCCATGCACGAACGGGCCTGCGCCCAACAGCGTCTACTGACTCTCCGTCAACTGACTCTCCAGCTAACGGCAAATGAAACTACATCAACTGAACTAATATATAGCGCCTATGTTGCGGGCAGTTTCGGAATGGGGGCAGAGTGGAGATGATTCTCACTTGGGACGGACCATTGTGAGAATTCCCCAAAAGTCAGCCAAGCACGTGTAATGAAATAAACCACACATATGCAACTCGAACAATGTACGTCTCACCACTCCGAATATTGCCGAGCGACTAACATCTCCACTTGCGCGGGTCATTGTGGGATTTCCGTGAGACATCCGGGACGATTCTAGGATCGCCCCACCATTCACTTTGCTCTGTACACCGACACGAATCAAACAGATCAGTGATGCCACCTGACGGTAACAGTCAAAATACAGCTCCAAGGCCATGTTCCGTTTTTGACAAGTTCGCGAAGGCAAGCGAGACTCGGATAAGCTAGATCACGTGTAGATCGAAATTCTGTTCTGTCTGGTTCCAGTGGTGTCTTATTACTTCATTTTGGCAACATGTATATTTACGTGTATAAATATTGGTATGTGTATGTTTTGGATAGTTTCGAATGGTTTTATACAAAATAAAAGGACTCTGAAATAAGAGTATCCTAGTCTGCAACTGCCAGTACAATTCGTACAGGACACCGACACCGTAGAATGCAGAAAGCCAAAACATTATTATACTTGCTTTATGGTATGTACTACGACAATGTGACCATATAAGAAACATAGAAATGAATAAATCAAAACTGTTCAGTGACATGTATGACAATTATATTCCACAACTCTAAAAATAATATTGATTGGCCATCTTCATTGTTTCAAGTTTAATAGCATCTTGATCTGCCAGATAACCAACTTCCAGACACCCCAACCAACACCCCTTCCAGACACCCCAACCAACACCCCTTCCAGACACTCCAACCAACACCCCTTCCAGACACCCCAACCAACACCCTTTTCATATACCTCAATATATCAGCGTACCACCAAAATACATTAACATACAACCACAAATAGCTGACATTTCAACATGATCAAAACTTACATTAACCTTAAATTACAGAACCAAAAATAAAAGAGAACCACGGGTTACTGATACAACTTAAATGTAAATTTTATATGTACAGCCCGCAGCTACATGTATATCAAACCTTGCTAAAGTATGTTTTCCCAGTGTACTTTGTGCCTCTTGTCTTCCGTCAGCCAGTCCAGTCGGAAGGGCGAATGCATGGAAGTAGCCATGAAGTGTTCTTCAACAATGAACCCTTCAATGCAGTTGTTGATCACATAACAGATGTCACGTGGCGGTTCTGACAAATTATTACAACTTAAGGCCAGTCCAAGTGCTGGAGACCAGAAACCATGGATTATGAAACTTATAGTGTCACCGATTTACTTGAATTGAACTTGAATTGTACACGAGCCCAAGTCTAAGCAAACAAGAGGGAGCTCATAAACCAGAGACTGAAGTGAGGGTGTGTGCATGCGTGCATGCTCCATCTGTCATTCACTGAATTGTCTCTTCAGGTTCTGTGCTGGAAAACTGCAACATAAGCAGAGCGACGTTTGGATTGGAAGCGACCAGGATGACGTCATTGGAGTTATCTAACTGTGTCATAGAGGACATGAGTAGATATGGAATTTACGCATCGCTCTCGAACTTGACGAAGACAGTCGTGCAAAACTGTACCATTCAACGCACCTCCCAAGAAAGTATTTACGTGAAAACTGCCACCAATAAGAAGCATGCGCTGTCCTTGTGTGTAATCAACTCGGACGTCAATAGCATTAAAGTGGAGAGTTACATCGCTGACGTGTTTGTCGAAAGAAGCAACATCATTGCTGCGACCACCTACTACGGATACAGTCTCATACGTGTGCTCTCAAATGGTGGTCAAATTCGTATTGACAAGTGTCGAGTGTTGGCATACAAATACGACTGCTGCATTGTTGCCACTGTCACAGGTGAAAGGACGTCAGTTTGATCTGTTGGTCATCATCTGGGTGTTTCACGGCAATGCCGAATCGCAGCAGCAACTCAACGTACGGGGGCCAATGTGCCGACTCGAGCGACATGTATGGATTATGTGGTGTCTCTACGCTGTGCTAAATATATCTTCTTACTCAATTAAAACATTCATTGGCTGGTTATAATGTGCACATTGACTTAAATGTTCATGTTCGACATTTCACAAAACAAAACATTTATAATAAAATTGCGTCCTTGATTAGTAATATATGATGGTTATTGTGTGTGTGTGTGTGTGTGTGTGTGTGTGTGTGTGTGTGTGTGTGTGTGTGTGTGTGTGTGTGTGTGTGTGTGTGTGTGTGTGTGTGTGTGTGTGTGTGTGTGTGTGTGTGTGTGTGTGTGTGTGTGTGTGTGTGTGTGTGTGTGTGTGTGTGTGTGTGTGTGTGTGTGTGTGTGTGTGTGTGTGTGTGTGTGTGTGTGTGTGTGTGTGTGTGTGTGTGTGTGTGTGTGTGTGTGTGTGTGTGTGTGTGTGACTGTGTGTGAGACTGTGTGTGTGACTGTGTGTGTGAATGTGTATGTGTGCGTGTGTGTGAATTAAGATTGTCTTCAACTGCAACTATTTAGATTACTTACTCGGTGTTTCGATTGCCATCGTTAGCCTTCATCAGGAATTCTGAGACGGCTAGTCCTTCCCCTACTCGCCAGTTATCTTGGTAAGCAGGCTGTCCCGTACACGACTCAGTCTATATTCCCCTCGTCTCGGTTCATGGTTGGAGTTGCCTTTCGGTACAATGTATCAAGATCACTGGCAAACCTTCTAGGTCCGATTGTGGGTAAAACATCATACCATATAAAGAATTTGAACACTTAGCTAATGAAATGGCTTCTATCATGATCGAACAAGATGATATGTTCATCATGACGTTTGTCTCTCGTCACCAACACCACGATCACCGAGACACTGGGTATCATCAATAAGCGACTACAAGACACACCGAACTGAAACGGCGGACAAACCTAAATGTGGATGACATAATGGAGCTGCTGAAATTCTCCGTCACAATTACACGTTTTAGCTTTAGGGGCACTCTTTATCAGCAGAAATTTGGCACAGTAATGGGAAGTCCGATGTCACCTGTAATTGCAAATCTCGTCATAGAATGGCTGGAACAGCAAGCTATTTTCACATTACCAATAACATGCAAACCAAAACTATGGAAGAGATATATGGATAATGTGATGGAAGTAGTGAGGAAGGGATGTGAGCAAGGACGGACAGAGCATCTCAACAGTGTAGACACCACAGCAGCATTAAGTTCACATATGAAGAAGAGAGTGATAACTCCCCGCCCGTCCCTGGATATACTTATGATACGAAAGGAAGATTGATCAGTGTATTGGAAGTTTATCACAAAGATCAATATCTGAACTTCACGTCTCACCATCTGTTGCATCAGTAACCGGGGGTCGTCAAAACCTTACCGGATAGATGCAACATCGTATCAGAGCCGGAGGATAGAGTAACAGAGGTGGAGCACATCATCAAAGATAGAGATACAGAGGTGGAGCACATCATCAAAGATAGGGATACAAAGGTGGAGCACATCATCAAAGATAGAGATATAGAGGTGCAGCACATCATCAAAGATAGAGATACAGAGGTGGAGCATATCATCAAAGATAGAGATATCGAGGTGGAACACATCATCAAGGATAGAGATACAGAGGCGGAGCACATCATCAAAGATAGAGATACAGAGGTGGAGCACATCATCAAGGATAGAGATACAGAGGTGGAGCACATCATCAAAGATAGAGATATCGAGGTGGAGCACATCATCAAGGATAGAGATACAGAGGCGGAGCACATCATCAAAGATAGAGATACAGAGGTGGAGCACATCATCAAGGATAGAGATACAGAGGTGGAGCACATCATCAAAGATAGAGATACAGAGGCGGAGCACATCATCAAAGACAGAGATACAGAGGTGGATCACATCATCAAGGCAATATAAAGATGTGGGTACCCAAGTTGGACCATAAAGAAGATGAAAGAACAGCATATTCAGAAGGAAAACAACAGAGAACAGCAGGATAAAAACAAAGAAAAATCAACATGCATGGTCACTCTCCCGTGTGGCAAAGGAGTAACATAACATATACAGTGGATTTTAAGTCTTCTGCGCACATGGACAAGGCACAACAGAACGCAGTGGCAGATCTTTCACGCAGTCCAGTTCAGATTTGGGGTCAATTACGTTATATCAATTCCAATCACACACCAATTACAAATACCAATTCCATCTCAAAAATTCCAATTCCAGTTATCAATTCCATATCGAAATAAAAATATGTGAACAGAGCAACTATAGACATACTCAACACCAAAAAATTATTATTTGGTTCGTAAAAATATTATATACGTAACATATTATATTTTGTTGATTATCTGTAGCGATTAATTTGAGTTACACAGTTACATGATGTAATTGAAAATACCAGTTACATTTTCACCAATTCCAGTTATTTAAAAAAAAAAAAACACCAATTCCAATTCCAGAAATGGCGTTACAATTCCAATTATAATATAATTGACCCCAAGACTGGTGTGTGTGGGGTGGGGGCGGCACTCTGTACTATTTGTACTATGGTTAATCGGGCTTTTCGACGTGTACCTGTTCTATCCGCAGCTGTTTTACGCGAAGCTGTTCTACTAGCAGCTGTTTTACGTGTAGCTGTTCTACTTTTAGGTGTCCCACTTATAGCTGTTTTACGTGTAGCTGTTCTACTTTTAGGTGTCCCACTTATAGCTGTTTTACGTGTAGCTGTTCTACTTTTAGGTGTCCCACTTATAGCTTTTTTACGTGTAGCTGTTCTACGTTTAGGTGTCCCACTTATAGCTGTTTTACGTGTAGCTGTTCTACTTTTAGGTGTCCTACTTATAGCTGTTTTATGTGTAGCTGTTCTACTTATAGGTGTCCCACTTATAGCTTTTTTACGTGTAGCTGTTCTACCTTTAGGTGTCCCACTTATAGCTGTTTTACGTGTAGCTGTTCTACTTTTAGGTGTCCCACTTATAGCTGTTTTATGTGTAGCTGTTCTACTTTTCGCACTTTGACCTACTTGCAACTCGGCAGAGGGCGTAGTAAATGGTTATCCTCTTCTCGATTAAAACAAACAGATGTTGTCTTTCCGATGAAGGCAACCGATGGTTGCTGAAGCGTTGAAGTGATATGATAAGTTGCCTACTTAACGAACACCTTCACCGATAACATTGACTGTTGCAGCAACTTTGGAAGGTCGACCCCGCCGCCGCGTTGGGCACTTGGTCTGCGAGTGGCAGCCGCTTCCTCCTCGCCACCAGCTACCCGGACACGGCACGCAAGAGGAGGAATATATATATATATATATATATATATATATATATATATATATATATATATATATATAACCTCGGTAGCCGGTGATCGTCGTACAATATCGAGATGGCGCCTTCTCTCTACGCTCAACCGTCTGCTCCAGCTACGACTGCAGCAACGGACATGTGGTGCTGTGGTCGCTACCGCTCACGCAGAAAGACACCGCAGTGTTGATTAAAAACGCGGTTATTGAATTGATTAATGTATGTGCAATGCTATCCATACAGGCGTGGTGTGAACAATGTAATGGCATCTCGCTAACGGAACTGAACGAACAATCCGCCTCTGAAGGTGGTCAATTACAGGTTACACTTCACCACTACTCTTCCTCTTCGTTGGTGCAATAGGCCAACTAGTAACGCCCAACATTTCTTGCGATATCTCGCTATGTTCTATGTCATCCTCCGAGAACTCCAGCCCAGGTGGGTTCTCTCTACTTCAAGCCCTTCTCCGTGTTGGTGTTGGTCTTCCTATTTCCTTTTCTTCAGGGGCCTGGGTTAATGCAGGTCACACTAGAGCGACAATAATTATCTTGGTGTTCCGAGTGTATAGCAGGGTCGCCAGTCAAAGGTCACATCACGATGCAGCGAGCGCGATCTTCTGTGGTCGATATAACGCCGTGTCCGAGACTACTGCGGGACTGTGCAAAGTCACATCTAAACGTTGTAGGTGATTTCTGGTAAACGCATTTGCTAATTTTCTGTACATAATCATCTTGCAAAATGAAACCTCCGAAATAAGATCATACATAATCGAAAGTGTCCTTAATCGCGAGGTGGCCATAATGCTGAACTGTCTATGGAGCGGAGGTGTGTTGATATTTATCATGTGTGCGTGCTTGCGTGAGTGAGTGCGTGCGTGCGTGCATGGGAACATGTTTAACGTAACTCAATCAAGCAATATTGACACTATATCAGGCTGTATCTGCAAGACTCCTATGTGGTGGTCTGTTTTGACTAGGGCCAGAACGTATCGCGATACACACCAGACGGTACGATACCTCACTTCACCTATCCTGGCTTCATTCCAGCTGTTCCACCCCAGTATGCGTCTTTCATTTTCAATAGTTGTCCGCCACGTTGTCTTTGGTCGACCAACCTTTCTTCTACCTTCAGGCGTCCAGGTCAATGCCGTCTCACATTTGCTGCTCTTGTCCATTCTTAGGATATGTCCTACCCACTTCCATCTTCTTCACTTGACCTCGGTGCTGATTGTCTTCAATTTTGTTTTTGCGAGAATATCTCAATTTGATACAATGTATGGCCATCGAATTTGTAGGATTCGTCTTAAGCACTTGAAAAAATGTATCTAACTTTCTGTTGTCTCCTTCGTTAATGTTCCATGTTTCACTTCCATACAACACTGGTTTAACAAGTATGTAAAAAGCCTCAATTTAGATCTCAATGTTTATATATTTGAATTCCATATCTGCTTTAGTTTCATGAAGGATATCCTAGCTTTACGAATTCTGTTAACAATGTCATCTCCGCCTCCTCCTTGCTTGCTAACGTTAGCTCCCAGGTAGTTATACGTGTTCACTTCCTTTAGCTCTTGATCATCGATTAGTATTCTGTTTTCGCACTTACTGTTTATCCTCTATATATGAGTTTTCTTTTTATTTATTCTTAGTCCTATCCTTGTTGCAAATTGATACAGTTGTCTTGTCTTTGTTTGAATGTGTGTGTAGCATGATGACATGAGTGCTATGTCCAGGTCCTCTAGTTTTGACGTGAAGTTCCATCTTATCCCTGTTTTGTTTCCTGCTGTTGTGTTTCTCATTATCCAGTCCACTACTATCAAGAAGATAAATCCAGACATTACATATCCTATTTAACTCCAATTTTGACCTTGAACCACTCAGATTCCTCACCTTTCTTCTAACTCTGCACATTCACTATCTTCGTATAACATTTGTACCACGTGGATTGTCTTCCATGGAATTCCTTAGCTCTCCGTAATTTTCCATAGACTATCCGGTGCACTGAGTCAAATGCTTTTTCAAAGTCCACCACATGGTACGATACACGATACACAATATCCGTATCACGGTACACTACGATATGCGATAGCGGTAGGCAAAACATTATTCGCGTCACCTTTGTGAAGCGATCAACGTTCAATGCGAAACACACCTGCCTGTGTATCAATGAAATAGCGAAAGATAACATGCAGCACGTTTCCCACATGTGTACCTAACTATAATCTATGTAAAATCTTTACACTATTATTTTGTTTACAATGCGCGCGTGTAATTTGGACGTCATGTGAGTGACGACGTGACGTCTGCTGTAGCATTGCGTTGTACATGTCATAAATAATCATGTGTTTTATTGTTGTATCATTCTAGTCAGTGTAGTCTGTATCGCGATATGTATCGTATCGTGATCAATATATCGCGATACGCATCGTAACGTGAAGTAGTGTATCGTACCGGCCCTAGTTTTAACTAGGACTTAATATTCTGTGGAGTCTTCGGAAAATATTGTCTCAATTTGTTGACACGTGTCTTTGCATAACAGTAGGTCCAATGCAGTGTAAGCTCAGACATATTCTAATTGTGTGTGTGTGTGTGTGTGTGTGTGTGTGTGTGTGTGTGTGTGTGTGTGTGTGAGTGTGTGTATATATATATATATATATATATATATATATATATATATATATATATATATATATATATATATATATATATATATATATATATATATATATATATAGTCAATTAAAAGATTGGAAACATGACGACTACTACGCTAAATTAAACAAGACTCAATATACTGATAGTAGTTGACATCAAGGAAAATGTCTAGCCCAAATTGTCGTGTGATAAATTCATGTGGAATTCGAACACATTGGAAGGCATGTTTTATATTATATCGATGCCCAACATTTGTGAGCCTGATCATTTACTATGTAGCTATGTAAACATCGACAAAGTGTTCAACAATACAACAGTCATTTTGTCTGTTTAATCATTTCATTTACAAATATATACGTCACGACATAGGTGGGACAAAAAGGTCTCCGTTTAATATAGGCCCACACCATAGTGTAATTTACAGTCTTCTAACTTACATTACACTGACTTTAGATGAAACATTACACTTATAAGCAGGCAGGCATATCGGAATACATACTGCGTTTACAATTGTAGTAATGTTCCAACTTAACGATTATATTCTAGAATAAACAGCTACAATTGCTATACTTATGAATATGTTGTCAATCGAATGGAATGAAAACTGTTTAACGTAAATCAAAAAGCGTAGTGGAGCACATCATCATAGTACATAGTACACATCATCATAGTACATTACAAATGTTTACATATCATCATAGTACATAGTACACATCATCATAGTACATTACAAATGTTTACATATCATCATAGTAACAAAATGAAACGGAATAATACACATGCATTCCCTCAGAGAAACATTACAAAAGGAACTATTATTTTTTATAACAAGTACAAAAAAGCATTGACGTTACATTAATATTACAGAGTAGAATAATATATAATATAATATGGTTGCTCTATAAACAAATTAATATTTCCATTACCAATACACACATGAACGCGCGCCCGCATCATACGTTTTTGTAAATTATTATGGCGCAAAGAAACGCTACTTTATAAATGAATATACTTACTAACTATTTTCTCACCTGAACTGTTATGCAGAAAGGTTATATCTCGAAAAGATACAATCAAGCATTAGTAACCTATACAACTGTGGTAGTATTGTGCAAAATGAAAGTGTTTAATGTGTAGCCTTGTCGTCACATTTGTAACCATGTAAGTATACCATACACTATGCAAGTGACAGCCACATAGACGTGTCCTCTGAAGACACTAGTCGTGTAGGAATGCAACAAACAATAACACCACGAGCGACTGCAGCGCAGCGTAGTGACACACACGACTGACACCACTCTTGATAGTCGTGTCAGTGGTCGACGATGTCGTTGGTGTAGTTGTTGTTGCGGCTGGTGTTGTTGCTGTACCCTCTAGTACCGTCACATACAGCCGCATGGTGGCGCTGAGGGCCGGCTGTCCGCCGTCAGTGGCCGTGATCACGAGAACGTAGTCACTAGCACTGACTTGCCCTGTGACATACACCGAGCCACTCTTCTCGTCTATGCGGAAGTGGGCCGCTGCATCGTCGGACATCGTGTAGCGAATGGCGGCGTTGATGCCCGTGTCCAGGTCGTCTGCGTGCACCGTCGTTATCGGCAGTTTGGCCCCAGCATCGTCCTCGCTGATCGTCAGGTTGTATTCGCTGAAGGCGAACGTCGGTCGGTTGTCGTTGATGTCACTAATGGTGACAAACACCTCGGCGAACGAAGCACGACGTGGCTCACCTGCGACATGGATAAATAAATCGAACATTGCAGATTGTATATCAGAAAGTATTCATTTTCACAGAGGACGATAAATGCATCGAACACATTTCTCAATCACACGCCACAGTGTGCCAGGAAATAAGTAATGTATCAGACAAATCAGTACCATATCCGAAACGATATTTTACTCATAGTTTAAAATATATGCCAGTTTGATTTAATTAGTTTTTAATAACTAATGTTATTAAGTCATTAGGAGATGTTTAATCGATATATTAAGCCTAGATTAGCAACAGAAAAGCAGTTTTCGGAAAGCTTGTAGATAAATCACCCAAGTGGATATTGACAAAATCCGTATGTAACCAAAGATTGATGATTGTGTTTGGACGCTTCAGTTATCCCTTATGGAAGACGGGTGCCGCCCTGTAATCGTAACATTTTTGCTAAATTACTCTGACATAGGAGGTCAACGTAATTAAGGAATTGAGAGGGAGCCCTGTTAACCCCGGATTTGGCCCAGCTCCAAGATTTTAAAAGTTTAACTTGCAAACTGGGCAAGGAAGTGCTGGCAGGTGTCACTGTCCAGCGGTTGAGAGGGTGGGTGGATTTAACAAGTTCACCAATGGTAAAGCGTATTGGGTATTTAAGCAATCACAGCGCCTCTAGTGACAGCGTCTGAATTTGGGAAACTGATAGTACAAATACCCCGGAGGAGCGTTTACAAGGGAGCGGCAAGAATAGTTTAAGTTCACACTGAGGTGTGAAGTCATGCAGAATTTTAGGCATCCAAGTTGTCAGTAAGGGTGGCCCTGGCGGGCCATACCTGCTTTAGCAATAGATTTTAAAATTTCCGGTCAGAATGTACTTGTCAAATCTTCTAGATTTAAAAAGTCTATATATTTTTTTTAGGTGATATTTACATTCACTCTTCTTTACGGTTTACTGTGATATGCATCTTCTCTTCGTTGTCAACGAGAGTGATTATATTGGTACTATGTATGTGGCCGTCTGATGTACACGATTAACATCGCTTCGAACCTGGACAACAATGCGTTGACTACACTTATGTAGTACTCTATGTACTCATTGGTAGAGAGATTACAAATTCAGTTATAAAAGACGGACAATTAAAAGACATCTACGTCTGTGAAAAATGCCTCCCGGGCCATTGTGTGCATATATCATACAATATTATAATATTATAACAATATAATATGTGATATTGATTTACGACTACATTGGAAATTGTTTCATACACCTGAACCGTCGCATGGACTAATTCGAAACACATATTCAGATATTCCGTAGACACATTGTAACATTGGTTTAAGTAAAACACATGAACTAGAAGAAGACATGTTATTACCATCATCAGTCGCCCGTATCTCGAGTCTGACTTCAGATTGTTCTTCTCTGTCCAAAGTGTCGTTCATGTCGATCACACCGGTGTCCGCATTGATGACGAACACACTTTGAGTCCCACTGACGAAGGAATACTCGATGGCGTGACCGTCTCCGTCTGTGGCCGACACCTGAAGGCATAAGGAGTATGCCGGTTCCTCAAACGTTAAAAAACAATATGCTTAATTGTAACAGTTTGTTTACGTTTCTACACAAAACCTTGCAAAATATATCAAATATATTTGTAAGCGCAGTATAATTTGCATCAATCATAAATGTTTATTTTCAAACGCAATCATGTATTGGCGCATATATTGTTAAATTTAAAGAATTCCAAACATTTGCATTTAAACTGCCTGGTCACCATTTGAACTGCTAGTCGTTTATAGATGTATTTCTAAGTAACAGTGTCAAATGTTTTCGTATTTGTAAATGATAGTATTTTGCATTTAAATGCAGTCACGCCTGTTTGTATTTGCTTTTGTATTTTAATAATCCTTCAAGCATTTGAATTTGAACTCGAGTCCAGTTGCTAATCACAGAGGACAATCACTGAATGGAACAAATTATCTACAGATTTATTCAAAACAGACGTAGCTTAGCGATGTGTACCGTGAGGTTGAATTTGTTATGTTCCTCCAATACGATCACTTGATAGACGGGGCCGCCGACAAACGTCGGAGAGAACTCGTTTGTGTCGAGCACCGATACATTGACGGTCGCCTCGGCGGTGAGAACGTTCGCTCCGTCGACTCCGCCGTCTGACACCTCGATGTGCAGTAGATACGTCGACCTGGTCTCGCGGTCAAGTCCACCCAGAAGTACCAACGTCCCTGGCGATACAAATACGACAATCTTACGCAACTTCAATAAGAACACCACCAGTTAACAGCTAAATGGAGCTAACGTACCAGCTACATGGGCGTCACTAGCTAACGTACCAGCTACATCGACGTCACTAGCTAACATAACAGCCGGAGGTGACATTTCAGCATGTAAAGGTAACACTTGGAAATTGTGAAAGTTCGTTACCTGTGAGCGGTTCCACGCGGAACATGTTGTCCGTGTTACCGCCGCTGATGCTGTAGGTCAACAAGACACTATCCAGGTCTGTAGCGGTCACAGGGAGCAGGCGCTGTCCCGGACTCGTAGATTCATTCACTTCTATGTAGTATTGCGACAGACTGAAGACAGGGGCGTGGCTGTTCGTGTCCACTACATGGATTGTCAACTGCATCTCGGCCGAGCTCAGACCATCTGACGCCATCACGGTGACGTGGAGCGTGTCGACTGTCGTGCCACTGAGTGAAGTGACCAGACGCAAATCACCCGTGTCGGGGTTAATTTCAACGGCACTGTCGCTCCCTCCAGACAGTGTGTAGGTTAACGTTGCTGCAAGACGGATTAACAGCGTAGTTGAAGACCAATAACAATGAATCACGCTACGTGCTTTTTGTGTGTAAAATAACTGGGTGAACAATTCGTTGAAAATACCAAGTGAGGAATATGAATTTATAACAATCTACAAAGAATTATAAGGTCGTCAAATGTATACAAAGAGGAATACAAAAAAGAATTATCAGCGTGAATGTTGCTTCTCTCCCAAAATCCGATATTTGAATATTGAACAGTGTTATACAGCGGACTACGCTTAATGGAATCACCTCGGGCCCAAGCAATTTGATTCTATTAAGCAGCTGATTCTTTTAAGCGGCGCGTTTTGATACAGGTGGAATGTGGAATGATTCCGTCCCAGCCAATATATTTGATTCTATTAAAGTGTCGATTCTGTTATCCGTGGTACAATTAAGCCGAGCCGTCCGTAGCACTATGAAAATAACAGCAGTGACAATGTTAGGGTTGTAAGTACATTTGTAATACATAGTGCATATACATACAATGCTGTTCGGACACATCGTCATCTGTGGCACGAGCCGTGTAGATCCGTGTGTTCTGGACAGTTGACCGAGGCAAAGATATGGAGACAGAATCGTCGTCAAATTTAGGTGGATTGTCATTGACGTCCACCACTTTGACGACAACGAGGGCGGCTGACGACAGAGCAGGAGAGCCACCGTCCAAGGCCACCAGGTGGAATCGGAACTCAGCGTTTGATTCTGCGTCGATAAATTTAGATGTTCTCACGGTTACTTGGTCGCCGACCATAGCTAGGGTGAAGAATGCGGCTTCCGTCGAGGAAAAGACGAGAGAGTAGTTACTAATAGAACCGTTGACTCCGGCGTCAGTATCTAATGCTGTGGTTTGTAGGACCGCGGTGGCCATAGGACAATTCTCCGTCACAGACACGTTGAACGTGGCGGATGGGAACACTGGAGCATTATCGTTGACATCTGCGACCGTCACTTGTACAGTTGCTGTGCTCGTTCTCGGCCCAGTAGGTAGGCCACCATCGTCTGTTGCCAGTGCAAGGAACGTGTAGTTCGAATGAAGTTCTCTGTCAAGTTTCATATAAATACTGATGTTACCACTGCGTGGGTCAACAACAAACGGCAACCCAACTCCCGGTTGGTGGACCATCTCGTACTCAACCGATTCGCCCTCTCGATCAACAGCAGATATTTGACCTACATTCGTTCCCCCCTCAGCGGACTCAGGAATCTCAAACGTGTATTTGACTGTATCAAACAGTGGTGGGAACAAGTTGTCATTCACCACGTTTATCGCGAGCCACTTGTTTGTGGACTTCTGGGGGCTGCCGTTGTCTCGGGCTCGGAAGGTCGCGACATGTCGACCTGTTTCGTTCCTCAGCGACACAGCTGTGCTCAGCTCACCACTGGATGCATTGAATACAAACAGAGACGTAGACGATGACAGTTCCACGTTGGTGACTCCGTTTTGTCCTTCGTCGGGGTCAGTAGCTAAAACGGTCAACAAAATGTATCCTGGCTTAACCGACTGTTCGACGGAGACCGTGTCAGGGATATCATCAAACTCTGGTGCGTTGTCGTTCACGTCTAACACGTGTACCAATATGGACGTGGTCGCCTGCCGTTCTGGAGTGCCGTTGTCTGTCGCGACCACGTCGAAGCTGTACAGGTCAGTGTCTTCACGGTCCAGCACACGACCGAGTCGTAGTGCACCGGTCGTAACGTTGATCGCAAACGGGAACTGGTCGTCGGCGTCGTGCTCTATCGTATATCTGACATGTTGATCCGGGTCAACATCTGTCGCGTTCACGAGCAGTAGTTCTACTCCGGGAGATGTCGCCTCGGAAACATTCAACAGATATTCGGATTGTTGAAACTGAGGCTTGTGCTGATTTCCTTTGACGAAAGTGATTTCGTAGGCGATTGATACTCCGGCCGTAAGGAAGTGGTCCAGAATCTGTAGGTACACGTCATCGCCGTCCAACTGTTCCATCCACACGTTATACTCGACATTCAGTTCACGGCCGTTGTCGGATCTGACGGCGGCTGTTGGCTTCTGTTTCTGGTCGCCCGTGTATACGCCTCGGAAGTATACCCAGCCAGACGCCGTCGGGTGAACAGCCACCTGACAAGTAGAAGGACATTTCTCTAAGTAATCTACTCGCAATACTCGTAGAGACTGAAGGTACAACTCTCCATTCCCAACGTTTCGTTTCCACCTACCCCTCTTTCTCCCCTTCACTTACTCTATGTCTTTCATTATGTCTGCTTTCGTCCAACCTATTTTAATATTAATTCTTACATTCTCTGTATATATATATATATATATATATATATATATATATATATATATATATATATATATAATATTTATATATATATATATATATATATATATATATATATATATATATATATATATATATATATATGTATATATGTATATATATATATATATATATATATATATATATATATATATATACATATATATATACATATATATATATATATATATATATACATATATATATATATATATATATATATATATATATATATATATATATATATATATATATATATATATGTATATATATATATATATATATATATATATATATATATATATATATATATATATATGTATATAAGCTGCGAATATGCGATGGTTTCATGGCATCATTTTTAATATAAATGATTACCAAAAATACGACTTCGTAGTAGGCAATGACTTGAAAGATTTTGTTTCTACATGATGTACCTGCACTTGTGATGTGCCAATGTATCGAATACTCGTGATGTTACACGATGTCACGTTGAGCGGATGTCGACCGTCCGTGCTCTGGTAGATACGGTCCGGAACCAGTCCGAGTTTGTGTTCACTGAGGACGAGGAAGTCGACCAGTCCGTCGTCTTCAGGGAGGTCGACTCGTACAACGTGGAGGAGCTCGTGAAAGAGAACCGACTCCATCACCGACAGTTGCGGGTCTCCTGTAAGCAAACGGAATGGATGGAACTTCTCTTCAACTATACACTATACTAGACAGCTCTGAGTTGCTGGAACATTGGGACAAGAAGCGACACAGAGAGGAATTGACGTCATCGCCAACACGTAATCATCTGACATCAGTTAACATCTTAACATACACAATTTGTGACACAAAGCGGCATTGACGTCAACAGCGACTGTGACGATAGTAAAGACATCTACAGTTATAATATATATTGACCGTGTGCATATTAAGTAAACACTAATAAGAAAACATCACACACGCATGAAGTCAAAACCATAGTTACTATTAATAATACTGTTAACTCACCTAATGGATTAACATTTTCAAATGTCGCAGAGAAGTTGGAGAAGACGCCTTTAAGGGATGACGTCATTTGCCATCTTGCAACTTTGGTGGAGTTTGGTTGAATGTCCCCAAACGTGACGGTCAACGACGGTGATGCTCGTTTGTTCCCAAGTTGTGCTGCTATAATTTCAAACTTTATGAGCAAGCCTTTCTCGTTTTCTATTATCTCTGGTTGGCCGGATGTTATTCTCAGATTCCTCGCAATGCCGTAGCCAGAGTTGCTCACGAGAACACCCAGGCTGAACGGTACCGTTGGCTCTACAACATCTATTAAAAAGAAGGCGGAAACTAAATGGGGTGTTTTCTTAAGTAATAATTATTGACTGTGGTTCTCGCCCTGAATCTCAACTCTGAGCTCAACTGAACAACTCTGGAGCAAGACGCTAGAATAAGAATATCTTGTTATCCAGGCTAGCGCTACCGGTGGCCATTTGGGTCATAGGCCATTGAATTTGGCTAAATACAATTATTTGAATTATGCATATGAATATATGAATTATTTGATCGAATTTGGTCACTAGCATTTTCGTTGAAAAGCATGCAGAATACATGAACATTGTTGTCAGATGTATTGATGTACATTTAAACAATTTGGCTAAAGCAATTTATATAAATTGGGGGCTGTAGTCAAAATGGCTAAACAGTTGACAACATCAGAGATAGCCCAGATTATATTGTGACTGCCACAAGAAAACCGACAAGACAACATGCATGTGAAAGCTTGAATATCAGTGTGGATGGTTGCGAACGTTGATAATGATAAACCTTCAGGAGCAAGTAATACATGTTGTGGAAAAGTAACGTCAATATGCTGTCTCGGAGCCGATTATGAAAAAGCGCATCAATGTAGTTGCAGTTTACCGACTGACACATGCAGCAGACATTATACTCAAGTACACCAGCTGACATAAAAGTCGAAAATACAATTTTAGACAGAGTATATGTTACTAAGTTTTTAGGAATCTTAATAGATGATAAGCTCAATTTGAAGGAACATATTGGTATGATCAAATGTAAATTATCAAACACAAGTGCAGTTATATATAGGGCGAAATACTTACTAGACAACAATTCGCTTTTTATATTATATTGTTCATTATTTCTCCGGTATATATCATACCGCTGTGAAGTATGGGGTAATACATATAAAACATATATTAATGGTGTTTATATATTACAAAAAAGGTAGTCAGACTCATTTGTAATGAGAATTCATTATGTCATTATAATAAACTATTTTGTGATATAGGCATTCTTAAGCTCTTTGATCTAATAAATTAAGAATTTTTATGATAATGTTTAAAGCCAACAATTAATTGTTGCCTGGTAATTGCTGTGCGGTATAAAATAGTTGGAAGTATACATGTGTAAATAGGTTTTAGTTATTCGTTTTTTACTAACAATATACTATAAATTTATGTTTACTATTAATACGTACATGTTATTTTGATATTGGGGGAAAGTGATTAATAAGTAATACACTTATACTTTCTCCCTTTCCATTTGAATTACAGACATTTGATGTGTATGTGCATATGTTATAAATTTCTATTTTCATTTGGAAATAAAGAACTGATTTGATTTGATTTGATTTAGACCCTTCACCCATACCTTTCGTCATAGGGTCGTCACTCTTGACAAACTTCTCGAGGAAGTAGTTGAGGTAGAGACGTGGATCCGGTGTTACTGTGATAGTGTCTGGGAACAGCGGCACGGTGATGTTGTCTCCACCGACCGTGTAGTAGAGCGTGCCTGCGATGTCATACTGGACGTCGTGAGTGGGAGCAGCCTCCGAGTAAGGGATGATGAGCCACTCGGCTTTACCGGACTCACCTACAGTCAGCACGCCATCGCCGTCGACACTTCCCATGCCTGACACATCTGGCTGACCTGAAAGACGAACACGACGCTCATTGCAATACAATACAATACAATACAACACAATACAACACAATACAATACAATACAATACAATACAATACAATACGCCTTTATTTTGACGAATCATTATTTACAGTAATTGCGATTACATGAAAAAATACTTTTTTAATATGCTTCGGGGTGAATTATATTAAGACCAGGTTAGGTTGCTCGCTTACGAACCACCCCTAACATTTAAATTATAACTTCAAAATAAAATGTTTAATGTGAATTGAGCATATGGAAATGTTTTTGTCAGCGCTAGTTACGAATTTAATGGGACTTAAATTTCGCTGGTAAATTAGTTAATGTTGTAAATCAGTCAGCAATGCATAAGAGAAAACAGTATATTCACAGTATTTCTGTTTGGAAATGTTATATTTAGGACAACGTGAAAACAATTCGTTAATTGTCCACAACGTCGTGGCCTTCACATAATATAGGATACGTTGGCTGGTGGTGGCTTAAACTGTCGCTTAGTGTAAACCAGATACAAGAAAAAAAACTGAAAACATGTGTATTCGGGAAGAGACACTACAGGTCGCACGTCTTTGTACCTGATGCGGAGAACGTAAGGTACTGTATCACACGCAAGGGACTGTCGAACCGATTCTAATTTATGGATGTGATTCATAGACTCTAACAAACAATAGAGAATACTGCGGGAAATCCTAAACGTGTCATGCCGCGATCCCATGCGATCACGCCAACCAAGAACTGTACGGCTCCCTCCCACGGATTACCACCATCGCGAGACAACCTCGTCTTCGTCTGGCAGATCGTGTGAAGTAGCCAACAAGGTATTGCTCTGGAAGCCCGATGGCTTCCAGAGCAGTACCTTCTTTATGATATCGTACAGAAAAACACTAGACTCAGTGGAAAAACTTGCGAAATGTAACGATGAACCGAAACCAAAAGAACGAAGTTATCATGCCACCACATTAAGTGGACGAGGTAAGTAAGTATGCTGTGGCATTACGGAGGAATTCACGGATTATCTATATCGTCGAACACATCAGTACAGATCTATTAGCCGTTAACATATGCAATCGTTCACTGGATAGAAGGAAAGAAACTAAAAAGGCGTGTCATCAGTAAGATACTCTAAGCCCAAAGGTTTGATATTTGCTGTTGCAGGAAATAATGTCGCACCTACAAAGGATTAATGTGTAACTTCTCTTTGACTCACGGCGGTATTCTTGTCATATATGCACAACCCCTTACCCAGACACTGCTGAACACAAACACACGCACACGCACGCACGCACGCACATGCGCACGCGCGCGCACACACGCAAACGCACACGCACACGCACACGCACACGCACACGCACACGCACACGCACACGCACACGCACACACACACACACACACACACACACACACACACCAGGCATGGGGCAAATAACGTTAAATAAAATTAAATTAACCTCGCATAGTCTCGCGAGCACCAATCCTTTAATACCGGCCCTCCAAATATTACTAAGCAGAAAAGAAGCGAACTAATGTTTTAACTGCGGGATGTTGGCTCAAGGACTAACCGATGGAAAACTTGTGCAGAGCGTCTTCTTTGCCGACATAGTCCCGTATGATGACGTCAACCCTGATGTTGGTCAGTCTGTGAGACTCGCCGTTGTCCAGTTCCAACGTGGCACGGAAGGCGTCTCGTGTGATGGCCAGTCGCTGCTGGATACGAATGCGCACCTTCGCACACACCCCGTTTTCACCCTCCTGAAGACAAAACACGTGGCAACTCAACTGTTGTTATATCACCTTTTAATATATCAAACCGTTTTCATAAATTGAAGCATACTTTCGGTGTTGCTCTTTAAATTCATGTACAAACAGTAAAACTAGTGCCAATAACAAAAATATGTTAACATGTTATACATACGAATATTAATTTTAACCACGGACATATACAACAAAAATATCCAGAGAGTACAAGGTTGGTTTCCTTTTTTAGTACAAGATAGTTCCATATACAGCACGTGCTAGAACCAACCAGGGGAGAAAGTGTACTAGATATAGTTTTGTCCTCGCAAAATGAATTCGTTAGACACTGTTAAAAATAGTTGAACGATTCGGTAGCAGTGATCATAATCAAATTCATGTTCGACTCTCGATAATCCAATGGTTTCCTTGTCCAATTAACATCTGGGATTTTGTTTTCTGCCGTGCATGGCTATCTTGTTAAATCTAGTTAACTCTAGATTATGATCTACATATCCAGCTGTACGTTCCGCAATGCCAATGTTCTGTTCTGCAGGAAGGTGACGCATTTGGGCGCAGCATTAGGAACACGATACCGTAGCCGTGTTGTGTTGTTGTTCACACATTTGCAGATGTGAATTGGTAGAACCATAACTGATCTCACAGGGAAACTTCTCAACATGTAGACCTCGACTCGAAAGATAGCCACTTACCTTGCCCGCTTGTTCATATGTGTTCAGCCCGTCATTGTACCAGTCAGACAGAGAGTCAAAACCCGCCTGAAAGAATGGACAATGCATCGTAAATAGTCGTTTGTTAACACGATGAATTCTCTGCTATAAATGTTTCGAAGTAACTCTCTGGACGCTTCTCTAGACAGTATAATGAGGTAGACACCAAAAATTTAATCATAATTATCGTAAATGTGTGGCCCCTACGTGCATTCTTGTGTTGACAAACAAGACGAGTGACTTTAAATTGTTCCCTTTATTTTTATAACGACCTTGTAGTAAATAACCCGGTCAATGCAACATTTAAACACACCTCTTTTGCGACTTTCGTGTCTTTCAATATTTGCTTCTGTAATTCGCTGTATTTGGCGTAGCTGACGATAGAGGCGCCCTCTAGTTTGCCGAGCTTCCAGTTGTGTAGACTGCTGTTAATTCGCTGAATGAGCGAGTCGGCCATTGCTTGAGAGACACCCGTCGGCAGAGGATACTCGTAAATCGTGTCAAGTTCCTTCTGTGATATAAGTTGTCCCATCTCACTGTTGTCGTCGAACATGGGTTGTACTGCGATGTTCCACCAATCTCCAGCATTTACTTCATGCCTGTTCACCAAAACAGCGATAATTTGACATATTTCTATAGGGCTTATTCACATAAATGTTGTTTATACAATTAGTGTAACTGTATTGATTATATTAACAAAAACATAATTGTGAATTACAATTTGTATATTATCTCAAGATGGACTAGCACATTTATGACGCGCAATACTTCACACTTCTTCATACTATGTACTTGTAACAGTATTGCGTGTGTTGAATAAACTCTCAAACAAACAAAAGTGCTGCACGCACCAAGCCTCGTCGCCGACTACGATGTCTGCCAGTTCGTATGGGTTGGTGGCAGCGATTAGGCGCTCTGCGAGTTCCGGGGTCAGATCGTCTTGGTTCAATACGCTTCGTTTACGTCTTCTGCTTCCGCCGCCACCGCCTTTGCATTTCTTGTAGCTGTCTCTGCATCTGAACACAGAACAGTCGGTTGGTGTTCTAGGTCTTTAGCAGGTTACTTCGTAAGGTCGCACGTTTTATAACGTTATTATGCATTTTATATAGTAACGTATATTCTGGCTTTAGAAGAAGAAAAATGTGAATGTTTGATGCATAACTTTGACAACTTGGAGGTATTGAAAGAGAAATGCACGCACGTACTCACGCGTACGCGCAAGCACACACACGAACACACGCGCGCACACAACTCGAATTTGGAGGGACAGGGGACATACTTTAGTCAGTTATCCATGTGTCTATTTGTGTTTAGACAAACTGGTGTACATCCTGATAGGACGGCACTCACGGTTAGAATTATGATGGGTAATCGAATTATCGTGGTTCAAGTTAACGACGTTGTACTGTATAATATGCATGCACGCAAGCGCGCGCAGGCACACATGCACACACGCACGCACGTTTTTACACTGTTGTACTTACTTAAGTACCGATTTGATGAACTTGTAACATTTCCATATTGTATTGAGCGGGCCAACGATTGGAACCTCGATCGTAGCGAATGACTTGACGCATTTGATTCCACTCTTGACAGTTTTGAAGCAGTTCTTGCCGGCCTTGTAGCAGTTGATGAGCTCGTCACACGTGAGCGACTGGCTCACAGCTATTCCACCGTGACTACTGCCTACCGACACACAACCAACAGTGCGCTACGACTAAGGACACAGTTGAGCTTCGTGCAGCTCTAGGATAACCACGCCACCAGGTTTTACAACTCCTATGACAATATCCCGAGGATAATTGTACGCAGAAAGTATAGACAAAGGACAATATCCCCTCGACATTGCATAGCAAAAGACCAAATCATAAGCATGAAGTGTAGGCCATTCAGCTACTGTCGATCCCGGTAAGACAGATGTATTCTAAGCTATGTAACTGACATTGACATTATTTCAGGTACGACGTTGAAACTGATCCACCATCAGATGAAATCAAAGTCATTACATTAAAATTTGTAAATATGTGTGTTGATCATTCATCACACATATAAGTATATTGTTGCTATATTTTCGTGAAGGATATTTTTAGATGGATATTGTCCTACGGAATATTGTATGTTTATATAATTGAAACTGGTATGTTCTAATTTGTTAGAATATTACAACTAACTGAAAATAGTCATATCAACGAGAATACGAATGTTGAAGATATTAAATTACAAGCATATGCTTCATTGAGAGAAACACATTATATAATTTGTATACGTTGTTTGGGTATAATTATCGTTGAATGATGTTATATGGTAAAGTGGACAACATAACTAACTCGTAGCGTTTAACTAGACACAAACAGACAGGTTTGCTTTGGAATTGGTAAACGTACGGTTCGTTTATAGCGCTTACGTCATCGAACAACAACTACAATCCTAGTCTGGTTCTTTTAAACACTAATTCAACCAATATAGAATTTGGAAAGCAACTCGAAACCTTTCATTTGTATTCTGCTATCGCTGTCTATGCCAGGTAGTCTATCCGATGTATTTTGCTATCGTTGCCTATGCCAAGTAGCCTACACGACGTATCCTGCTACAGCTGTCTACACCAGATAGTCTACCCGATGTATTCTGCTAGTGTTGCCTATGCCAAGTAGCCTACCCGATGTATCCTGCTATCGCTGCCTATGCCAGGTAGTCTACCTGGTGTATTCTGCTATCGCTCTCTACGCCAGGTAGTCTACCCGATGTATCCTGCGATCGCTTTCTGTGCTAGGTAATCTACACGATGTATACTGCTGTAACTGCCTATGCCAAGTAATGTACCCGATGTATTCTGCTATTGCTGCCTATGCCAAGTAGCCTACCCGATGTATCTTGCTACCGCTGCCTATGTCAGGTTGTCTACCCGATGTATTCGGCTATCGCTGTTTACGCCAGGTAGTTTAACCGATGTATCCTGCTATCGCTGCCTGTGCTAGGTAGTCTACCCGATGTATTCTGATGTCGCTGCCTATGCCAGGTAGCCTACCCAAATCCTGTACTTTGTTTAGAAGAGTGCACTGTACAATATCATTGAGACGTTACAATATCAGGGCCATAAGCTGACGCTCTATTTCTGTCGGGCCATTCTTTGAAGCATTTCGTGTATATGGATTTAAGACGGGTTGAAAAAGAAGACTGGATAGATGGATTATGCAACAACGTATATACAAGAAAACTTGCTATTAAATATTGAGGCATATTTAGTACAAAGTGTGTGAACTATGAGACGGTGCTACACTTTCCTGGAAAGGAACGTCTTACAAATTACAACGTAACGGAAATGTTAAACTTCGGCTCATTTTTGTTTTAATAATTGCTTACTTGGTCCTCCAGGGCCGCCTCCGCCGGAGTAGTAGATGTAGCCGCCACCGCCGCCGCCTCCTCCACCGCCGCCGCCGCCGCAGTTCGATCTCAGCGCATTATTGATAGGCACGGATAGTTTGTTATAACGTGCTCGGTCACAAACATACATGTAGGCCGCGTAGATCGCCATAGCCACACACGACAGACTACAACACAGAAGATTTTTTTATTATCGGGTATTAGGTGTGGTAAAACAAATATGTGAAACATTCAAGACATTTGTTCAAACTTCCTTCAGCTAAGTAGTAAACACTGGAACTCAATTCATTAACAACGTTATTGTGGTTTGCGATTAAACTATATACAATCGTCATCTGTTGAAGTTGTCTTTGAAAATTTAGTATCGATGTTTCCTAATATGCCACGTTGTTCGTGGACACTGCTATGTTGTATATTATCGCAGTAACAAAGGAGAAACGCACACGCGCAAGTCTCTAATTGTATAATAATTATTATCGTCATCATTTTCAATGACATTGCATATGTATTATTTGCGTCATAGATATCTCCGTCATCGATACACGTACGTGCTGCGCTTTGCAATGTCGCCCGGGTTGGTAGCGAGATACTGCGCTTTTTTGTGCTCGTCAATGATCACGTTGACAGGCACTTGGATTGTCGTGTTCGCCTCGATGCTACCAACTTTCTCCAGCTCCTACAAGGGCCAAACATCGTAGCTCGAACAACAGTAACGTAGGTAGTAAGGTGGGTGGAATCACAACGAAGGAAAACTTGTCAATATGTTCATCATGTAAGTCAAGAGCAGTCTTCACGCACCACGCACGCACGCACGCACGCACGCACGCACGCACGCACGCACGCACGCACGCACGCACGCACGCACGCACGCACGCACGCACGCACGCACGCACGCACGCACGCACTCACACTCACGCACCCACCCACCCACCCACCCACCCACCCACACCCACCCACCCACCCACCCTCACACACACACACACACACACACACACACACACACACACACACACACACACACACACACACACACACACACACACACACACACACACACACACACACACACACACACACACACACACACACACACACACACACACACACACACACACACACACACACACACACACACACACACACACACACACACACACACACACACTTAGCTTCGACAGAAATTACGGTGTCTAATTCGTGATAGTGTTAGTTTGTTCTTTGTGCATATGAATGACACGCTAAGGCTAACTATTATATCATTATCCTCAGGGAAACTTATCGTCTCATCTAAATCGTGACACACACCATCTCCAAGTGCATGAATGGGTGACTGCCGACCGACGGTAGGTCGAACTTCACGTCTTCCGCTCGTATAAGGCCGTGGTTTGTCAGCTCGAAGTTGATGACAGGAACGAGTCCTCGCTGAAGGACGTCCATGTCGAGCTCTCGTGGTTCTATCGTCACAACGGGCATCGGCACATTCGTTTCAAAGTCAGCCTCGAGAGTAATCTCATAGCGGTCTTCAAACGTCACTCTCTTTACATCCCACCTAAAACAACGTTAGTTTGTTTGGTTAGTTTTCATGGCGTTTTTAATGATTTTCCAAATGGTCTCAAGATGATATCAACGCAATAGTTCATGTTTGCAAAAAAAATTCACTACACTACTTACGTTTTCATACTTGTAGAAATACTATGAACGCCGCTGCATTATTCTACGCAAAGCTTGTGACATGTGGTTTGGCCTTTATGCCTCGAACATGACTTAACTATCTTCAGTGTAGGCAATGCATATAAAACAGAACGTGACTGAATCCATTATATGTCTCATGGCAGTGCTCTGTCAGGTGAACTGTGCTTCTACGTGACGGATGTTGTAGCAAAGTAACCATGTAATCTACGTTACGTTACGGACGTTACCTATACGTGACGGCCGTCCTCTGCAGGAACACCGTCACTTTGTTGTCGGACGGCGTCGCCAGAATCACGCGAGTGTCTCCTATGTGTTTGTCTGCCCGACTGTAGAGACTGTAGTAGTCTTCGTTGATTCCAGTGAACACCACTATACCTGGTGTACGAACAACATACGTTCACTTGCATCGGCTTAAGAATGTCGTGTTACAGACGAAACATTAAATCTTGTCTCACACTGAAGCAGGTTCTCATGCATGTGAATATTTCACTAACCGATACCATGGCAAATGTTTTTTACCACAGGCAGATCTTAATGTGCTGGCAATAACCGGTAGGGCTAATGATAACAATAATAATATAAACATCGACACACTTGAATATTGTGATGGTTCAAAACTGTACATTATTGGTCGAACACACAGATCTATCTGACATGGACACAACGCTTATACAGGTGATTAATTCCCATTGTGCGTTGGTTTTCCTGCGTCCACCATACCTGATGCGTTGGTGACCTCTGACACGGTGACGTCACGGAGACGACTCTTTAGTGTGATCGTCGCACCCTCTAACAACGGTTTTCCTGCAGCGAAATAAGTGAATTCGTCTTCGACTCGCACCGTCAGATCTAGCTTATCAGACGAAGCAAGAACAAATCTGAAACAACATTTAAAAAGTATATTACAGGACACTCTTACAACAATGCGCCAATTGTTTCGAACTTTTGCTTAAGAATAACCACAACTCGACTTGCGTTCCTGTGTTCGTTTGTTCATACCTGTTATCAACTATTCCTGAGTAATCAGCGTCTTGTGGCGAAAGTCGTGCCATGTTATGTTTCTTCTTTACCACATAAAATTAACACACTTGATCTAATATGTTTGTTTTTATTGGGAATGGGAATGGAAAAGGTGAAAATTTTAATGAAGCAGCCACAACGGTGCATGTCGGGTAATATATGCAAGTAAACCTGCTAACACCAGATTCGTCTTCAGTGATACCCGAAGTGGAATGGTATTTGTCGAAAGCGGACAGTCATTATCTATCTAAACACTGCTTACATAGTTGTCACTTGAGAACGGGCTAATACTAAACATACACATAAATAATTGTTCTATATAACAGACTCACCTGAACGGAAGTGCGATGCTGGTCTCTATTGAACGGATCACCATGGTGCCTTCACGCGTGCCTAGAGCGTCGCCCGGCAAAGCCGCGACCACCAGCACGAGCAGAGCGCTCTCTCCTGGCGCGAGCTTCATACTGTCAGAGTCAGGACTTTGCTCCTTCGTTGCGAAAGACACTACCGACAACAACGGCTCGTCCTTCGGCAACTCCACGCGGACATTGCTCGCTGATCGCAACCCTTCGTTCGTCACGTTTACCTAAGCGACAAGAGAAATAATGAATGTTTGTTTTCATAGTTTAAACGTGCAATGCTTAACTTTGCTTGAAACCATTTTGATGCAAGTAGGAAAGAATGGCTCGAGCAACATTTACTTAGTATAACAGTTGGTGTACAATCTTAAATGTTTCTTGTGAAATGCCCGGTGTTGCGAACCTGAAACGTGTACTGTTTTCCTCTGAGTAACGTGGCCGAGACTCGGTCTGGAGAGTGTTTCAGCTTTGGCGCCATCTGCCGGAAATTGTAATGGATGGTCACACGGTCTGTAGCGCCTTCCGAAGAAATCACGTCAAGTACAAAATATCCCCGAACGGAGTTGGGCACTGAAATAACGAGGAAAGCATAATGTAAACGTAGATATTCACTTATACAGCGTAATCTACAAGTAAGTCTATGTAAAACAAATGCTTCTATTGCTAACATGTATTTAGATATAATTGTTTTTTTAGTAGATTTTGCAATATTACTGATACATAAACTATATTTCCTTATATACGACCAAGATCATGAATGCATCGACTATGACGACTGTGTGTAGAGAGCCGGAACAGCAACAAGATCGTAAGTGTGTAGAGAGTACACAGAAATACTTGACACAGATCGTAGAACATTTCCAGTGCAACGATCGCCATAGAAATTTTTTTTTTATCTGATGACGTGATTTGCACTCGCACATAATTGATCCTCCATCTACACTCACATGTCAAGGCAGATCAACCGGCAAGAAACAAACTAGTCAAAGGTGGCATGTACACATTTAACGGTACACAAACGCAATCCAATATGAGTAATACTATTTATTAGAATGTAATTGATAACGTGATTCTAGAAAACCATTTTAGCCCGTGTGAACTTCATACCTTCTATGCTGACATTGAGGGACGTCGTAGCACCGCCGATTAACTGTGGTACGACCTGACAGTTGGTCGCACTCAATTGGCAGCTTGTCATCAACGAGTGGGCGTTGACTTTCATCGAGAATGGGACGTTTGTTTTCTGCGCAAGCACAAGTGAGTCATCTTACAAACACGTCTTTTCAGACATTGTAATAGCTACGTTTTAATTGTTTATTAGTACGATCTTTGTATCAGTCATATCAAAGAGAACAACCCTTTACAAAACCCCGAAGCATTGCATGCAGGACTTACGCAAATGTTTACGAAATTGTCAATTCGTCATGGGAACCCTATCAGCCAAGTAGAATAGAAGGTGAATAGATAATTGACTTTACTGACGAGTACGATAAAGAAAATTATAACGGAGACGAAAATGAATAACTATATATACAGTCGATGTTGTCAAAATAATTAATTCTAATAACAGCGTTACCGCGTCCCACACAATATAGACACGTGTTAATTAGAATAGCAAAACTAAACAATAACGACACGCTGAACAGAAAGATAAACACAAAAATAACAACATCTTTAACAGAAAGTTGAAAAGAGTTGTATTTACTGACATCCTAGAAAGAAAGATTGTTGAAAGATGCCACGTCGTTACGTGATCCAGCAGGATCAGATATAACATATATGATGATGCCATATAGAACGAATAAGACAAAGAGGAAACTGAGACCAAAACCGCTGACAAAATTTGCTGTTGAAACTTCGGACCTATGAAGACAAGAGAACATTCTCGCCTATTGGCAAATGAATCTCTTCGTGTACCTACCTGAATGGTCAACGAAGAAAGCGGATCGACGCCGACGTTGGTTATGTCAACGGACACGCTGTATTGTCCCAAGTAGCCGGACAAGGAACTTGTTGACGACCGGACACGAATACCCAATACTGACCACTGCTGTCGGATCTCAAAACCGTCATCGGTGGGATGTCTTGCGTCCTGAAGGTCCCGGATATATTGATTATTAGTGGAATCCAAAACAGCACGCTCAAGATCACAAGCGAACAATGAAGCCATTGGCTTATCGAAAGTCTAACAAGAGTGTACCTATGTGTGAGTATATAACGATATAATGTGAACTATTGATTCGTTACATATTTAAGACATTGAATCGAACATGTTGATTATTGTTAAAATGATATATTAGATACAATATGCATGTGTTACCTGTTTAGGTTGGTTTGGTTTTTCGCAAACTTACTTTGAAATGAGAGTAGCAAAAAAATCGATTTGATAAAGCACCTTTAAGTAATGTTGAGCTTAGGCTGTTGCCAGCACTATTACGTTGTTTATTCTCACCACTTGGAAGAGGCCAGATTCCATAGACGACGGGTAAAATCGTTTGTAGAATACCTTCGATGAGCCAGTCGTGCGAACCTTTAGCGTTCTTGTTCCAATCGCAGATTTTATTCTAGACAAAGAACATAACAACATTGACACCAATAAGCAGTGGTCTGTGTTCACCTGGCCACTGAGTGCTGTTTGGAGCATTTGCATTATTTGCGAGAATTTCTTTGTTCATTCGTAATAAATAATTTTCATAAACCACATAGATAACACGTATATATTGTCGATCATAAGTAGATCGCTTACCCTGCCGACGCCATGATCAGCAATGATTAGGCAAGTCTTTCAATATATATTTGTTTGACAAGAAAACACACGCATGCACACACGCACGAACGCACGCACACACATACACCATTCAAAGTAAAATAAAATGTTTCGAAGAAACTCAAATCAGTAGTTTCGATTGCAAATATAATACGTCCAAACGACATCCAACTTTAAAACAAAAATCAAGAACACTTCTCTATTGGTGTACTGGAGCATTCTTAAAACGCAACTTCAAGTTAATTTATGGGAAATGCTCAAAGGTTACATTGTCAGTTTTCTGATCAATTAGCTATTTAGTGTAAACAAGTCAAACGAGGAAATACTTATATTATACACTCACATAATATTTACAGGTACACTGGCGTCCTCTAGCGGGCTGTGCGGCCAAGGGAACACCACTTTGCCGCTGATGAGAACTGATCGAGCTCTCACGAAGGGCCCAGTCGGCAGCGGGTCGACCTCAGCTCTGTATGATCGCCTCACGTGCACACGGAAGGTGGCGCTATGTTTCCCGAACGCATTCTGGGCCGTCACGACGAACGTGATTGGTTTACGACTTGCATACGACGTCCACGTGATCCCAGCATTGCGACTGGACAAAACACTGCCCGTCGGTCCCGAGGCCAGATCCCAGTTGATGGGATCAGTGCCCTGTGATATAGCATGTTGTTGATACGATGTGGGCGAGGTTTAGTATTAAGGCAGCAAAAATAAGCAAATCGTTTTCTTTCACTCAACTATTCTCGCTAATTGTTTTATTAATTACATAACTCGCTATACAAAACATTTCAGTTTATTTCAACGGTGATAGATTTACGTATCTTTCCGCTGTTGAACGCTTGAGAGAGAGAGAGAGAGAGAGAGAGAGAGAGAGAGAGAGAGAGAGAGAGAGAGAGAGAGAATGAGTGTGTGTGTGTGTGTGTGCGTTCGTGCGTGCGTGCGTGCGTGCGTGCGTGCGTGCGTGCGTGCGTGCGTGTGTGTTCTGTGGTATGAGTTGCAGTGGGGCTGTGGTGCGGTGGTGTGGAGTGGTGTGTGTGGTGTGTGTGGTGTGGTGTGGTTTGCGTTCGTGCGTGAAAGAGATAATGTGTGTGTATGTTTGCGTGCGTGCGTGCGTGAGTGCTTGTTTGCGTGCGTGCGTGCGTGCGTGCGTGCGTGCGTGCGTGCGTGCGTGCGTGCGTGCGTGCGTGCGTGCGTGCGTGCGTGCGTGCGTGCGTGCGTGCGTGCGTGCGTGCGTGCGTGCGTGCGTGCGGGTGTTTGTGTTTCTCCTCCTAGACGCTTTGCATCTCGGGCGCCAAACTTTAGCAGGTTCACCCACGTCCCCAGGAAGGAGACGTGATGTTAAGTTTTCGAAATTCACCCCTTATTACCCTTTCTACGCACAAGAAGCCATCAAGATACCTATTGACTGGCAGCACCAAGAACCGAGGCAGTGATGGATATGTCTGTGGTAATGTTGTGAATCCTTAAAGTTTGTAAATATTGCTATCATGACAGTTACTTGCGAACTCCTGTCCGGAGGATAGGTATGTTTGCCGATACTAATAAATAAGTCTAAATACGTGGCAATGTCGCAGAAAAAGCGAATAATCCAAACCTCTGACGTGGTCAAACGAACTTCAAACAAAGTCCCTTCCGTAACGTCTTGGTCAAGGATGCGCGTGATTTTTGGGGGCAGACCCAGAATTTCGCAGTCGTCTCCCGTCCAAGGACTTATACAGAGGCATGAACCCATGGAACAAATGCCTCTACGGGGAGTCTTCTTCCCGCCACAGGCGCTGGCTGGGCAAACGGCGTAGAACGTGAATCGAACCTACAACGGACGTTGTCTGATCATTCCTCAAACAACTTATGATACATATGGAGCATTTAAAAATCAAAAGTGAGCACAACGATGCCTACAAATTTGTAAATTTCCAGAATTCGTGTTGGATATGCATGGATAATACAAATCAAGCAACTACTGTTCAGTATGTGCTCCATTCCAAAAGCATTTATTTTACGACAATGACAAAAACACTCGAAAACAACTAGATTGGAATGCTGCGAACCGCTTTCAACATTTACTGTCAGCAACATCTGACAAACATGGAGCTCTACAGTGGATTGAATAAAGTGACAGATATGATCAGGGAAAATAGGCGGAAATTTGTTAGGCAGTTGCAATGCTACAGACGCAATGATGATACGACCATCCTGGGTCAACAAGTGCACGGAAGAGCCATGACAGACCAGTCTTTGAATTCTTCAACTCACTGAAAAAATGTGGGACTAGAACCTGGAAAAATACACGTGAATACGTGTGTGTGTGTGTGTGTGTGTGTGTGTGTGTGTGTGTGTGTGTGTGTGTGTGTGTGTGTGTGTGTGTGTGTGTGTGTGTGTGTGTGTGTGTGTGTGTGTGTGTGTGTGTGTGTGTGTGTGTGTGTGTGTGTGTGTGTGTTTGTGTTTATTTGCTTGCATGCGTGCGTGCGTGCGTGCGTGCGTGTGTGTGTGTGTGTATGTGTGTGTTCTGTGGTATGAAACTAGTGCACGTACGTACACGCACGCGCACACGCACACATATCATTACCTGGTCGTTTGTGAAGCTGATCCCGGTAGATGACGATATTTCCAGGGTGACGGAGCCAGCAGCGTGAGCAGGTGCAGTGCACTCGACGTCTTCTTCGCTGAGCCACGTTCCTGGCACAATTGTACGTCCGAACCTTCCACAAATATAATTACGCGAAAGCAGTCAGTCTATAAATGAACTATACTCGCAATCTCGCAATATTAAACCTACCCAGTGTCCATTACGACGTTTTACCTCGTATGTGTATTTACACATATGAGCTAAATGTTATTTAGTTTTGATGACATTATCGGACAAACTATTATTTTTTACCGGATCCAGTTACAATTCGGCGAAAAGGGTCAACATGATCAAGCTTTATACACTATGACATAAGGCTATTTACACGTCCAACAATCAAAGTCAATTTGTTCGATTACTTTATCAAAAAGTACACATTCCATTATTAAACCGACTGTGCATATTACTAACTAAGCTATTCACGAACTACATATTTGTACATCAATAAACCTGACTCGTGATGGGCTAGATGAAATGTGGAAGGATTTTTTATTTTGACGTATTTATATATTTAATAATAACTTTACAAGCAAAAGTATTGTGTTCAAGACACGTCTTGCTTTAGTAACGAGTCCAGGAGCATATTTTAAAGAAGGAAGCTTCAAAGCAACCACTCACATAATTATTAGCAATTACATATAAGCAGTATATGAATTCACTTTATGATATATAATTACTAGCAATTATATATATATATATACATACATAAATATATATATATATATATATATATATATATATATATATATATATATATACATATATATAAATATATATATATATATATATATATATATATATATATATATATATATATATATATATATATATATATATATATATATATATATATATATATATATATATATATATATATATATATATATATAAGCACTATATGAATACACTGTATGATATATGCATTTGGACACATTAATAACGCAGGTAAGCATAGAAGAGATAACAGATGTTGTGCGATGTTATTGGAAGCAGACACGTGGGTGGGTGTAACTATCAACATGAGGTGATGTCGCCTGCTAGTCTATACAAGGATCAATGTGTTATCTACAACTGTCGGACTCACCTGCATCTGTAGCTTGTTGAGTTCGGGAAGTTGTGGCCGAGAACATGAACTGTGGTCTCGCCTACATCCGGCCCTCGGTCTGGCGCCACCTGGAGGATCTTAGTGAGCGGCAGACATCTTGGTCCGTAAAATGCCTTACTGCATTTGTCACAGAGAGCCCCGGACCAGTTAGGACCATCGCACGCACAACGGCCTAATGGAGAACGAAATGGTAATTATAGAAGAATGCACGGGTGTGATAGTGTATACATGCACACAAGTTCATAGTGTCAGTACAAACAAACAACACGTACTGGTATATATATATATATATGTATGTATGTATGTATGTATGTATGTATGTATGTATGTATGTAAGTATGTATGTATGTATGTATGTATGAATGTATATATATATATATGTATATATATATATATATATATATATATATATATATATATATATATATATATATATATATATATATATATATATATATATATATATATTGAAAAAGCTATCTTTGTCTTCATCTTTTAGAAACTAAGGGCCTCGCAACATACTGCCAGGACGGAGATGGTTACATCGTATTAGACTAATATTTCCACATTGACCCAAGCCGTAGTATGCATTGAACGTAGCCGCATTTGATTAAAAACTACATTTGTGGTTTTTGGGTTATCAGGTACTTAGTAGTTCACACGTACCGCTCCCACGCCCGCATTGACACACACACATATACATATAAGCATTCACGCACGCCAGCAAAATTATTCTCTGAACACTATATTCGTGCTTTACATAAACTCCTTACCTGTTTGTGTGTCACAGCGCCCGTGGTTACAAAGTGGACATGGAAGACACGACGGGCCCCATCGCCCCGGGACACAGGCTTCGCACGCTGTACCCGTGAACTGTGTGGCGCAGTGACATCTACAACAAAGTCGTCGTTGGCAGTGACGCAGGCCGACAGTATCTATATGCAGGTTTATAATAGGGCGGGGCATAGCGCCCACATGGGTAACATCACTACCCCATCCAATCTAGCCATAGGGCGCGAAAATAAGAACTTCGACATAGCCAGATATAAGTTTTTTAATTGTCCTTTAATTGTATAACATGTTCTTAAAACTCAATCCTCAATTGATTTAGATGGTTCGTTGGAGTTCAAATAAGTAGTGTGTGAAAAGTTTATCAAACATCCGCAGTCGATTTAATAAAAAATACCAAATCATCAAAATAATTAAATTTAGATCTTTTAAGGCTCAAAATAGTGAATATCCACAATGGTCAATATCGTCATGGGCGTGACTTCCGTCCTCTCGCCGATCACATGGCAAAGTAAATAATGTCACAAGGGTGCCATTTGTGAGTTTACAGCGTTTCCATTTTCACTTCAATGAACGTTTGACCAAACATTAAGTAATTGCATAGTTTGTCTGATGATTTCAAATGATTTCATATATGATAATTGGCATCTCCTGACCCTGACTTATCATTATGAATCATTTTAATCATTTTCGTTTTGGGTAAGAAATAAACTTACTTACTTACTTAATATAACATTCAAACATTCAATTCTGATTGTTGAAAGGTCGCTTATTAGAACATTCTAACCGTGCTTGTCCATCTCACCTGTCCGGAGCGACACAGACACCTCGTCCGCTACAGTTGTTCACGTTGTAGCATGTTGGCTGCGAGCAGTCGGGCGGTAGCCAGCCTTCCTCACAGCGACACGTGTTCGGTCCAACACAGTCACCGTTCCCTTGACAGTCATACACCTGGCTGCAGGAGAACTGCGAGCAAAGACTGCCCGCCCAGCCTGGGTAACACTCGCACGTATCCGGGCGCACGCACTCGCCGTGACTCGAGCAGTTGGAGACGCCGGTGCACAATACTTCAGGCTTCACGAGGAACGGCTCTGCCACAACTTGACCGACCTCGGGCGAGTCGGACTTGTCCCAGATTCTCTCTGCGACGCCGTCTGATGTAGCAACTCCCCACCAGTTGTAGGTGGCGTTCAGGAGACCGTCTCCGTCGGCCGTCACACGCAAGTCATAGCGGGTCGTGGGGTTGGAGAACATGTTGACGTGGACGTGACAACGGAGGGTGTTTATTACAATAGTTGCCAGACTTGCCGTGTTCCTGTAGAATGTGTTTGAGTTGATTCCAATCATTCCAGTGTCAGTCGGCCTATTTGCATGCAATTCTATAATCGCCTTTCCATTGTTCTCCTTGAAATCGTTAAGTGTTATGTTTCCAGCCTGATCACGATACAATGTCATAAATATTGCTGCCGATTTACCGATGGCTTTATTTGAACGGAAGACATTCTTCTCGATCCGTATTCGCGCGTAATCGCCATTATTTATAACCAGTGGCGTATCATTGATATATTCCATGGTGTTATATTTGATCAAGTGAACATGTTGTCCTCTTTGTTGTACGGATATTAGTAGAGCATTACTCAACAAACGACGGAAGTCGTTCTCCTCTATCGTCATATCACCTTTCCAAACATATATCGACGCACAGGCACTGCCTATTTTTGTGTCCTTTTCGAATGTGTTTCGTACAAGAGTGAAGTTGCTATAAGGAAGCGATATACCGATTGAGAAACGATTTTCAGTAAAAGTGTTTTCTGAGATGTTGATGTTTATCTGCCATTGTTGAGATCTGCCTCGGTCCAAACCAAACGCCTTGATTGTGTGTTTCCTGAAGTCACACCCGTGCATAGTAAACGACCCACAGTCTGCCACGTTAACTCCGTTGTAGTTCTCGCTGAAAGTACTATCGCTGATCGTTACGTTGGCGGTATTGGAAGACAGTCGTAAAGCCATAGTGTTCCCGGAAAAGTGGCAGTTGTTAACTTTGACGATGCCGTTGCTATGGATAGACATGCCTTCCTGGCTTCCACGTATTGCTATGGCGTCCAGTGTGATATTTGTCTGGTAGATGTCGACACGTTTAGGCTTTGTGATGTGGGCGAAACGCAATTCAACTGCAAATGGAACGGATCACAGTTCTCGTATAAGTACATAATATTGTGGGTGTGCGTCGCTTAATGTGTTTGAGTGTGATAATATTAAATGTCGTGTTTGTTTCCGGAATTCACGCAATTGCATAAGACATAACCTGAGTCTATGCTGCCAGTCAATTAGAAATATGATCAAGTTCACGTGTGAGCTAACATTAACGCACTATTGACATGTTGAACTTACCTGTTCCGCTGTTCCGCTCAGTTACGACACCTTCCCATTGTTCCCCGGACGAACCGTTGAAATAGATCAGTTTGTCGGCTGTCCCTTGCAGATTAAGCGCACCTGTAAAGAATACATGATTTACAATTTTGCGGTAACACATCCTTTCAACTCAACGTGAAGTATGTTTATTTCTTGATGTTTACGAAATTAGCATCGCACACACTACGCATTGTGTTGCAACAACGTATTCTTGGGTAAATTGCCATGTTTTTATACTTGCTTGTCTCTGCATGCCCATATGCTAGTACATGAAAGTTTCGGAAAATGTAATCGTTCACAACCGAGGCGCCCAGAACCACCACCAAACTCAATGTGTTATGTTTATATTGTCTTCGGGAAACACGTGACACTATTTATTTTTTGTCGCATGATTAACAATAAATAATGTATACATTTCATTTCACTTTCTATGTGTGTTTTTTGTAAGTTCTACTATTTTGGGGTTAATAATTGGGAGGGTTCCGTTTAATTAACTATCTATGATGGTGCATTAGCTAGATCAGCCTCTAAGATGGAAACATATTTGTGAACCGATAATACATTTCCGTTGCTACCAATCTGTAATTTTCATATGTGAAGCAAACCAGCTCGGTGTTCTGTCATTTGCATTAGCAGGATACAAATAAGCGATTGCTTTGTCAAAAAGACAAGATACAGAACTATAATGAACAGTGATACGAACTTGTTTGGAATCTTGCAATATGTGTAGTAAACCAAACCACAAGCAACGTACGCACCTTTCACCCGAATACCACGTCCAGACTTGAAGAGAAGAGTAACTCCTGCTTCTATCGTCAACGTAGCATTCTCCCTGTAACAACCGGTCAAACACTCACTCCAACACAATTCCACATTTGATCCTTCACAGATTATTTATTAAACTTCATATGCCACTTAATATATGGCTAACAGAAATGGAAATGCGTTGTTTTAAAGTGTAGTTTACCTATTTAAAATGCTCTACAAGTAACGATAACAAGTTTAATAACACTATAATGGATATTTTTAATGAACTTACTTTTGTACATACCCACTGCTGTTGAAATGTCACTGTTATAAATTGATATTTGATATAATAACACAAATAACGTCACATCACAAACCTGATCAATATGCTTCTGTCAACCAAGTAGGGCGTGTCCCTCGCGCGGATCATTACGTCATTCCGCACCTCGCCTCCGATGTCATCGGAGAAAAACCAATTGTCGTCAGGGGGCAGCACTAGTGTTCTGCTGTCAGCAGTTTCGCGATATGGCCACAACTTGATGATCCGAAGTGTCATTTTGTTGAAAAATGAATTCACCCTGAAGACGAAATCTAGCTTCATTATCTTCATTATTATTGCCAAAATTTAAATAAAAAAGCGAAAAGAAATGTATAAAAACTGTGTTACGTGTAGCAGACTAACCCCGACTGGAAACCAGACATGGGTCAAATGTAACTGCCTATAAATTCATGTTAATGTATTTGCACTTACAGTTGGATTTTATTATTTCAAAAACAACCATTTTGCGTGTGCATTTGAATAAAAATATTTTTAAGTGTCAAATACTTTTGAAATAATTTTAATTTTTTTTTAATTTGTCACGTATTCGAAAAACCAGCGGTGGACTTTTGCATGACATTAGCCATCTCTTACTGGGCACTGCAGGTAACCCTAAATAGTGTGATATTGGCCATAACCCAACATCCTCTAGCGCATTTCAGATATTTTTAAGAGTTATCAAAATGTATGATAATAATAACAAACATATAAAAACACGGTTGTGTTGCGGAGAGACAGACGGATCGAGACACACCCACGACAGACGTAAAACATACGGTAATAGAACACAAAGCAGTTTAGTTCTCGTTAGTGCTCTTGTGCGTAACACTTTCACGTCAAAGTGTCCAATGGTCTGCGCCGCTCCATCCTACCTGTGCGTCACGTTGACATACGACAGTCCGCCCCAGTAGCAGCCAGACGCATCAGTCTGTGTCCCGTCGTATGATGGCATCGAAACCTCGTACGTCGCATCCCGATTGTCAAAATGGTTGTTCTTCAGCGATACTGGAATCTTACTTGAGATTGTGATTGTCTGCATATTTTGATTCAAGTTGGTCGGCTTCGTGTTATTAACAAATACATTGTTTTCAATCTCGCCGCGACGACTCGGGTTGGTGTAGTGTGTATAGAGCCTAATCACACCGGCTGCTCTGTTGTTCCGGAAGACATTCCCATCGATCTGCAAACGACGGTCGTATCAGGTCAACACCAGCCAACTATTTGATGTCGACCGCTGATTTGGTCAAATGACAACGTGCAGAGGGTTGTATTATGAATATAATCGTAATTAGACAATACAATACAAAGACTTCTATTGCACCAAAACTCTGGGGAACTCGAGTTCACGAGCGTGTCAAAACTAAAGATTTGGGCAGGCTCGAATATGTTTGCAATTTTTAAGTTGTCAACAGATGCATTAATAGGTTGAGGAATAAAGGAAGTTAAGGTTCGGCAGCCTCGAATATATTTATAATTTTTAAGTTGTCAACAGATGCATGAATAAGTTGAGGAACAATGGAGGTTTAGCAAGGTTAAAATTACCGGTACAATGACAATTGTTAACAAATTACCGGTTTCCTTTTTTACAAAGTTGTGCTGACAGTGTAAGGGATCGCATATTTATTGTTGTGATAAAGCAATATATTTTCTGCTAATGTAGCTCACAGTTTCACCCGAATAGTAAAGTGTTTTCCTACTCAATACTTGATTGTTGTTGTTTTACCGCCAAGACTTAAGTAACAGTCGAAATCAATGATACGAATGAATTTTGTTCAACTATCGTGATTACCGAAACATATCGCTCATGACATACATATCACCCCTTTCGTATAGATCTTCCGGTATATTCGTGTAATCTGAACCCAAAATATGTTGCGATAAGTCAGTAGTCAAATGAAACTAGTTCGGTTAACTAACCGCATCAGGGTACGTAAACCAAGTGTCTTTACAACAAAAGAGTTTAAAACAAGGGTAACGTCCAAGTAAAAGTGCCAACCTTGAAGTGTCCGTCATTTCGGACGCCAAGTAGAATAACGTAGTCGGCGTAAGTGGTGTAAGAATATCTAGCGTAATAATTCCTGTTGTTCACGAACTCGTTATTGAGGATCTGTAGGTCGCCATCATACACGGATGGGATATGGACTGTTGGTGACGTTCGGTACGTGTAGGAGTTATTAGAGAAAGTGTTGTTTGCCACAATGAGCGTCCCTTTCACATCCTGTGTTTTCAAGCCGTAGTTTCGGTTATCACTAATCGTGTTCTCCGTGAGTACAACGGTCCCAGACATGGCCCCTTGGATCGTCACTCCAGATTGGCCGTTGCCATTCAGTGATGTACGTGAGATTATCGCCTGGAGTTGGTTTTTCTTGAAGTAGATGTAAACGCCGTGTTGTTTGTTGTTGCTGAAGTTGCAGTTGCTCACGAATAAGTTTCCAAGGTAGAAATCCATTAAACTTAATCCAGATGTCGATGAATTGAAGACTGTCACGGTGTCTAGAAGCGGTAGTATTCCTCGGATACGTATTCCTTCCGTGGGGTTCATGAGTCTAACGTTTCTCAGCATCGAGCTCTTTATGGGTGTCTGACCGTTCTCCGTGGTGGGTGTCGTGCTAGGCTCCGTCTCCGTCTCCGTCTCTGCTTCAAATTCACTTTCTGCGTAAACAACGAAAACAAGGAACGCATTTTTAGATATTGTTGAGCAATTCAAAAATAATTGTGACAGACCGACAGACTGGGTGAATGATTGTTTGGCTGGTTGTTTGGCTGGTTAATTGACCGAACAGGTGACTGATTCATTAGGTGATTGTCTGGTTGGTTGACTGGGTGATTCACTGAGTGAGTGAATGACAGACTGAATGAGTGATTGATCGACTGTGTGACTGAGTCACTGAGAGGCTGAATGCTATGCTGACTTTGCGACTTTCTAACTGACTAAAGATGCAATATATAAATTTAAAAAAATTATTAGTTTTACAACCGTCTGAACGTGTGTGTGGGTGTGTTCGTGTGTCTATATCAGTGTGTGCAAATTTCCTCGAGACCTTGGGCACCTTACCTGCTAACCGCTTTCTTCGACGCCGTGCGTTGCCTGACGTGCTACTGTCGCTCTCGACGATGGCAAAACTCGCTCTCTCGCTGAAGT